>RQOL01000660.1:4917415-5517415 GCA_013076295.1 Sanderia malayensis | reverse complement strand
AATACTCTTCAAAACATTTGACTTCTAACAATGAATAACATTGATATTAGCATTTGATCAATCATCGGTTGCGGTAGCGTGATGGTAGAGTTACTGGGTGGCAAACCACCAGGTAAATGGTTCGAGACCAGGTATCAACAGTTGCTGCTTTTATTTTTTTTCAAAAGATTTAAGCTCACATAAAGGAATAACATTGATATTAGCATTTGTTCAATCATCGGTTGCAGTGGCGTGGAGGTAGCGCTGCGGGGTGTGCAACCGACCAGGTAAGTGGTTCAAGACCAGGTGAAGGTAAGTGGATTTTAAATTTACGACTGTCTCTATCTACATCTGCAACTAAAACTGTATGTACATCTCAATCTAAATCTGTAACTGACGGTAGCTACATCCGTATCTCTAACTTCATCTGCATATATATCTCTCTCTAAATGTATATCTCTATCTGCATGATTCACTTTGAACTTCCATCTGCAACTCTTCTACACTTGCATCTGCATTGCTCCTTCCACAGGGTGTATCTGGGACATTAATAAAGTAAGGGAACAGTGCTCCGATGTTTGAAAACAATATGGGGACATCGAACTCCCGGCAAAAAAATAAGGGGAGGCGGATCAACTTTTTGTTACAAGTAAAGACCTCTAGAGAAAACGCGGAGCGAATTTACCCTCCCCTTGTTTTCTCTCAATTTTTGCGATGTCCCCTCGGGGTTTTCTACCAATCGCGCGATGTTCCCTTACTTTATTCAACTAGTTTATTTAAGATCTAATCCATCCATTTACTTTATTTTACCACGTTTTACATTCGTTTCAACTATAGTTTAATTAGAGTTTAATTAATAAGTTGATAAAGTGGAATTTTATGCTTACCTAGATTTTCATTCCTTGCTTTCACCTGGTCTCGAACCACTTACCTGGTCGGTTGCTCACCCCGCAGCACAACCTCCACGCCACTGCAACCGATGATTGAAAAACTGCTAAAACCAATCTTATTCCTTACCGTGAGTTTAAATTGCTTGAAAAGCATTAAAAGCATCAACTGCAGGTACCTGGATTCGAACCATTTACCTGATCGGTTTCCATCGCGTAGCTCTACCATCACGCTACTGCAACCGATGATATAAAGGGTGAAACTGTCATACGTATTCTGCTTTATGAAATTAAATTTGTTTGAAAAAGTTAAAATTAATCTGCCCAGGTATAGACCAGACTCGAACTGCAGACTTTAATGCTTGCACCTCGTGAGACTACCACAACGCTATTGCACCAGATAACTTTATAGATGCTATTTTAGTATGTATTATGTTTAAAGAAAATTAAAACTAATCTACCGGGATATACACTAAATTCAAACTTCAAATTCCGCTGTTCAAACACGTGGAACTACCCCCACCCTACTGCAACTGACAATTAAAAAGATGTTTTTATCAATCTTGTTCTCTCCGGTGAAGTTTATTTGTTTTCAAAGTATTTAATAAATGGTTGCCCACTCCGCAGAACTACCTTCACTCTCTTGCAGATGAAGCGATGCTGATATTAATCTTATTGTTATCTATAAGTTCAACTTGTCTTGAAAGTATTAAAACACATTTTTATGCAACAGGTTTTGACCCCCACGCATACGGGGTCGGCCTGTCGCACTGCCCCCAAGGAGCCACAACACACAATTCAAGTGGTGTTCTTACTGTTCTTATTCTTCAGGATTCAATTTGCACATTTATTTCAATCCAATTTGTCTTAAATTACACGATAGCGAATCAAGCCAAGCGTTAAATGGTAATGCGTTATGGATGAAAATAAGAAAATAAAAATTAAAAAAAAATTCCACTACATAAAAATTAAAAATTCATTACAAGCAAAAGGTGAATATATATGTCTAAGCGTGGTGCAGCACTTAATTAAATGTTTCTGCCATAAAAACATACTAACATATGTACCTTCTACATTCTATCTCACCATATTCTATGCCACCTCGAATTGAAAACTCCAGCACCTCACATCTTTTTAAAACGGACGCTTCGGTGCAACGGAATAACCTTTCTGTCCAAAATTTTCCATAAATCGTCACGGCTATCATAACATCAATCCTTACACAACAGACACCTAACAGGAAAAACTATTTCTCCCGCTGGTGTCCAATGCATGTAGGCTCCACTCTATCTGGGAAAGACTTCCTCGGTACGAAAATGTAAAATTATGTCTGTTATCGTCTCCTTGTCTCGTAACATGGAGCGCCTTAAAACGAGTAAAATTCTACATTAATATATACATTTATGTGACACAATGCCACACGATTAAATGATTAAACTATCGACAATCCCCCCACAATAATAATAATATATTAATGACAGGAAATGTCGTTAAAATCCTAGTATACAGCGGTCATCCATTGCACCGACATTTTTAAATTGAAACAACTGCTGCAAAGCGAGAAGCGCTTGTGCTAAAACTAAAGCAAGCACAATCGCAGCAATGAGATATCCCTTGCACAAATCTCAACAACAGCAACTTACATACAACTCTCACGTGCGTCTGTTACTGGTAATACATGAACCGCATGTCTGATCTTTCCAACCCTTGCTGTTGCTGTTGTTGATATGTCATTGGTTTCTGCGGTGCATTGCTTGTCGAGCTAATTGTCTGCATACTCGATTGAGGCATGTCCGGTCCACCCGCTGATGAAGAAGCGTACGGCATTCCACTCCGGACAGTTTGATCATAACCGTGACTTCCAGACGATTGCATTATTTGTCGGGCTATGTTGATTTCACTGACCGGTAAGTTGTAGGGTGATGATTGTTGACGATGGCCTCCTTGTGGCGTGTGGCTAGTCTCCATGTATCCCTCGTAGGCCGCTCCATCCGCACCCGGTAAGCTGTACTGTCCACTACCTGACCAGCCCGGACCCGAACCGTACATTCCTTGTTCGTACTGTGGACTTGATTTGTCGAGCGGGGCGTGCGTTTGCTCTTGTCGTCGTCTTGCCAACGCTTTGAGCATTTCTCCCGCTTGGGAGTTCGAGAAATCTAAACATAGATAACATCTGTCAAAGCAACTGAACTATTAAACATTGTAATGTGTTAACTCTGTTTGATGCTTGGATTTAAAATCTGTAGCTGGATTTGATGAAACAATAACTATGTTAAGTGACCCTGGTGAAAATTACAGATTCACTAGCAATAACCACTGGCAACATAGACGAGATAGGCACTCTACAAATTACACGAAAACCCTTCATTTCACTGCTTCAAAAAAATAATATCGCCATGTCGCATCATTGATTTGACATCATAAAATTGCAACAGAAATTGCGATGGCCGCATTGGATTTCTATTCTCCGACCAATAGATTTCAAAAGCACGTTATATTAATCACTGCAGTGCCAATGCAGATCACTGATTATAAGACCATAGCTTGCAAGACAAGTTTGCCTTCTCTCTACAACTATCCTTTCACCATGTACAATGGCATGTCAATAAAGGATTACGTGACATAAAAACTTACCACCGAATGGGTTTTGCTGAAGAAACCTGTTGTTGTTGGGGATATGTTCTGAAGCATCTGGTTCCCCATAATCAACTTTTACTGGTTTGGTCACCTTTTTAGCTTTAGGTCCAGGCATCTTTCTCTTTGAGCCGCCTTTTCCTCTGTCACTTTCATCCACCTGAAACATAACCAACCCAGGCTCAGTGTTTAATATTAGTTGAAGTGAATCATGCAGATAGAGATATACATTTAGACAGAGATATATATGCAGATGTAGTAAGAGATATAGCTACAGTCAATTACAGATTTAGATTGAGATATACATAGAGATATAGTTGCAGATGTAGCTAGAGATATGAAATTGAACGTCAATAATCGAAAACCTATTGGAGGTTGAAAATCTGTTCTATTAAATGACGAGGGGATTCCCCGAATTGCCCCCCTCCCCCCAGAAAATACCCACACTGAAGATAGGCAACAGAAATTTGAGCAAACATCATTCAACTCAATTTACTCACTTCTCCGGACATTCCAACTGCCATGCCACTTCCATGGGAGAACCCTTATTAAAATTAAAAATAATTATTATCATCATTGATACATTGATATAATTCGACAATTGGAAATGATAATGAAGCTGCATATATCTTCATTTCAGAAAACAATAAACTGAGAGAAAATGTTCTTGTGTGGAAAACCCATTTCCATTGGTACCGTAAATCCTCGAATAAACCCCCGGGGGCTTATTTGCAAAAACTAAATTTTAGTCTGATTATTGTTCAATATTAAGCAAAATAAAAGCTATACGATGCAGCCAATCAATAAAGTTATTGGTTTAAACTTGTTGTTATTTGCAATACATTCACTAAATAACTTCAATGTCTGGAAACTTGGGTTCAATATCCTTGCAAATGATTATCAGGATGGGGGCTTATTCGAGGGGAGGGCTTATTCGAAGGTGGAGGCTTATTCGAGGATTTACGGTAGTGAAAATGTCTGAGTTTGTCTCTTCAAAGCTTATCAAATCAATTAGGGTTAACTATGATTTGAGCAGGACGTTTAAATACCAGATTTCTCGAGAGAGGCTTGCTTGGTAATGATAAAAGTATCGCCTTAAACGTCGCAGAACGAGATAAATATATCTCTTTAACGTCGCACTCGTGAACATTCTCGCTCAAGACGCAATAAACCTTAGTCAAAATAACAGGCTTGATACATGGCTCGTTGGTACTTACGTCCTGAGTCTACGACTGATTGAGAGTATGGAAATACACCAGGCAGTTCTTGTAACATTGACGTGACGTCATTGTATCTAGGTGAGCCTGGCGAGGCCTCTTGACTTGACATTGGGTCATCAGACTTTGTAGATGGGCCTTTTTCTGTTCTACTTCTAACGAAGAACAAGAATATAATTAGTTAAAATTTGCATGTCTTTCAACAGTCAGTAAAAAAACACAAGCTAAGAACACCCGGGTTATTGACATATGCACAGCTCAATCGCTTATTAATATCTTTGGATAACTGGGTGCTAGTAATATTTGGGGATTGATAAAAACGATGAATCGACGAGCCTTATCTCAACAACAGAGCATGACATTTACGGCCTAAAATCCAACCATGAGGTTCTACATTAGACACACAGTCGTAGTATAGCTCACAACAGCAACAGCCAACGGCTATATCGGTTGAGCAACGGCTGCCGTGTCCTCCTCCGCAGAGGCAAAACCTGGGCATTGTGCAGCAAGGCTGGTTCTACACACACAACAACAACAACAACAACAACTCCTCCGCAGGGCCGTGTGTGAACATGACAAACAAAATATATACAAACGTCCATATACTACATGTAAGAACCATCGGTATACAGTCAACTCTGTCTAATTCGAACACCCTGGGGAAGCGTAAAAATGTTCGAATTACAAAAAGTTCGAAATAAAGATGTTTGTTTTATAAGAACTGGTTCATTAGTGATCCTTGAAGGGACGGAGAATTTCGTTCGAATTAGATAGAGTTCAAACTACCCGAGTTCGAACAATGCAGATTTGACAGTAATTTTACCTGACGGGGCTATTCGTGCAAATGATGCATTCTGGTTCATCGGTATAGGGATTTTGAAAACTGTAGCAGCTCGCCCTGATAACAACGTATTCTCCATTCTTGTGCCTGAACTTGAATTTCGCAGTCAGAGGCTGTCCTTTCTGTGCCAGTACTGCAAAAACGGGTTGGATTAGATAACGCAAATAAACTTACTTAAATAAAACAGTGTTCCGATAACAGCTAATGATACGAGCAATGAACGAAACGCAGATACTTTGATATGAAAAAGACGTTAAAATGTAGTGAGAAGATTGAAGAGAATGGTTGACAGTCAAGAAGATCAACAAGATCGTATCGTTCAATCGGGACGCAATGGCGCATCGCTATGTGAAAATTTCAGTGTGATAAATAAAGATGCTTCGTTTTAATAACATGCGAATCGGGGGTATTGTCAGATCTTTGGAAATAGCTTGCAATTCTCAATTTTAATTATTTAATTGGGTAAACAAACAACTTTTGCGTGAGTTAAATTGCGTGCTTGGAACTACGATCAATATACTGGAGATATTTGCGTGCACGCAAGTAACCAGCTGGTTCAATTGGCAATCGTCGCAAAGTCACGCACGTGCACAATATACAATGCACGCTAATTACACGCTGAATACATTAAATACACGCTAAATATAGCTGAATTGTGAAACTTTGAATAATAGCTTCAATTTTGCAAACGTGATCGCAAAAGAATTCGATGCTGAATATCAAGTGAATTTACCTTGTTTAAAATTGCAAAACATTTCTTCTTGGTTATCTGGATGATAAAAGTCGTAGCAGTTTTTTCCAAACAGTTCCATCGGCTTGTAACCAAGAATTTCATATACCCTAAATAAATAAATGGAAAGCGTTTTGATATGTTAACAAAAAAATAACACAAAACATCGAGAGAAATGGGCATTTTTCTGGTGTGAGTTGGCAATTCGCGTCTTTTGATATAAGAAACTCGTTTAGAGCTAGAATGGCCAAGGTGTTAAAATCAAAAATTAAAATTAATTAATAGTAAAAAATTAAGAAACTGTAAAATTTCCATTCTAAAAAAGAGTCCACTGACTTCAGTTTGCGCCCGGCATGACCTCAGTAAATATCAAAATTTTATGAATTTTTGTTTGGAAAAGATTCAACTTTTGACTTTGATCTGGACTTTTTTCGTAACGATCTGGGTTCATCCGTACAAAAATGTTCAACTTCAAAACAATAAGGTAATTTTAGGTCCCAAAAATAGAAAAAAATAACAAACTTTCAGTGCTAAAACCCCAAAACTTCCATACCAAATTAAAAAATGCTTAGTTTAATGTGTCAGATAAAGTTCGAATTACACGAGTTCGAACTATGCAGATTTGACTGAAAATAATTTTAGGAATGAGAAAACTAATTTGTTACAATGGATATTCATTATACAAAGTTATCATTGTTTGTTCCCTCTTAATAGGATTATATGGTTGGCAACCTTTACCCTGTTTAAGCCATTGAATTGTGGTTTTATAGATGAATCGTGAGAATGTCCTGGCTGGCAAATGTGCCAAATGAAAAAGCTCAGGAAAAGACGGCCTCGACTTTTAAAACAAATGAGAAAGAAACAGCCTGGAAAACGAATATTGTCTCAACGCATTGGAGGGAAGAGAAAGAGCAGGAAACAAATGAATTAACGGTTGTGTAGCATGATGGTTAGGGCCCTGGATCTCACATCTTTGAAGGGTGACCTTCATGGGCTCGAGCCCAGGTACGGTCGGAATCGCGAACTAAAAGCCGTCAGTCGCCTCAGCCGTCCATCCTTCTGAGGTCAGTAAATGAGAACGGGGAATTTCTGAGGGAATTATACCAATCGGAACCACATTGATAACAGTTGTCCCACAACTAAAATGACTATCCAGTATAAATATTCGTATCTTACTTACTAAAGACAGACACTACTGTAAAGTTTAAAGAATCGGATGAGCAAGCAACTGATAGGCAGAAATATAGTAGAAATACAAATTATTATTTGTATTCCTACTCTATTTGTAATTGCATTATTTATTAGTTGCAAACAACAAAAGATAAGGAAATGTGGGACACCATGACCACCCACTTTCCAAAAAATATGTCACTTTCTGACTGTCTGACGAAAGCGGTTGAATTCGACAGAAGAATTAAAAACCAGATACAAACACAAGGAACTATGATTGAAACCTACGCCTTGTCAGCAAAACTGAATCTACCATCTGTTGTATGCCTTGTAATGAACTCAGTAGCGGGTGTGTGTGCATCATTGTCTTTCGATGAAGCCATGTCAGTAGATTGCATTCTTCCGATGCATACTAAATAGCAATTGCTTTCATCTGCATCAAGATCTTGCATCATTGAAGGTGAAAAGCTCTGAAAACAAATTAAAGCATCGTCAATGACTCTACTATACAAGGTAATTGAAAGGTTTTCACCAATGTCTGTTTTGGTTAGGTTGTCGTTGCATGATAAGCGCCACTTCGGGTGACCAAAGCAAAAATTTACCAAAGAATCCAATATCAATTGTAGATAGAAACATTGAAACAGTGATGTCACTGGGGGGAGAGGGGGGTAAAACAATTGATTACCGAACCGGATCAATACCGAATCAATATAAATATTTTGGGAGTATTTATGTGGAATTCTACATAAATATTTTAGGAGTATTTATGTGGAATTCTTGCCCTAGACATGATAAAAAACTGGAGGGTGGTAGAAAAAGCTGCAAAGTCAAACTATGTTTTCCTCTTATTTTTTTTACAAAATGTTCAATTTCGGCCTTAAAAACTCAAAACCATATTAAATGTCCCACTCTTGTGCATTTTCAACCGAAATGGGTCTAATTATATCAGAAAATCATTTAACTATTAATCTATTTGTTCCACTTTCTTCATCAACTGAGTTGAGAGACATGACACAAAATTAAAGAAGTACCGTATTTCCAGTCAAGATCAGCAGTTGAAGTTGATCTAGACTGCTTGATATTGAATAACATTCGGAACTATATAAGATTATTCTTTTGTTTTTGATGTTGCTTGAGTATAAAATTTCAGGATTGTGAAATAAGCGCCCACCTCTTTAAAGCACCCCTATCTAATAAGCGCCCACCCAATTTTACAATATATTTAATAATCGCCCGGGCGTTTATTAGAAGAAATACGGTATACAAATCATAAGAATCCTAAATGAAACAATAGAAAACTGCGACTATTACCGGTACGTAACCAGTGCAATGGACGAATGCATATTCCTCCCCGTCGTATTCTTTCCTCTTCTCTTTGCATCGATTTTTAATTTCGTGCATTCTTGAATCGGGATCGTCAATTCCAACGTCAAACTTTCCACACCTCATCCGGATTATAAAGTTTCGCCTCGAGCCAATACTGAGTTTACCTGGAAAATAAAGCTGTCACTATTGAATTCAAGTGTCTTGTGGTCAGGAAAATGACAGATGCATTTCTATGCCTCTGTCATTTTCCAGATAATGTAATAATCTGATAATGTATTGATCTGATAAGATTTTAGACAGACAGCGAACAACGTCTACCTGGAAGGGCATCTTTTCGTACACTTCCAGCTGAAATGAAAAAGAAAGACAATGATCATAATATATTCAGTTGCTATCGTCGAAAAACTTCGTTGCGTTTACTTCCAAGATAAAAATGATTTTTATGGTACAAAATCGAGTCCGTGGAAGCAGGGTTCAGGGGCGCGCATCAGGGGGGCTGCATGCAGAACAAAACTCACTGAATTGCTATTTTAAAGAATTACCCCAAATCGGTCCCCAAAAAAATTTCAATGAATGTCGGTCCAACTAATGCTCGCACCTCCCCACCCAAATAACTTGATGTGCGCCCCTGGCAGGGTTCGAGTCGATAGAACAAAAAATTCGATTATCGTCAGTGCAGTTAGCCCTCCATAATTCGAACACCTTTGAAAACAGATTGAATAGATAGGTTTGAATTCTAAAGATATGTTTTATGAGGGTAGTTCTTTAGGAACATTTACAGAGGACAGGAAAAAATATGTCATTGGAATAACACAACTGCACATGCATTAGTTGCGATTTAACTTTATTTAGCTTACATTATTTTTTAACCTTATGTTTATATTGAATACTTTCTAATAGCTGGCCTTTATTGAATCTTCTTTATAAAGATTCTCAATTTATTCCATTCCTGGGCTGTTTATTTCTGTAATCTTTTTAAAAAGGGAATCAAATATTTCGCCTATATTTATAAATATTATTTGTGCTGCATCAAACTGATTTACTGCAAGGATGCGAACTACCCAAGTGTCACATCTAACAAGTAAGATGACATACTTTTAGAATCCAAAATTCTTGTTTCGTTGTTGATTTCTGTTCCAAGTTGGTCTTTCACTTTTTCTCTGTCCTCTGGATGCACAAGATCATATATTGATTTATTCATCCAATCAATCTAAGACGTGAAAAGTGAAAACATGTCTGAGCTGATCGAAAAACATACTTGGAAACAAGAGAAACTTAATTCAAATCAGGTCTGACTAACAAAGTATCAAAACTTTCAGTTATCAACACTTGGCCCTAATTTCAGCCTGAGGTTTTTTTATTTTTCAGTATATTTTCAGCCTAAGGTGTTCCTTATTCTGTTTCTTATTTTTGTATTCACATTTCCTGAAAGCTTGAGGAGCATAAAGTTACTTTCACAGATATTAAAAGGCAAGGTCTTTTAAGGTTGAACCTGCGACATGTTCAAAACTGGAGTGATTGAATCAGAAACATAAACAACAGTGCCAGTGCTGCAGGCAAGAACAAACAAGAACCCATCGGCAGCCTGAAAGAGAAACTGGAATTAATAAATTAGCTCCTAAAATAGCCAAATCTAAAAGTTAATCAAAAGCTTGGGGCTTCCTCGCATTTGAAAACTAACTTATAACTGGAAAGCAGCTGCTAGAATTTTTATACAGAACTTGATCTTGATAAAACTTGTAGATAATTTGCAAAGAGTGATGTAAAAATCACAATGTTTCAAAAATGAAAATCAAAATGTACGTGAAATAGTAGTGAAGCAATGGGGAAAAATAGTGAAAAAGCAAAGTTACAAAAGAACAAATTTAATCAAAATAGATATTGTTAAAAGCAATTTGTACTATCATAAATAAATTTGCATTCAAATAAGACTGCAATACCTCAAGAACAAGATGTTTCAACTCTTGGTCAGACAAAAAGGATGGTTTTGCACTGCCCTCAGTTGGAGGAGGAGAACCACCTGACAAAATCAAAATAGAATTTATAAGTAGCTGATTGATTGCTACAAAAGATGCGTGGCAAATAGTTCACACTTGTTAGCATAAAAACACTTATTCCTCATGGTGTGACTTGACTTTAATAATTAAAAGTGAAATAATCTCACCTCTTAAAGATTTGATGTAGGTGACAGCCATCTTAAGGATTGTTAATTTATCAGGTTTCTTTGGCAAACCATTGCAAGATGGTACCATGTCGGAGAGTTCACTTATGTATGCATTCATTTTGTTTCTTCTCCTACGTTCAATTTCACTATGATTCTCCCTGCAGGTAATGACACAAAAATCATAAACAAACAAGAAAAAAGGTTACAAGCTCTTAGCTACAATATAAACTCAATTTACCTTCTAAGCACTGTGTATGTTAATTTACATATATGCATAAATAGTATCCACAAATAGTTGTAATTCTGAATATTGTCAAGAAAGATACAAAATTTCAGCAAATTTAGTTGGCCAAATTCTTCTTATCTTATAAGAACATGTGCATTATAAATAAACTTTCCTCAATTTTCATTTCTGGCTGCACCACTGTTAATTCAGGAAAGATAATTCTCAGGAAAGATAATTCTCAGGAAAATTTGCTCAGTACTTGTCCCATTTGAGTCTCATAATAAATGCCCATATGTTTATAATATGATGACTTCATTTAACAAATCATACCTTGCAAATCTTTCCTTGGTTTGATCTTTGGTTTCATATCTGAAATTGAACATATATATATTCTTGTGTGTGCATAGTAAACAAATGGAGGAATAAAAATAGATAGGGGGAATCCTCAACAACTAATAGGTGGGAAGTCAAATAAATAGGGGGTTGAGGGTCTCCAAAAGCAACAAGAAGGGAGGGAAGTCAGAATGTACAGTAAGGGAACTTGTTTAACATTAAAAATCTAGAGGTGCTACTACTGTAAGCAACTCAAGAAGCATTTTCATCTCAAGTTTTGTCATTCACATAATTTACACAAATCAGGAATCAGAAATGCGAATTGCCAGAAAACATTAAACAGGATGGGTTATATCAAGCCGGGGTGGTGGAACAAATTTTCAATAATCAATAAGACTGGGGCATGTTTTCCATGCAAGCAAGAGTAAACTAAGTAAGGCTTCAGTGTTGATTAAATCACAGCTACATTAGAAAAGAAACATAGCAAAATTGAATATTGAAAATTACTTTGACATTTTCCCCCCAGAAGCATCCAAGGAAATCATATCTGTATCTTCTTCAGTGTCCTCCCTGAAAATAAAAGCAATATTAGTCTGAGCACAAAAATAAAAATGCAGTACACAAATGCAGTACATAAATGCAGTACATAAATATTAGATGAAATATATAGGCTTGAAATCTACTTGGTGGGTATTAACTGATATCACAGTAGTTTTGATTTTAGTTTTTCAGATATAAAAAGCAGGGTTACAGGACAATTACATACGTCAGGGCAAGAAGCACATGATGGAAGCCTTTTTTCAATCTATGATAACTTAAACAACATATGCTGAAAATTTTCCAAATGGATTCCACATAAGTTTGACCTGATGTTCCTTCAATTCCAATGTAATCCCATGGGAGAAAGAACTAAAAGGGCAACCCTTAATTTAATCAACACATAAGAATGAAGTGCAGTGTCTGATTTAGTTTTGAAACTAAAGCGAAGAAGAACAAGCTGATGGAAAATGAAATTGCCGTATTTCACAACCATTTGAAAGTCATTATGATTACTTCTTTCATAAAGTATTATAGCAGTGTTAGTAATTACTTTTAAGTAATTCTAAGTGGTAGTAATTACTTAAAAATTGTAAAATATCACAAAATGTACTCACTCTTTGACAGTTTTAACTCTTTTCCGCAGCCTTCCACCACTCTGCTGATTACCAGAATCAAGGTCGTCTGACGATGGATCTGTTGTAATATGGTTTAATAAAGAGAACAAGGATGTCTATGAATCAAATATCCTGACCTTTCAACTGTCATGCAATATATCGAAACTCTACTTAACCTTATACAAACAAGAGTGAGGGTGAAAAGTCAGCAATATACTCCTCGATCTCGGTGCGTTGAAAATTCAGATTGGAATAAAACTGTCTAGAATTCTAACAAGATGAAGTTTTCTTACCAGCCATACTTGATTTTGTTACTAATGAGATGGCTTCTACTGTCTAGACTGTTGTCTGGAAAATGACTAATGCACGTTTGAACAAAGTTGTTTGCGAATTGCGAATCTCAACGAAAAGTACTCGATATGGATAGAATGTCCTTTGACACTTCGCAGTGAACGTCATGAATTTTTCGCATTCAGTTCTTCCAGGGCAAATAAAACGTTTCGCATACGATTTCAATTAAAAATCCAGTTTAAAACGGAACAATAACCTTCCGTGCGTCCATTATATTCAATGTTCGTGATCAACATTATAGCAACATCGATTTCAGGCTACCAGTTGTCTGCTTGTCTGAAAATTGCATGGCCTAGGCAAGTGTCTTATGTGTTATGCAAATGTATTGTCAATCAAAACAACAATTATCTTATCGAAGTCGGGCGCACTGACCTGGACTTATACCGTATTTCCTCGATTAAACGCCCCCCCCCCTCGATTAAACGCCCCCCTCGAATAAACGCCCCCTTATGCTGCAAGCTTTTGTAATAAACGCCCCCCTCGATTAAACGCCCCCTCTTTGTGCAAAACCATGGCGACTTTCATTTTCTACGTTGTTACTCGATAAAACAAGGCTCAACTAAACCATTTCCTATTTTTCTGGACCAAGTGACAGAGCCTGTGATCTTGTACTTTCTAATAAACGCCCCCCCTCGAATAATGACCCCCCTCGATTAGGCGCCCCCTCAAAAAGTGCCGAGATTAATAAACGCCCCGGGGCGTTTAATCGAGGAAATACGGTACTCCACACAACCGTCATACGTCATACTTTTGCGACTATAGCTAACAACAACAACAACCAAACAAGAGCCACCTGCAATGGCGTAGATAGGAAACTTCATAGGGGGGGGGGCGAGAAATTCAGATTTTCCGACAAAAATTTAATACCTAAGCATTTTTGTTCCTTCAATAGAAGATATTTATTTTCCGAAAAGATCAGCAATTTTCCGACAAAACGGCAGTTTAGCTCTACAGGGGGGTTTTTCGCTCCCCTGACCTCATCTATCTACGCCACTGCTCCTTCACAGAAGCAAATGCAATTCAGTCTTTTTTGTGGTCAATATACCAAAGACTCAAAAGGGCTACTCTCACCATATTTTTTATTTCATTGCTGGGTAGTTTTGACGTAAAAACCGGTACTGCAGTTTTTAAATTTTGAAATTCGCTCATTAACACATCTTGTCACAATACTCTACGATTGGTAGTCATGAACAAATAAATGGCTTTTTATATCGACTTTTCAAAATTAGCCCCAATTTCCTTTTACCCCTCAAGAAGATAAAAAAACTCAACGGGACCCTGGTAATTAATTGCAGTTTTTACGATAAATTGAACTGAAATGATGAATAATAATTTGCACTACCGGGGCACTACCTGACTCTATTTTCGCTGGCTCCAGAGTTCATTAAAGAATATTTCACTGCTGAATCCTGAAAGAATATTCCCATAAAAACGAACTTGTCGTTTTCACGAACAGCTGCGAAAATCAGCTTTTTATTTTCATGTGGTCTCGACAAACCACATTGATTATCAGAAATGTAAATGACAGTTTTTCAAAGCTTGATTCATTGCTTGAAAATAGCGTGACTGGAGCCCTGCCAGGTAGAGTTGACCTTGTGCAAACTTTAATTTTCTGATTGCGGGTGAAAGGAAATTTGTCATGCAACATTTCAATATTCTCATTGGTTGCTTGCCTTTAATAATGTCTTGTTCTATATTGAAGCATGATTCACATCAAATGTTCTATTCGCATTTCCGATATTTGACAAACACACATTTTTCACAAGAATACTTCCACCCAGAATTCAACAACCTCTGATTTGAGATTGAAATTATTCCTAAAATATTTGCGACAAACATTCAACATTACATGTTTTGTTTTGTGAAAAAATGGCTAATAAACATATACAATTTATAGAAATGATATTTAGCCTTGACCAAGCGAATCCTTTTATTATTCGTGAATTTTCAAAGATTTATAGGCATATTTTATTCTTACTACAGACAGCCATTGTGTTTTTACAATGTCCAGATAAACTACAATGCCCAGATAAACTTTGTGAAATAGTACACTCTTTTTTATAAGAATAAACTTTATAGACTCAACATTTGTGAAATTTAAGAATATTTTAAGAATATTGTCAGGCTCATGATCTTATGAAACTATCATTTTTAGCAGGCGTTTTTTATTTTTTAATTGATGTGCTTATCACAGGAAATGGTTTTACTCATCCAAATTTCGATGAAAGTGTCGATAAAATCTGTGCTACAGGAAAATAAGGACTAATTCTGTTAGCCATTGTAATAGCTATGCGTTTTTGGCATTGATGATAATAATAGCAGTGTATTGCCATATCTGTATTTTCTGCTGCGCTAAGATTAACTTAAGAATATTCCGAGGCTCAAAATAGAAAAAAACTAAGAATATTGAGGCTCAGCAAAAAATTAAGAATTCTTAAAAAAAAGAGTGTATATGCATCAAGTTTAAACTGCAAGTATGGCATCAAAGTAACGGACTATGAAATTTTAAGAATAAGAACAAATATAGCAATGGTTAGTTTTAACTTTCCAACAAATGTGATGTTTGCACGGACTATTTTCCAGTTGTCCATTTTATCATATAATTTCATAAAAAATAATGTGCAATACAGTGATAAAGACAAATAAATAGAAATCAAATTTAAACTTACCCAAAAAGCACTGTTGGTATAATAAGAAGTCCATTGGTGAGTTAATTCCACAGCCAAGCCGCAATCTGACTCATAAATGTTATCTCATAATAATGAAATGAAAATTCCACCAAAGTAAGTATGTATATATTAAAAACTTTTAAACCATGTCATGGGGCGGGCGTCCATTGTAAACGAGAATTCCCCTGTGTTTTGCCTTGAATGTTTTTGGACTTTTTGTCCGAACAGTTGCCACTGAACTTGACCTTATGATCATTCGTGCGATAAAAAACGCATATGTCGGTCATGTCAATTCTTCAAAAGTTGTGTGTATATGCTTTGGAATTAGAGACCAACTTAGGCCAAGAGTAATAAATTCTCAACGTAAACCTATTTAAGAGTAACGCAACGAAATATGCTGAAATATTAAAATTCAACGAAAATGTTGCTGGCTACTTGCTGCTCTCAACTCCACAACTGATGAATGGAATTTGCAATTCAGATTCAGATACAGTCTTGCAGGTGTAAGTTAACTGAATTAATATTGATTTTGCTATTCAAAACATTTTAAATAACTTGCTTTGAAGTTACGTGTACAATATTTTTGAATGCTGAGGTGTGAGAAGCATTAAAAGAAAGTTTTACAACTCACTAAATTCGTTTTTTATCCAAGCTATCCAAGCTTAGGCTTTAAATCGAGCTCGAGCTCTCATTCAAATACAGAAAATTGTGAAGCGAATGTGGTTCAAACTTCGTTTATAATTTGCATTTACAAGATCTAGCTACAAGGCTACTTTAGAGGCAGAAAGTTTCGCGAGAAAGAGAATCGCGAAATTGTGGGCAACAACTTTCGCGAATGACGGTTTTTCCACAAATTTCGCGACAAAAGCTTTCGCGATATATAGAAAAAGGTGCATTTTCGCGTGAAAAGCTTTCGCGCTTGAAGACAAGGTGACTCTAAGCTCGCCTTTCCTAAGTATCAGTGTTTAAATGTGATGCAAGAATGAATGTAAAAAAGCGTACGTTGGGTTTCACGAGGGCTTTTAAACAACACCTGCTTCGCCATTGTACAGATAATAGGCCTCTTTTACGCAGCGCCCATTGTAACATAAAACAAAAGCTTGCAGTCAATGCTTGGAGTGCAGTCTTAGCCTCGTTCCATCACATCATGTACATCACAGATCAGCAATCTTCAATGGCAATCTCCATCTGCAACTGCAGTTTGCAAAACTGCAGAAACGCATGTAATCGATAATATACTATATACAAGGTGACCATATACTGTACTGTATACAAGGTTCTTAATTAGGCAGGACAGTGTTGGCGTATTAATACTAATTTTTTCTGAGTTGGTTTCTTATTGTTTTGATCTAAAATTACCATGCTTTTGAATACCTTTGGGTGGATCTCAGCCCAGATCGTCGCGAAAATCCCACGCAGATCTGGACTTGCTAACAAAACAAATCTATATTTTGATTATTGTTATATTTTGTCTTTGTCCTCGTGAAGAAGGACAGAAAGATTTTTCTCTCCTACGCCTTTTTATGAGAAGCCGTTTATTAGAAAGTGTAGCACTCAAAAATCAGAAAGGTTAAGAAACTGCAGTACTCGAGGCAAACAACTTGAAAAGCTGATTTTGAAAATGCATGACCCTATGCCAATTTTCCGAAAATTAGTGCTGGAGCTCCTGGGGCTTAATTTAACTACGATTTTCCATGCCGTTCCTTATTCCAAGGTATAAATTGTGCTCCGGGATGTTAGCAAGTCCAATACAAGTCAAAATGAAAAGTTATAATCTTTTCCAAACAAAACACTTACCAGAGTTCTTAATATTTACTTTGCTGTGCAATACCAAAGTTAAGAAGCCCTTTTTTGACAATGGAAATTTACAGTTTCTTAATCATTCGTAAGCCTCGTACTAAAGCTTTTTCAATTTTTGACAATCCTAGTTTTCGGTTTTTATAAACCAGTTTCTCATAGCAAAAACATGTAGTATGCATCAGGAAATGTTTACATTATTGAAATAGACCAAAAATTTTGTACAAATGACGTTTACCTGTTTACATCTCTACTTGGTGAAAACCGCGTTACAATATTGATGATGAATTAGATATGCCAGGTTTAGAAACTTATTATAATCACATGCACGTAAATTATCATTAAAATAATCACTCATTTGTTAAAAGTGAACAAACGCATTTCATTTCGATCCAGCCCAGTAATACACGCCTAAAAATAAATGAGGAAAAACACTACTTAATTCTGACTTGTCTTTTCAATCATGTTAATGATCAGACAAGTTATGTCTACGGTATGTCTTGAGGGATATCTGATTGATTAATTTACATTGAAGCACGCTGTAACAAACTTGAAAACTAGTCGTAAACAACTAAAGTTCGGTACTCTTGTGGGCTTGGTTTGTGGAGAAGATTGAACGTAAATAAGAATACACCAACCGTCATTGACAAACCTTTCATTGAAAAAATACGTAATGTGACGTAGACGAAGGAATTGAAGCGTAAATAATTGATTCATTTGATGGATATCATGGTCAGACACGATAAAGAAATTGCAAGCAGTTTTTCGTAAGTTGCAGGTGATCGGTTCTTTGCGAACAAATCGACTTGACGTGAATGGTGGTGGGTAAATTCAACGTTGTTTCCGCTGCCTGCACCAAACACTACGTACGCAGTGAGTGCATCGTGATAAGACTATATAGCGTGAACAATGTGCATTCAACTGTGCACATTATCAAAATACAAAATACGGTATTGCTGTGCTGTTTACGATTGAAAGTCCTTTAAGTATTATAATCGTTGTTGGTAGGCTCATAATTAGCAGATACTGCACATGATTAGTGTTAGTAAACAGAAGTTTGTTTGAGTTTTGGCGAATTCGAGTCATGATGATGCTCCCACGACCACCGTTGCCTTATTCAAATTCAAATGAAGGAACTGAGATGAGAAGAAGCGATTGCGAGATTCGGATCAACAAGGGGAAGCTTGTTGAACTTGATAAACTCCACTCAGAGAACCAAAGAGAGGTTGTTGAGCTTGATAACCTCTACGCAGAGAACCAAAGAGAGATTGCTGCACAAGCACGAAACAAGGACGTGTGTGCGAACCAGCTGGGCTTTCAAGGCCATAAGCATAATTCTAGCAGCTTCGTTTCCAGTATGCCCTATTGGGAAATTTTAGCTGGAAAATTTGAGAGATCAGAGGCTGAAAGAAAATACGTTTATCGTTCTTGCATTGATGATGAGCTTGCTGTTGGATGCTGGCTGAGTAGACACCCAAAACAGCGTTATGAAAGCATCGCTCGAATGTTCAACTTGAATAGAAGTGGCGGTTCAGTCTGTGATAGAAAGAGCAGGGCAGAGGAAGAACGCATGAAGAATGTTGAAGACTGGTTGCAAAACTCCGAACAGTATTCGAAGAAGAAGATGAGTGACGTCAGCGATAAGCTATCGTCAATAATTACATGTCCGCCTTGGATGAAGACTGCTGTAGAGTTAAGAAGAACGCGTATGACAACAAACACAAGCATGAAAGAGCATACTGCTATTTGTAACAGCATTAAAAAGCCAAACTTTCATGCTCAACCGATAGGGGCCATTAGTCAACAAAAAACGTGCCATGAAGTACAAGTGAAAAGAAAGAGCCTGATTGATAACACATGTTTGCAAATATCATCATGCAGTATGAACGAAGTGAAACAAGAAGAATCCATTGCGACTGGCGAAAATGCGATATTTCTCCTGCAGACGTTGAGAAATGATGGGGTTGACCTTTCCAGTTTTTTCAAAGACGCAAATTTAAAACAACGCCATGTTTTTGTTTCCTGCTCCTTTCAAAGAATGGATTCGACATTAGCAGATGATAGCAAGAGAATAAGTGGCGTTGTTACCTATAGAAAGATTTAAACTTCAATTTTAGATAATTAAGTACAGTACACTAAAGTGGCCAGGCTATAATATGGATGTAAATGTAAATAACTATAAGTAATGATAAATTAGCAAACTAAAAAACATTGTGTTAATAATTGATATGTAGGATAAATTTTCACTCATGTGCTCGTTGATAATGAAATATATGCTTTTTATTTTACGACAGTTGAGTTATAGTCCTTGTTACCCTTTGATCTTATAAGTTTTCAGATGCTATATGAAAATAAACAGGGATGGTAAAAACGACAACAAATCTGATATTTTTTCCGCATCTTCTCCCACGCTATTCCTGCACTACGCGAAACTGGAACGTCCCGAGCATAATAGGGAATGTTCAGATGGCTGTCAATGAATATGCTTTATCATGTTATGCTACATTACTTGGTATGTCACTGTAGCCGCCAAGACTATCGTTTGAATAATTTTTAGAACAAGTAGTACAGATTGCAGATAAGTAAATTGCAATTAATTCTGACTTCACTCTCTTACAGCTGCCTAATGTTACCCCTTAACACGACTGAATAGCCTCCATTTTATTGAACAAAGCCAATACTAATAGACAATTCCAGGGTTATCTAGTAAGTTAAAGATATTAAAGATGAAAGGGGACGCGTGTGCCCCCCTCCCAACTGCTTCCAGGGCTGACCACATCAACCCATCGCATTGTCCCACCCCACCCCTCCCCCCCCCCGCAAATGAATCTATCTGAAGAAGAATTACTTCGAATAATTGCGAAATCTGAAATATCATCTCGACATTGAAAGTTGTTGCTATTCGAGATGAAGGTTCAAACATGAATAGCTTGAAGGTAATGTTGTGTGACTGAAAGATAAGGCATTACGTCATCAGAAGTCAAGACGTAATGTGTGCGGTTACAAAATCCCACATTGGGTCAAACTCTTTTGGCATAAATTCCGCCTCCTTCTCGTGTCAGATCATTTGATATGCTTTCGTCACGTTGCCATGAAATCGAGATAAACTTTTTACTTCCACCATTCAGCTGTTCACTTTCTTTCCTTCTTCTGCGTTGAGATAGAAGTTCATCGACATCAAAGCTCTCATCACGACCCACTGATGAGTTGACGAATTTTGATGTTTTTCGCTGCCTGACTACTGGATCAATTCCACCTTTGTTATAAACACATCCGCTTGAGTGTGTATTCTCATTACGTTTCTCTTGCCTCTTTGCATCCCCACACTGATTCTTTGTATTTATTCGAGCATCAGCAGCATTTATTTCAGGCCTAGACGTTGAATTCGTCCCTGGATTCTCTTCCTGCCCTTGTTTTTTTATCTTTCTTGCATACATACCTCCGTGCATAACGTGTCTTCCAGATGATGGATTCGTACTGGCAAGAACGTTTGACTTTCTCACTGGCAGTGGCGACTCGTACGAGATTGAAACGAAATTATCGTTTTGACTTTCTTGGCTGATTTTACGTGATAGCAAATCGTTGATATCGATAGCCTCGTCTTGAAGCTCGTTCATCTCAAAAACAGATTTTCTCTTCGACGGACCTGGAAACTCCCTCTCTTCAGAAATACTTTGCGATACGTGTTGATTTTGATATGTAGGGTTATTGGATTCTTGAACACCTACAACTTCTTTTGTTTGAATCTCACTCTCGATTGGTCTTTCCTTCAGCAAAGCAACAGACTTCCCTTTACCTGAAAGAGAATGGTTCGAGCCATATCTTACGCTATGCAATTTTAACAGGACTCGCACCCGGGTTAATTTAACGTGGGTTAGTTTGTTTGGTGTGCTAGGTTATGTATGGGACTTACACTAGTACGCACAAACATTGAACTGTATGCAAGCTTTCTTGCTTTACAGCTTTTGAAACCATAAAGCAAAAAGTAGTATATCTGATTATCTTGTGATGCAAGGTACTTAAATATGTACATTGCAATGAAGTTTAATATTAGGAGACTTCAATAGCCCAGTCAAGCCTAGTGGTTTCTAGGGCAATACTAAAGTTGAACTTATAACTGAAGATAGCTTGGTTTTAATGAAAGTTCGTGATTACCAAATCCGTACATCTAATTTTCACATCGATTTTTCAATCTTGGAATGCAACCTTGTTTTAATACAAAACGAGAATCCTCAAACATTGTTTACCTTTACTTTTGTTATTTTTTTGCTTTTTAATTGCAGCGCCGTCCCTTCGTTGTTCAATGACGTAATTATTGCTTTTCTTCTGACCACCATTCTCCAGCTTTCCTATAGGTGACGGCAGTCGTTTTGCATAAACTGCTCCATCGCCTTTTGAAAAACTTCCTTCATAATCATCACCATTCTGACTCTGATCCGATTGATACGAGAAAGATAGGAACTTCTGTGATGGATTGAATTGACTTATCTTCCTGCTGGCCAGTACATGCTCGACATTGAATGACGTATCTTTGGCGATCTTCTGATTGGTAATCACATCAATTGGTAAGTCTTCCTTTTCTGCCAGTTCTGATCGCTTTAGATTAATAATGCTTGCATCTGCATGGTAAAAACGCAATGAGAAACCATAGTAAATAGAGAAAAATTACGTGGGACTATATCTTTATTCACTATACGAGAACGATGTAAATAATTAAGAATCCCCAGAAAGCGAACTAGGCAGTCACGATAAATTTAGTCTACAACAGTTGGAAGTTTTCGAACAATTTCGAAATTCGCAAATTTTTCACGTATTCATCACCCGTTTCCCCAAATAAGACTGAAGAAGACAGTCTTGAACAAAATTGAAAATTTATATTTACTTTGTGTCCACGAAAGTCTGATTGAGTGATAAGTATTGTTTTAGGGGGAGTGAAAGTCGAATAAAATCTGCGAATACGGGTTCATAATCTTTTTCAGTACTTTACAAGGGTCCGAGAGTGTTTTTATCTAATCGAAAAAGCTTTAAATCACGGAGACTTATTTATCTACTTTCATCTGAATGTGGAGCCGTACAACGACTAAAATACATACCAGGGCCAACATTCTGCAAATTTTCACTTCTCGGGCTTTCGTCTTTGACTATTTGTCTTCCACTTTGACTGCGCTCTCTGTACTGGCGTTTCGGATTGTCAAGGCCAACCTTTACCACCTCTTTTTGTATATTTCCAACCGGCTTGCTAATGTAGGCTGGAGGTGCAAAATAGGTGCGAGTAGTTCTGATCTGAGCAGTTTGTTCACCATTGCGTGTCTTAGTTTTCGGAAAAACATTCACAACAGTGGATCGAGGCGGTACCCAGCTGAATCCCCCACCGGCGGGGTTTGTTCGATTTTTATCACCATTCATACCACTTTCAATGTGAATTGATGTATGCTCTAAAAATTAAGACAGCAGAGTTTGCAAGTTTGTAGCTGCATTTGCGACCATGTGAGAGTAGAAGTCCCATTTGAAGTCACACCAAGCTGGCTTGACTTCTAATACCTGAATCGACTGTCTAAACATCAGTTACAAAATAATTTGACGTGACATTTAACTTGAACACCTTTGTTACATTTTATTGTCGCAAAGCAAATATATTCAAATTTGCATAGTTCGAACTCGTGTAATTCGAACTCTATCTAATAAACGAAATTCTCTGTCCCTTCAAGGGTCACTAACGAGCCAATTCTTATAAAACAAACCTCTATAATTCGAACTATTTGTAATTCGAACATTTCTACGCTTCCCCAGGCTGTTCGAGACAGAGTTGGCTGTAGTTTTTCCGTTGAAACGATTAGAAAAACTCCATACTTCTGATTTTAAACGTGGCAAGGTCAATAGTGATCTTAAGTGTCTAAATAGTGTCTAATCTCAAGCCCCAAAGCCTGCAAGCAAGACCTTCTATCGCTGAAACTTACGTGCAATAGTAGTATCTCAACAATGCTTTCTTGATGTCTTGGCAGTCTCAGTCTTGCATTTTGCATTCGCAGTCTTGCATGATGTGTAGCAATCCAATGGTGGTTACGCAGACTCAGATAATTGCAATTGATGTCAATAACAGAGCTTGTATCGAAATGACAGCTCCGTCCCTTATTCATGGTACTTCGACAAGCATGATTCGACTGCTCTAAAACAGACAACCACAAACTAACAACATTTCAGCCATTGAACACATAAATTATTCACTGGTATTCATACAGTTTGTCAAGTTAGAATGACTATTAATGAAAATGGAAAATACTTTAATTTTGACCTATTTATAGTAGTAGCAATGATGATAATCACACCAGCGTTTATAACAAAAAACATTTTAACTCTTATAATTATTATTAATTATTTATTTGGATAGATTCATGCAGATACGCAAAAAGCCATCTTGCGCCAGCGCTCAATCATCATAACAATCATCATTGTTGTCAGAGGCACCAAAAGCAGGGGGACAGCGGGGGTAGCAATGTCCCCTGTGATCTTATTGTAATTCTAACATTATTAAATGAACTAAGAAGGCTGGCGCGCTTCGCAAGTCACTTCCCTAGTGAGTTGGTCTTCGGCGGTGTGGAACAGCGATCTTCAACAAACGTGGGTGGGTTTTCTATATTGTTATTGCCTCCGATCTGAGAGGAACAGCGATCTTCAACAAAAGTGAGGCTGGTTTGAAATGTGCCCTTTTGACTTGCTGGAGTCACTCCGCCTCAAAATGCTTCATGCGTCCACAATTGTTGTCATAAATTTTACAACGATATTTTCCAGCAAGTGATAGTATAATTTAGAATAATATAGCTTTCCCGACAATGGAAATTGGTCGCAAGGTACGCGAGGACTTGTATCTTTGAACGGAATAAACGAGGCTGTGATTCGAATCCAAAACGAGGTACTCGAGGTCACATCAAATGGAGCATTTTAACGATTTGTATCTTATTTAATGAGTTTGCACAACTGATCTGCTATTCCAAGTTTCTCGACATGAAGTGTGTTCATTTGTCTCCACCTTTGCGTCCTGCATTTTCACACAAAGCCAATAGATAAAAAGCCTTTGGTAACGAATTGGCAAAGAGGATAACTTGTCAATCAATTGTTTTATCTTTCTTACGGTTGTATCACCCAATTTTCATGGGTGTCCTTAAAGATTCACACCAGACATTGCGTCGTTCATGACGTCAATTAGAATAATTTTTAAAATTCAATGAAATCTCAGGAAATATTAATGTTTATAAAATAATCTGTATGCAAGTAATATGACAGCTGAATAGCGAATTCATTGTACTTCAACAATGCAGGAGCTTGCAATATTACAATAGAAGTTAATAAGAATGACAAATGTTAGGGTCTCAATTTCTGTGACATACAATCCATTTTTCATCAGCCAGCGGTTCACCTGCAGAGACCTCGATCCAATCAGGGTCAAAACCAGTCGCCATTTTGCATATATTTGGCCCATATCCCATTAATTTTTTGATTTGTTTCAAATAATCAGAAAAGGAGTTGAAGCATGAATCTGACTCGGACGATTCCATTCCTATAGTTTACAAAAAGCTTAGACAATATTCAATTTACTCTATTGTGACGAAGTTGACGGGCGTGACCATAAAAGCCTGTTCTTGTTTCTACGTCAATGTAAATCACTCATGGGGAAAATCGACTTTGATTTGCCCTCAAACAACAATAGATAATTATCATTCTAATAATGTTCTTTAGTTCTGCTACAACAAGATATTATAAGGATCAACAATCAATTGTTGTCAAAATCTTCCGATCACAAAATTCAGTTTTTAGCTACTTTGCAGAAGTCTAATCGCACAAGAATACTATTTCAAGACAGATGCAGTAATTTCTGGTAAGTTAGATGCAATAATTTCTGGTAAGTTAGATCGCAATTTGTTATTTTTGAAAGGGGTCTGGCTTGGCTTGCCTTGCCTTGGATTGGAGCGCCAGATTTTAATGTCGCCAGGACAAGATTCAAGACAAGATTCAGATTCGACAAAATTTTATTTTCAGTCAATAATTAAGGCATCTAATAGTGAATACAACAAAACCAAGCAAAAAATACCTGTTAGTGTTACCGATTTGATTTGATTTGATTTGATTTGAAAAACTCAAACAAAAAATAAAAAATTCTGATCAACTTTTTGCTTGCAGCCTACTGACAAAGTTGGAGCTTTATGCTAAGATCAAGGGAACTACTTTCCAACATGAATCAAAAAAGTGACACACAACTTGATTGTAACAGCACACACTATGAGCTTAATCAGAAAGATATCGACCAACTAAAAGAAAAGTTACTCTTGAAGGTAACTGATGGAAAATTTGAGTTGTTACCATATTACGGTTTTTTGGTGTTTAAGGATAAAATGTGGGAAGGACGAGTTCTCAAAATTGTCAACAACGAAGTTGGCAATAATAACGACGTTGATGAAGATGATTTTTCAGTTTTTTTCTTGGAGCTTGGATTAAAAATTTGTCCAGAGATGCAAGATTTTGCAATGAAAGAAATTGTCAACATTGACACTACTGTAACTGTGTTTGACTTAAAAGGTGGAGAAGACAAGGAGCGTGCCTCGAAGCAAAACAACCGACTCTGCCAAGAAACATTTCGCTATATTAAGGAAATGGATACAGCAACTGATGCGGGAAACAGACGTCGCCATTATGCAGAGAGCACAAGGGGAGAGTTTGAAATGAATGATGCAGAAGAAATAATCGGTTGTAGGATAAAGAGAGACCACATTTCATGTTGTCTTTTAGCTGTTCTCAAAGATCCCACTTCCGATAAATTTACATCTGCAGTTATTCAAGTGAGCGGTTATGAAGTTAGAACAATGTCTGTCGATGAAACGTTGTATGCAATAAAACATTGGAAATATGCCGATGAAATGTCAATGGTTCGCTATGCAGCTAGCGCAAATATGAAGTTAGCAATTGGTGCGTTCCCACTGGGCTCAAGCTCACCAGTGGCATGGGCCATGATTTCATTGGATGGAGCCATAGCTGCTTTGCAAACTCTTCCAGCACATCGTGGAAAAGGCCTAGGCAAAGCCGTCGTAAAGAGTATTTCACTGGTCGCACTGCAAAGATCTCTGATTCCTTATGTTTTCATTGAAGACATTGACACAGCTTATATTCCTGTCTCACTTTTCTCAGGCCTAGGCTTCCAGGTGTTTGATAAATACCACTTCGATTGGACTCGATTGAGCAAAATTTAGAAAAATATTTTTATATCAAGGAACACCCTACTGAAAGTGTTTCATTTACGGTATTGTATGGTATTTTTATTGAATGTGATATACTTTTTTGAACATTATATCTGTTGCTGCGTAGCGAAGCGTCTGCGCAGCAGTATATCACCGAGTCTTTTCGAGAAAAAGTTTTGTGTGTTTGTCTGTTCTGTTTGTTTGTCAGTTCGCAATTGTAGCCAGCGCGTAGCCCTAAACCCTCCCCCGTTTAGCCTCATGCCGGTTTTATTTTAATCAATTCATCAATGGCAGTAATCTTTTCAGAAAAATTGGGAAGCCGATATTTGGTTGGCTTATCTACTGGTTATTAACTTTTATTCAGGGTCAGAAACGCGAAGGCCCAAAAAACACCACTTTTATTTTAACAAGAACACAGGAGTTTCTTTCTTGTCGTGGGGACATTTGCACCATCATTATGTATTTCATTGTTTTTAGCAGCAGGTGGTATTTAAAGTAATCCAGGTCCAGAAAATCCAGGCGACCGCCCCCCCCCACCAGAGCTTTCGAGCCATTTTGTCGGAAAATTTAAGATTTTGTCGGAAAGTTTTCGAAAATGATCTTAAATGACAGTTTGAAAACATTTTCAAATTGCTAGAAATAGCCTTGACTCTTCCAGTATCGTCAGCTCATGACGAACGATCTTTCAGCTGCTTAAAGAGAGTCACGACGTATCTCTGAAGTACCCTGAATGAACAGGGTCTTGTCTTTCAAACATGGCATGGATCTCCATCAATCGCGAAACAGTGGCAAACTTGCCATTAAGCAAGATCCAAGAACCCTTTCTTGAAGCAAAAACAAGAAACCTTTTCAATTAAACTATTCATCAATTTGTTTTCGATGTTCTATTTTGGTTTTTGTTCTGTTGTAACCTTTTGAAAATGATAATCACCAAAACATTTCATTTTCCAATTCGTGTTTTTCTCAACTAACTGTCATCTTTCATGTTTAAACTCTGTGTATATTCAGAAACGTCTTATCGAACAATTTCCTAAATTCGGGCGCGCCCTTGTGGACACGCCCAAAAGACACACCTTTTTGTCGGAAAATTTTGGTCTTTGCCCCCCCGCTAAATATTTCTATCTGCGCCACTGACCAAGGGCAAGGTTTGTTGATGTCAGCCATCTGTCACTGGAAGTGTAACAACCACAACCACCAAAAATAAGCTCAGTGAACAGAAAATAGTCAAGCGGCATGCGACGGTTTGAATATGGTCTACGGGGAATTCCAAATCCCACAAATGCCAAATGGATATTATTTATTTCAATTAAAATTGTTCTTTTTTATTACTGGTTAGTTTCGGATAGCGTGATGCTTCTGAAAGAATCGAATTCGGATTAGGATGATATGTCAATGCTGTGGTTCCACAGGAATTCGATTGACGCTACCGCATTTGTCTTGCTCAAAATATGACAAACCTCTGCGATTTGTAGCGACAATGCTTGTTTTTCAAACAATTTGGTTACTTGCCAATGGTTTATTTCTGTCCATATGTTCACAAAACTGCATTTTTCAAAGCACTGGCTTGATTTCGATACAATTTCGATACATACAGTGAAGAATAATGAAATTGAGAAGTTTGTGTAGCAGGGGTCGCATGGCCGTTTGTCGTTTCTGATGGGTCTCAAGATCATGTTGTCGTGGGGTCCACCGATCATCTTCCAAAATTTGCATGTTTACAAATTTAAAATCTGACAAACCACAAACCTCGGGTGAGGTATTATAAGAACAACAAGAATCAACAATCAATTGTTATCAAGTTCTTCCGATCTCAAAATTCAGTTCGCACTTTGCAGAAGTCTAATCGCACAAGAAAACTATTTCAAAACAGATGCAATAATTTCTGGTAAGTTAGATGGTAATTTGTTATTTTTGAAAGGGGGATTGGCTTGGCTTGCCTTGCCTTGGATTGAAGCGCCAGATTTTAATGTCGCCAGGACAAGATTCAAGACAAGATTCAGATTCGACAAAATTTTATTTTCAATCAATAGTTGAGGCATCTAATAGTGAATACAACAGAACCAAGCAAAAAATACCTGTTAGTGTTACCGATTTGATTTGATTTGATTTGAAAAATTCAAACGAAAAATAAAAAATTCTGATCAACTTTTCGTTTGCAGCCTACTGACAAAGTTGGAGCTTTATGAAGATCAAGGGGACTATTTTCCAACATGAATCAAAAAGGTGACACACAACTTGATTGTAACAGCACACAATATGAACTTAGTCAGAAAGATATCGACCAACTAAAAGAAAAGTTACTCTTGAAAGTAACTGATGGAAAATTTGAGTTGTTGCCATATTACGGTTTTTTGGTGTTTAAGGATAAAATGTGGGAAGGACGAGTTCTCAAAATTGTCAACAACGAAGTTGATGAAGATGATTCTTCAGTTTTTTTCTTGGAGCTTGGATTAAAAATTTTTCCAGAGATGGAAGATTTTGCAATGAAAGAAATTGTCAACATTACAACTACTGTAACTGTGTTTGACTTGAAAGGTGGAGAAGATAAGGAGCGTGCCTGGAAACAAAACAACCGACTATGGCAAGAAACATTTCGTTATGTTAAGGAAATGGATACAGCAACTGATGCGGGAAACAGACGTCGCCATTTTATAGAGGAGAGCATAAGAGGAGAGTTTGAAATGAATGTTGCAGAAGAAATAATCGGTTGTAGAATAAAGAGAGAACAAAGTTCATGTTGTTTTTTTGCCGTTCTCAAAGATCCCACTTTTTATAAATTTACATCTGCCGTGAGTCAAGTGAGCGGATATGAAGTTAGACCAATGTCCATTGATGAAACGTTGTATGCAATAAAACATTGGAAATTTGCCGATGAAATGTCAATGGTTCGCTATACAGCTAGCGCAAATATGAAGTTAGCAATTGGTGCGTTCCCAGTGGGCTCAAGCTCACCAGTGGCATGGGCCATGGTTTCATGGGATGGAGCCATAGCTGCTTTGCAAACTCTTCCAGCACATCGTGGAAAAGGCCTAGGCAAAGCCGTCGTAAAGAGTATTTCACTAGTCGCACTGCAAAGATCTCTGATTCCTTATGTTTTCATTGAAGACATTGACACAGCTTATATTTCTGTTTCACTTTTCTCAGGCCTAGGCTTCCAGGTGTTTGATAAATACCACTTCGATTGGGCTCGATTAAGGATAATTTAGAAAAATATTTTTATATCGAGGAACACCCTACTGAAAGTGTTTCATTTATGGTATTGTATGGCATTTTTATTGAATGTGATATAATTTTTTGAACATCATTTTTGTTGCTGCGTAGCGTAGCGTCTGCGCAGCAGTTTATCATCGAGTCCTTTTCGAGAAAAAGTCTTGTGTGTTTGTCTGTTCTGTTTGTTTGTCGGTTCGCAATTCGAGCCAGCGCATAGCCTCAAATCCTCCTCCGTTTAGCCCCATGCTGGTTTTATTTTTAATCAATTCATCAATGGAAGTAATCTTTTCAGAAAAATTGGGAAAACGATCTTTGGTTGGCTTATGTACTGGTTATTAACTTTTATTCAGGGTCAGAAACGCGAAGGCCCAAAAAACGCCACTTTTAGTTTAACAAGAGCACAGGAGTTGCTTTCTTGTCGTGGGGACATTTGCACCATCATTATGTATTTTATTGTTTTTAGCAGGGAGTATTAAAAGTAATCCAGGTCTAGAAAATCCAGGCCTCAGATTTCTGTATTTATTCCTCTGTTTTGTTTTTGTTTTGTTTTCACGGTAAAGTCACACAAACAAAGATTTTTAATTTTATCTTTGATCTTATCTTCAAACTCAGCGTACAACTACAACTTCTCTTGATTAGTCTGCTGAAATCTATTATTTCTGAAATCCCAAAATCTAGCTAAGGAGTCTCAATGTCAAGGTTAATATTCAGGTCGACGTTGTGGTTGCTGAAACGAGGCTAAGCAACATGGGTCGCTATTAGCTCCGCAATTCCGCAATTAGCTGCGCAGCCGCATAGTTCCGATGGCTTTGACAACTGGATCGACATTAAGGCCGGCCAAGTTTTTAGCCGCTCAAGTTTTTGTACGTATAGGGGTTGCGTTTACAGGAGATCAGCCAAATCCATACAAAAATTTGTCCTGATAGCCGTGCAAAAACTTGTCCTGTTAGAAAGAAGTCGAGTTGACAACTTGAGCGGACAAATATTTGCACGGTACCGTGTAAACGGGGCCTTACACCAAGATGACAAGTGTTCTTCAATGGTGCTGACGTTGTTGTTGCTGAATTTATGGCGAGACATAAAATTTGACGATAATGGGATAGTAATATGACAATGGGTTCCCCTGCTATAAAGAGCCAAAGTCTAACCATAAATTGACATTGTGTATATAGTATTTCCTCTAATAAGCGCCCAGGCGCTTATTAAATATTTTGAAAAATTGTGAGGGCGATTATTAGAGGTGGCGCTTATTTGACAGTCCTGAAATTTTAAAATTAAGCAACCTCAAAAACAAAAGAATTATATTATATAGTTCAGAATTTTATTCAATATACCAAGCAGTCAAGATCAAATTCAACTGCTGATCTTGACTGCATTGCTTTTTCTGGCTTTTTCTCGCAACCTTCAATAAGGACCAATTTTAAAGGCATGTCAATAGTAAACAAAGGAGTTAAACTATGGAATGATATTCCTCTCGACATAAAACAATCCAAAAATAAATATCATTTTGTTACAGCTTTAAAAAAATGGATTCATGGCTAATGTTAGCCAACAAATAATTTAAGAAACTTGGATGCATAAAAAATCTTGTTTCGATCAATTTATGAGCATATATTGATGGTTTTTGACATTTTCTTTTTTTTTTCCTTATTTTTATTCTTATTTCCTTTTCTTTTTTGTCTTATGTTTATGTTCTTTGTAACTTTTCTTAGTTTTGTTAAAATTTGATTGAAAAATTTAAATCTTTTACAATTTCTTTATAGTAGATGCAAGCAGAATAATAGGGTAAATAACTCGATAGCTCCTCCGAATTCTTTTTATTTGCCCTAAGCTTTATATTTTTGTATTTAATTAAGTTAATCCTTATCCTGTAATTAAAAGCTTGAATGAATGAAATTGAATTGAATTGAATTTTCCAAATGCTCACGACCCGATGAAGGTGTTTTTCCAGCTTTAAAGAGTTTCTATGTTATTATTTAAACCAAACAATGAAAATGTAAGAATTCTATTAACCATCCTGGGCGGTTAATAGAGGCTAACTTCACACTTGCTGATTTTAGGGTGGGCGCTTATTGGAGGGGGCGGTTAAAAGAGGGTCGGCGCTAATTAGAGGAAATACGGTAGTTTTACATAATGTGTCAGACAAAAGGCGCAGAAAACAATACGATGTGAAGTAAATGCAGCGATAATCAGTAATAGGAAACAATTTAAGTACACTTAGTACATGATATGGTACTCAGCATAAAAACGAAAAAGTATATGAAGTATAAGTGGTATCTCAGGATGTGAGTCATAAATGTTTGCTGTTGTGAATGTCCTTTAACGGATTCCAATAGCAGTACCAACAGCAGGGTTATTAGCTGTCAACCATCTGTCACTGGAAGTGTAACAACCACAACCACCAAAAAACAGCTCTGTGAACAGAAAATAGTCAAGCGGCATGCGACGGCCTGAATATGGTCTACGGGCTGTACCTCTCCATTTCACTGCAACACCCTGTCTCTCGAATATATTATCAGAAGTAAGATATGAGGATGGTGCATTTTCTTTTGGGTTGGAAAAGAAAGCAAAATATGCATTCGGATTTTTATCGCAGTTCCTAAAAGCAACTGACTTGTCGTTTGAATAAAATCCTTGCATATTATTATTTCTTGCCGAGGCAGCTGGCAATGTTCCCAAAAAAATATAAGGGCCAAGATGATGATTGCTGGGCTGAGTATATCCTATGTAGCTGCTGATTTGAACCGAGAGGCCTCCAGTGTTTGTATACTGTCTTATGACTGTGTAGGGTTGTGCACCATTTGGATTTGAGATGCGGAGCAAAACATTGCGTGGTTTAGTGAATAAGAGGCTCATACCGGCTTTTGTGAGGCGGGAAAGTGAGTCGTGACGTAGGAATGTGTAACCACCACCATTGATTGCCATCTCGCAGTACACCTTGTGAAAACCACTGGGGAGGCGGATTGTATAGACACCACTCTCTGCTTTAGGGTCCGCAGCTTTGATTTTGCTGCATGTTGTCAATGTAATGTTCTAAAAAGAAAACTAACATAGATAAGATACAGATGTTGTCAAGCCTTTTTAAAATTAGCAATCATTGTCAAAAAAAGTTATCAGAAGTCATGTCTTAGATAACATTTAGTCAAGCAGTGACGACACAGAACGTGTTCTTGTAAGAAACCTAGCCTAGGGCCTAGACTTGAAACCTCAACCAAAGAATCGTGAATAGGGATGAGTTTTGACGATAGTCTTGTAGGAAATATTTCTTAGAACCTGCTGTGCACCAAAAGCCGTTCCCAAACTGGTACGGATGGGTCTTGCTACACACAATAATGTCTAGCTACTCACAATAATACCACCTCCACCGGATTCAGTTTTGATCTCCTCTCCTTACAAATTAGAGTCGAATAAAATGAAGCCGTACTAGTTTGGATCCGATCCATTTTGGCCTCGTGTGAACACTTGGATCCGATTCAAACAGGCACGGAGGAGAAACCTAGGCTAGCTTTCCAATAAATGATGCGGGGTTATAATTTTCGAGTTGGTTTCTTTTTGCTTTTTGTGCGCCATTTCTATGCGATCTCGATTCGAAGCAGGCTTGCAAGAATGCACAAAAGTGCACTTTGCACAGAAAGGTTTTTGGATCTGTTCTCGTGCGCACGCGAGCTAAATTTTGGATCGGATCAAGAAAAAGCCGGTTCGAAAGGGATCCACTTTGGTGTGCACATAGTCCAAATATGACTTTAAAAGTTCAAATAAGAAGCTACATATGCACAGGGTTTTAATATCGAATGAAAAGTAAAGGAAAGCTTTTATAAAAAGTAAATGGTGAATTTGGCGTTTTGAAATGCTTCAAAATATAAGTAAAAATTATTAGGTAAACTTACCGGAGAGCCACTGATTGCAAACTGAATTTGCAAGAGCAAAGCAATGACGAGGTAAAATGTCTTCATTCTGGCCTGGAAGTTGAAGCACTGAATAGAGCTGTGTATATAGAACTGCTTCAATGGTTGTATCGCGTCTTTCGCGTGTACATGCACAAATGAGACTGTGGTGAAACTGCGAATGTAGCATCTGATGCTACATTCGCATCACAAAAAGCTATTCGACAAAAAGCTACTTTTCTTTTATGTAGCATCAACTTATTTATAGTATCAAATACGTATCAAATACGATCAAATACGTATTTATAGATTAGATTATTTATTATTAGACTATTTATTTCCGAAATTTTGTAAGTAAGTTTTTAATATGTAATTTTGTAGTTTTTTGCACGGCCCCCTGTAAAGCAGTCTATTTTGATTGACGGGGTTACCGTGGGTAAAAAATGTAAAATGAAATGAAATGAAAAAATGAAACGAATATTCAGTCAGACTCAGACTTTTTTCTTTTATAGTCCCATTTATGTCTTGTATCTCACAATGCCACGTCTCTCAAAATCGTCAAGGGAATTGGCAGCAGTCTTGAAATATGCCACGTGTCCTTTGGCCTTTGGCCTTTGTCATTTCGCATGATACATATCGTAAGGCCGGGTCACACGATTACTTTTTTCTATCACTGTTTTTTATATTGGACTGCCATGCTAAAAACAGATCGCGTAACATGGAAAAAAATGATGACTATTGCTAAAACGGGAGTGGGGAACAAACCGGGCAACTACCGGGGAAAGAATTTACTTGAGAACGATCGCTCCGAGGATAATTCGTTCCCCAGGTCGTTTCTCGTTCCCGCTTTTAGTAATAGCCATGTAAAAAATCATCCATCCATTGTCTTTTGCACACTGCCAAGTGTTAACGGGTTGATAATAATCGTATCCCGCCGTGGTATACCCATTGGGTTGGTCATCTCCAATATCCCTGTCAATTGACGGGTCTTTCATCTCCTGCCAACAAAGGTCCCCTGGTCCCCTGCCATCAAACTGGCAACCCTGGTCCATAATTAAACAATTATGGACCAAGGTTGCCAGCTTGGATTATCCGAATCCAGAAATGGAGTTTTGGGAACATGTTTGGCTTTGAAAATATTTTTTGCATTTTGGCTTTATTATCGATTTTCTCGCACACGATGAGCTTGATGCTTGATTTTTTAACTTTGATGATGAGAAGCAGATCGGCGCATACTAAACAACTTGGTGAGTATCAGCCTTGGACACATTTTTTAAAACAATAGAAACCACGTGACTGATGATATCATTTTGCCCGGTCATCAAAAATTTGAGCCCCGTACTTTGAAAAATCATCTTATTTAGCATTGTAATAGGAGCAGAAAGTTCTAAAGGATCAACTTTGTCAGGCTTGTGGATAACCAGTTATTGCTATTTAAAGTCCTCGTGACGTCATCAAAATGGCGCACTTACAATTTCAAATATGCGTAAGATGCGTTTTATAGCTTTTCGTGGCGCTCTTAGATGGATTTCATGTGTATTTTTCCGTTTAAACTCTCCTTTCCCCAATTTACTTTTTGCTAATTGACTTTGCTCAATGTTATAATAGGTACCTACTGTAGTCGTTCTTATTACAGCAGCCAATCAACAACAGAATCATTATCTGAGAGGAAATGAGAAACATCCCAATCACTTTCATCATCTTCGTTTGTTGTGGTCTCCGATTCTGTCTTCAATCAGGATGAATTTCTTCTTCCAACCATTTTCTTCATGCGAAATAGCTTCGATATCTTGAAGGCAGCATCTTTTCCAAACAAGGCCCTGTAAGTGACGCCTTTTGATGATTTGTACTATTGAATCGGAATCTGGTGGAATAAAACGAGATATCTTCTCCTTCAATTCAACTGTTGATACAACGTCAATTTTACCACTGTATGCAATGCAACGTTTCGAAAGAATTCCGGCCAGACATTTTACAATAGAACCCATTTCTATAGGGCCAAAGTAAAAGCGAAGTTCAGTTGATTACGTGGCACAATTTATTGGCTAGGGAAAAGTTTACATCAAAACCATTCAAGAAAATATTGAAAAAGTCCCCTTTTCCTTAGTTGTGGGCACATTTAATACTGTAAAGGTATGATGTGGTTATCACACTCTGTGGTGGCATGGATAGTTGGTAGAGCAGAGAGCAGATGTTTTTGCCAAGGGTTTTGCAAATACTGGCAACATAAATAAAATTCTCATGATGATATTTGTAAAACCATCTGTGTGTTATGGGCATATTTGTGAACGCCCAAATTGAAAGGATTGCATAAAAGGATTTGTTTCTGTTCACACGCTCACCAAATTCTGTTTCATGCTGCACAACAGTGCCTTTGACTTTGATACAATAGAATAGTTACAATGAAAAGTAATGCAAATTAAGTCACCGGGGACAACGATTAGAACTACCCAGTGGCGGCGCCAGCTCCAAAAAAGTGGGGGGGATTTTTTCGGGGGCGGGCAAGAAGTTTTTAAAAATTGTGTCCTGCTGTTCTAGGGGTACAAGGCCGGAGGCCGTTGCCCAAAACAGCTGGGGGTCTGGGGGCGCTGTCAGGGCCGGTTCCATGGGGGGGTGTGGGGGGGTGTGACACCCCCCCCAAGAATTGAGTTTTAGCGATTTACTCGGTAAATTTCGATTTTTGGTCGGTAAAATTATGTTGCGAAAGTTTATATGGTTTTGTGGTAAGGTTTTTTTTAAATTGCTCGGTACATAAGAGCTTACACCCCCCGAAGAAAATTTTCTGGAACCGGCCCTGGGCGCTGTAAAATCAATCTGAGGTTTCAAAATGGCTTAGGATCCTTTGATTTCTCTTTTCGCACACATTATTAGAACAACACAAAAAACCTTAACAGAAAAATAAGAAATGGGTATAGTTACAAGAGTCAATCTCAGCGAAAATGTTTTGAAACAACACCCGTTGATAGCAGCGTTGGACGTCGAAAAACGTCGGAGAATTCCCTTCCAAAATGGGAATTCACGGGAGACGCCTTAATGCTCTTTGGATTTTAAGCTGATATATGATTTCAAATATGAAAGTTTTACATGTCCAATACGTAGAACGTAGGCCTACCCCCCCCCCCCTCCAATTTTCTCATCGGATTTGCATGAATCTCAGAGACCATCTTTCTGAGAAAGTGGGGGGGACTAGTCCCCCCCATTCCCCCCCCTGGCGCCGCCACTGGAACTACCCAGCGTATCCTTGTGAGAAGTGAAAACAAGTAATTGCATTTTTTTACAGCACCACCGAACCAAACCAAGCCAACCGCAAACAAATTTATTGAATTCATTTTTGAATACGTTATTAGAAGATTTTGTTTTATTTCGATATTTGGATATGGGCAGTATTAGCATTATTGATATGTCTGCTTTTATTAAAAGTGATGCAACGCAAAAAGATAGAGAAGAAGTAGTTAAGAAATGGGACGAGGCTTTTCAATCGTCGGGATTCGTGACAATTGTAGGCCATGGCGTGTCAGAGGGAATTGTTGAAGAACTTCGGATGAAAGCCAAGGAGTTCTTTCGCCAAAAATTAGAACATAAAATGAAAAGTTGCTTGCGTGAAGGCTACGGGAAGGTTGGTTATGTTCCAGTTGGTATTGAGAGTGTATCACGGACTTTGAGCCCTTCTAATGAACAACAACCAACTGATCTCATTGAAACTCTTTCCTTTCAATATGGAGCATCCGATGCAAATATTGTGCCAGATTTCCCCAGTGAGTTTAACATAACGATTCAGCGTTACTGGAAAGAAATGAATCGTCTGTTATCCACAATAATGGAAATATCATCACTTGCATTGGGATTGCCTAAAGATTATTTCAAACCTTATTATGAGCACCCGGATTTATTCCTACGTCTTGCTTATTATTCTTCGATGAAACAAAACGAAGTTGGTGCAGCAAGAATGTTGAATCAAATGCGTTATGGTGCTCATAATGATTATCAAGTGATTACAATATTAAAGCAAGACGATAAAGTTGGTGGTCTTGAAGTTTTTAATTCTGAAAATGAAAGCTGGGTTCCTGTGGAATTAGTTGAAAATTCATTTGTTATAAATGTTGGTAATTCGATGCAAAGATGGACAAATGATCACTGGAAGTCAAATCTTCACCGTGTTGTAATTCCCTCCAATGCGACCTGCAGTCGCGAGCGGTTGTCTTTGGTCTGTTTTACAGGACCAAGTCCAGATTCAATTTTGTCACCCATGGAAAAGTTTGCTGATGCAGAAGAGGCAGTTCCAAAGTATGAGCCAATTTCTGCAGGTGATTTTTTACAGCAGCAAGTTGATAGGGCCTTAATGAAAAACGCTTGAGTTTTTCGAAACTACCATAGTTTGTAGCTGGTAACTGGAAACTATAAATTTTGTTGATTATTAAAATAGAGAGCTAGCATGAAGAATTATATTCATTTGCTTTTTTAAGTTGTTTGCTTAATATTGAAACTAACATCCCCCTATAACTTGCTAAACTTATCTCCGCACCCATGAACATATACGGCCAATGAATCAGCTACAAAAACTATCTAATTTTCATTATTTTCACCGTAACTATTGGATCGAAGTGAATGGCACTATTTTGAAGTATGAAGCGCAGTTTTTTTAACCTATGAACAGAAACTGTGTATAAGGACTCATATCCGTCTTGTCATAACGATAATCAATTTGGCAACTGTGCACATCATCAACGCAACTATTTCTTGACCATTAACCCTGCTTAATTTTGGATTAACCAGCATAAACGACGAGGCACGGGACGCAATGTAGTGAATCTTTTACAGATTAAGCCCGGAAAGCTGCGGAAAACCAAAATCTAGGACTTTTCTTTTATTTTTTAAGATTTTCTAAAAAATGTTTGTCATTATCAAAAGTTCCTTCTTTTTTCCTTCAAATTTTCCTTTCCTTACCTTTTCCTTATCTGCGTCCGGAAGCCCCAATCTGCGTCGAATGTGTATCTACGTCTAGACGAATATTCAACCTTATTTTTTCGTGTTTCATTGCACTGCCCAAGTAAACCTTTTCTATGGATGAAAGAATTTTTGGTAAGTTCGGATTATAATTAGTTATCTTTTTACCATTATTTTTTCGGAATCAGCGAATATAAGCCTTTGAATTCAAAATGTCTTTTCCAATACCGGTATTACATGACCGTTATTCAGACAATGTCAAAACTTGTTGTGCTGCAATAGCAACGATCATAGATAATTCAAAATGCACACAAATCATCAGTAGACTTCGAACATTGTATCCCATGCAAGAATTTGGTCATTTGAAGAGAATCAGGTCTGCAGATCACGGTAATAAAAACAAAGCTCTTGATGTTGTTATCACTGTTGTTGAAGATAAACTACATAACGATTTAGCAAACTTTGTTAAAGATGACATGTTAAATGAGTGTTTGACAAATGTCAGAACTACTGAAATCCCAAAAGATGCACCCAAAACCAGGAATCAATTTGAAGCTTCTAAAGCACTGTGGCCCACATCATTTCACGAAGATAAATATATTACAAAACTTATAAATGCTGGATACTTTTCTGCAAGTGACCTAAACATCATAAATAATAATATGAGTGCTGCTATCAGTGCAGCAAAGAAAGGTGCAAACATTGGCATGAAATCAATTGGATCTGTGATTGTTAATCCAGAAACAAATACTGTTTTAGCTTCTGCTTATGACTGCACAATGTCTGGAGACCCATTGCTTCATTCAATTGTTGTTTGTATTGACCTAATTGCTAATCATCAAGGAGGAGGTGCCTTGAAGCATCATTTTAAAGAAACAAAACGTGAATGCAAGCCTCTTAACTTCAATGGAAGCTTCAAATCTGATTGTGATCATCAAAGTGAGATTAACTCTGAGCCAGAAACTGAGCAAAGTAAAGTTTCTCTGGAACAAAGTAAAATAAAGGACAACAAATGTATGGCCAAATTTAACCTTGGTATGGGACAAAGAATTTTTAGAAGTGAAGCGTTAAATGACAAAGCAGATTCTATACAGAGTCTAGCTTTAATGGAAGAAATTAAATTACCAACATCAAACTCTGTTGTGGATTACATACACGAAGAACCACCTTTGTCAAAAGACTTGAAAGTTAAAAAATATACGTCATTTTTTCCCGGTAATGACTTTAATTCTGGTGTTGACAGTTGCTTGAAAGGAAAGCGTAAATTGAATAGCACTAAGGATAATTATCTTTGCACAGGCTATGATTTGTACACAACTCATGAACCTTGTGTTATGTGCGCAATGGCTCTTGTTCATTCCAGAATTCGGAGAGTTTTTTATGGAATTGAGGACCCCGTTTCAGGAGGCCTGGGTGGCCATTACAAAGTTCACTGTCAGGAAGAACTCAATCACCATTTTGAGGTTTTTAAAAACTGTTGTAAACATGAGTGCATAGAGTTAAACTAATTACAACAACATTGTGATAAAAATTTACCTTAGGATTACATTGAGACAATATTTTTTTCCTTGTGTTAAAAAGGGATTTTATATGTATATTCTATATTTCTCGATTAAAATATTAAGTTAGCAATGAATTTTCAGAGGGCCGATTTCAATTTTTGAATGACAAACATAACTTTTACTGATTTTTTCATTTGGCAAGTAATAAGAGACTACCCTTTGTAAGAAAGATTGCAAATTATCAGATCAAAACCCAAAATGTATTTTTGATTATTTTCAATTCTGAATACTTTGCATTTGGCTTTGTCAAATTTTCACTGTAAGATGCAAAATACAATAAAAACCCACATTATGGGAACCACTCATTTTTAAGAACCTACAGTCTGAAATTTATATAAGTAGAATGGTTTACCTTATCTAATTTTTTCAAATTTCTTATGTTTCAAAGACCCAGCCCTGAACTTTCTTAACGTTTTGAAGAACTGAGCATCAGTGTCTTATATAAAATATTTTTTTGTAAAAAAGGTTTTGTGATACCTTTTCTTCTTTTGCATATTATTGTTATTATTATTATTATTATTGTTATTATTATTATTATTGTTATTATTATTATATTACTGTAATCACCTCATATCAACCAATGTCATCAAGAGGAACTTTTAATATGCTGCTGAAGCACAAGTTTATGCATGCTAATGTTAAAAGCTTGCTACATGCTATGACAATTGCTAATAAAAATACCAGCGCGCGATTTGGGGAACACTTTTGTTAACATAACATTGATTATTGACCGAATTAACGAATGCTTTCAATGATGCGTTTTGCATATGAATGCAATTGAACTTCTGATAATTTAAGTTGACGCACGCGGGTTGACATCGAGTCAGAAATCTTTCGACTGTGATGGAGGATTAACGTGAATCAAAACAACAGGCGTGGCGTGAACAGAATTTTAAGGCATTTACATGATACAAGTTCAAGTTTGCAGTCCAATATCGAAAAAACTTGTAGCCAACTTGTACCGTGTAAATCCGCTTTTATAATATGAATGAACAGACTGACATAATATTTGATTGTAACAGCACACACTATGAACTTAATCAGAAAGATATCGACCAACTAAAAGAAAAGTTACTCTTGAAAGTAACTGATGGAAAATTTGAGTTTTTACCATATTACGGTTTTTTGGTGTTTAAGGATAAAATGTGGGAAGGACGAGTTCTCAAAATTGTCAACAACGAAGTTGGCAATAATAATGACGTTGGTGAAGATGATTCTTCAGTTTTTCGCTTGGAGATTGGATCAAAATTTGTTCCAGAGATGGAAGATTTTGCAATGAAAGAAATTGTCAACATTACAACTACTGTAACTGTGTTTGACCTGAAAGGTGGAGAAGACAAGGACCGTGTCTGGAAGCAAAACAACCGACTATGGCAAGAAACATTTCGTTATGTTAAGAAAATGGGTGAAGCAGAAAATAGACGGATTAATCACCATTGTTTGAGCATAAGAGGAGAGTTTGAAATGGATGTTGCAGAAGAAATAATCGGTGGTAGAATAAAGAAGGACCAAAGTGCATATGCTTATTTTGCCGTTCTCAAAGATCCCACTTCTGATAAATTTACATCTGCCGTGAGTCAAGTGAGCGGTTATGAAGTTAGAGCAATGTCTATCGATGAAACGTTGTATGCAATAAAACATTGGAAATTTGCCGATGAAATGTCAATGGTTCGTTTTACGGCTAGCGCAAGTCTGAAGCTGGCAATTGGTGCGTTTCCATTTGGCTCAAGTTCACCAGTAGCATGGGCCATGGTTTCATGGGATGGAGCCATAGCTGCTTTGCAAACTCTTCCAGCACATCGTGGAAGAGGCCTAGGCAAAGCCGTCGTAAAGAGTATTTCACTAGTCACACTGCAAAGATCTCTGATTCCATATGCTTTTATTGAAGACATTCAAACAGATTTTGTTTCTGTCTCATTTTTCTCAAGTCTCGGCTTCCAGGTGTTTGATAAATTCCACTTCGAACTATTTTTTATATCAAAGAACACCCTACTGAATATGAAATACTCGTGAAATATGGTTTATTGAATGCGATGTACTTATTGAATAATGCTTTTATTCTCAATTCCTGCCTGCCTGCCCCGCCCTAAATATTTCTTCTCGGATTTTGGCGAATTGAAAAATCGATCCTGGAAAATATTGGGGAGGACGTGGTGCCGCCTTAGACTCACTGCATTGCGTCCCTGTGATACGTTCGTTGGACAACTCCGAACAAAACAAATGAAATTGGCAAATCCCGTTTCTCTGAAATCTTCGCAGATAAAACACTTTCCAGTTTCTCTACTTGAACCACCACTGTGAGCGAAAATCAATGGCGTAAAAGAACCATGCTCAACTTGTAAAAACCTTTGACTATATGCACGTTTCTTCTCTCATTCATTCCGTGCAAAGGTGTTGTCGGGAATACCTTCACAAAATGATTTTTTGGACGCCTTAATTCGCGTTCGACAAGTTCATTCTTTTTTCGAAGTCACAAAGGGTGAGTATGGTTGACTGACAATGTTGTTATGCAAGTGGTGGATAGACTGTGGCAAGAAGGTCGTATTGTTTTAATATCATTCGCGCTCATTTCATCAACACCAGTACTAGCAGTAATAACGCTGCTATATTTGTCCAAACTTGATGTGGGGAATCTCTTCAAGTCTTATACGAAGCCCTGTGCTCGCGTAGAGACTCCCTGTGACACCAAATAAATCACGAGAATAGTCTTGATGATGATGATTATGCTCAAAAGAATAACATTCTTAACTGAGGTAACCTCATATCCTATCTGAATTCTACTGAAAGTTACGCTGTATTTAAGCAGTTTTCTAAATTCCTCTGGTCATAGAAACCAGGTCAAAACATCAACACGGATTACATAATTTTCTAAAACGAGTGTAAATTTACGTACGAATCAAAACAAAGTAACTGTAACGCATCAGACAAGCAATTTGTCGCGTTGGTTACAAACAAAGAAACCCACTGTTTGACGACAGCGAGTGTAATATCTAATATTGTACTTGACGAAATAGTGTCTTTTTAGGAGATCACGTAATGTTAGAATTTACCACACCCTCCCCCTATTAAAATGTGGCTGCAGTTTTAATAATATTCTCAAGTTTGATTGTTCAGTCTTCTTCATCTTCATAGGGTCCGATCCCCTTGATTTGGTTCATCGCTTCTGTCTTTGTCTTCCTTGTTGGTCTTCTCTCAGGAATAAACTCCTTTGCTAGGGGGTCTAGTTCCACTGTTTCATCTTCTCCACCGATCTCCATATCACATACTAGTTGTAGAGGTCGTTCCACGATATTTCCATTCCCAAGTTTCAACTTCAGTCCACGAATTACCGCGTCTTTGCCACGGATGTGCCTAATAACTCTTCCTAGTCTCCACAGCGACTTGTTCTTGGTGTCATCTTTCAACAAAACGATTGCCCCTGTTTTAGGGGTAACGTCCGCACCTCCTCCGGATTGTCGATTTCTCTCTTCTAGGGCGTACAGGTACTCGCCCATCCATCTTTTCCGTAACTGATCTTTGCTTTTCTTCATAAACGCGATCCGTTTTGTCGCTTGGGTTCCTTGAGCCAGTTTGTCCAAGTCTTCTTCTAGAAGAACTTGAGGTTTTCCTCTCAGCAGGATGTTCGGCGTGATGACTTGATGTTCAAACTCTTCTCCCTGGTAACACAATGGTCGGTTGTTCATTGTGCACTCGACATCCAGCAAGACTTCTTCTAGCTCAGGAAAGGTAAGGAGTTTCTTGCCAATTGCTTTAGAGAGGCTTCTTTTCATGATTCCCACCAATCGCTCAAAAAATCCTCCCCACCAGGCTGCACGAGAGAGGTTGAACTTCCATTTGATCTTTTGGACTGCCAAGAAATTCATTAGGTCTTCATTCTTTACCAATGTTTTCAACCACTTTTTTGTCGCAACAAACGTTCTGCCATTGTCGCTCAGCATTACTTCTGGAGGTCCTCTTCTAGCAACGAACTCTTTCATCGTCCTCTTGAATTCCAATGCTGACAGATCTTTGCAAAGCTTCAGATGCACAGCTCTCGTACTTGCGCACGTGAATAAGGCTACATACGACTTCCCAAAGGTTGATTTCTTGATCTTGTATATGATCGGTCCGGCGAAGTCCACTCCCGTGTAGGCAAAAGGCTCGCTCAGCTGGGCTCTGAACTCTGGCAGCATGGATTTCCCTGGACTTGGCAAGGGTTTCACTCTGTGTCTCTTGCAACGGTTGCATCTGTGTACGATCTTTTTCACCTGCGATCGAAGCTTGGGAACCCAGAACCTTCTCCGCATTTCACTTAACGTCATTGAAACTCCCCCGTGAAGTGTCCTCTCATGGCTTTGCTGTATGAGTGAGGCTACCAATCTACTATTTTTGGGCAAAAATACCGGATTGTATCCTGGAATTCTTCCACTGCACCTCCACACTCCATTGTCATCCATTTTCAGATCGATGTCGGACTTGAGTTCTTTTGATTCCTGGATCTTTTTCAACCAGTACGTTTCTGCCGAATCGATCTCTTCTGGTGTCAACATCTGTTCTGGTATTCTTCTGCCTCTGCACTTTGCTATGAACCTTATCACAAAGGCCGTTATGCGCAACGTCTTCCAATACGAAAACTTTTCCAAAAGTGTACCCAACTGATCTGGCTCCCTTGTCTCTTCCTTCGCCAACAGCTGTTTCTCTTTCTTAGGCAGACTTTCACACACTGCTTCAGGCGTCTCTGCGATTTCTGGTTGACTAGGCCATTCATCTTCATTGTGCAACCAATCTGGGCCATTGAACCACAGCCTTCCAAGTCTATCCGGGGCAACTCCTCTTGTGCCTTTGTCACTCGGGTTCTCTTCAGTAGGGACGTAGTGCCATTTTGTCAGGTTGGTCTCTCTGATTGCTGTTGTACGGTTTCTTACGAACTGGGTCCACGTGCCCTTTCCTCCTAACCAATGCAATACCGTTGTGCTGTCTACCCAGCCATGGAATTCTTCTATGGGATAATCACCCAAGGTTTTCTTCACATGATTGACCAGCTTACACAAGGTATGAGCGCCAACCAGTTCCAGGCGAGGAATACTCTTCTTAGGGGCGATCCGGGACTTCGATACCAATAAGCATTGGCTCACATCTGAATTGGCGTAGTATGCGACGATGTGAATTGCTGCTGAAACCGCCTGTTTGCTTGCGTCTGCGAAGCCATGTAGCACCATTTTCACCACTTTGTCACAAACTACACTTCTGGGTATGGATACAGTGGGTGTTTTGGCCAAGCATTTGATCCATTTGTGCCAAGGCTCTACAATCTCGCTGGGTAGCTCTTCATCCCAAGATAACTTCTTCAAGCACACTCTGCTGTATAGGATCTTGCCAGTGATAATCACAGGAGACACGATGCCCAACAGGTTAAACACACCATTGATGATGGAAAGCATCTTCCTCTTGGTCACTGCTCCCCCATTTCCACTCTCTGCGCACTTCACGAAACTGATTCTGAACTCGTCTCTATTCGTGTCCCATGGAATCCCAAGGATTCTTGTCTCACTTGGTTGAGTTCCAACGATAACTTTGGCGTATGTTGGGTCTTCAACTTCTGTCTTGCTGCTGGTGGAGCCAACTTCAAAGGGTGCGTTGCTATGCCATTTGTGCAGCTGGAATCCACCTTCCGTCATGATGTTGGTTGCTTCTTCCTTGAACTTCACAAGCTCCTCCGCAGTATCGCAAACAGATTGTACGTCATCCACATACGTGTTTTCTTCAAGATCCTTCACGGTTTGGGGATACTTTGCTTTGTACTGGTTAATGTGCTTCTCAAACGTGGCTCCCAAGATATATGGGCTAGATGCTGATCCGAATATCACTCTGGTGAATCGGTAAGCCGTTATTTTCCTTTCCTCCAACTTCCCATACCAGAATAACCTCTGCGCATCTCTGTCGACTGGATCCAGCTTGATCTGTAGGAACGCTTTCTTTACGTCGCCAGTGATGCAGTACTTCTTCATACGATTCCTCAGCAGTATGTCAAAGATGTGGGGCTGCAAGGATGGTCCAGTTTCCAAACAGTCATTCAACGACGGCACCTGGCTACTGGCACGGGCTGAGCAGTCATACACGATCCTCAGGCGGGTTGACTCTGCTTCTTCACGGATAACTGGTTGATGGGGCACATAATGAACTACTTCACCGGTGGGTTGGTCTGGGATTTCTTCTAATATGCCATCTCGTATTTGTTCTGTCATTACTTGATGGTATTCTTCTAGTTTGTTGAGTTTCTCCAACTTTCTGGTGGTGCTGTGTAGTCTGGCCATCGCAAGTTCTTTGTTGCTTGATACTGCGCAGTGATCTGGTTTCCATGGCAGCCTTGTCTGATACCTCCCATCATGCTGGCGTTGGATGTTCTTCTTGAAGTTTTCATGAAACTCTGCATCATCCCCAATTTCATCGGACAGTCCAAGAACTTCCAACGAACACATTTGTTCGAACTCGTCTTTGGTGGAATTCGCGAAGAAACCCTTTTCTGTTTCAACTTCGCCACCAACTGTTTTTCCACTCAACGTCCAGCCAAGCATCGTGAACTCTGCTCCAGGATCACGGTCAGGGTTTGGGCCTAACACCAATGGCTCAGTCGTTCTGATTCTTTGGAAGTCAGAGGTACCCAAAATCAAATGGACTGGCAGCATATCTTCCATTGCACTTTCATCACTGAAACTGAGGCATCTGAAACGATCATATTTCTTCTTTAAGGCCTTGATTCTTGGATTCGGTAAGACAGTCAGGATTTCTTTCTCTCCATTGATACAAGTCAATTCCATCTCAAAGTCTTCTACCACGTCAGATGTGATCTTCACTTTGTAAATCTCGACTCTTCTGGTCACAGTTCCATACATCTGCTCTATGATCCTCTTCTCAATTTTTGATGGCTTGAGCTTCAGTTCTGTCAACAGCTTGGTGCAGATGTAAGAGCTTCCAGAACCAGAGTCTATCATTATACGTGCAGTTATGCCATTTACTTTCGCTACAACGGTTGCATGGATCGCTGTATTCTTGTTTATGGCCCGTTTCCCTTGCTCTGCATCTGGGCCTGGGCCTGTTGGGGCTGGAAAACTCGTCACTGGTGCGGCATCGCAGATGGATGTATGATGTTTTTGGTTACAATTTCCGCATCCTCTGGAATTGCATTTGTTAGCCATGTGTCCAAATCCGGTACAATTGAAACACAGTCTGCTCTTCTTCAGGATATCCTTTCTGGTTGCAATGTCCAACACCTTCAAGCAGTCAACACTTCTATGGTTCGACAGTCCACAGTATACGCAACCTGGGGTTCTTCTTTGGGGTTTCTGAGTACTCGCAAATAGCATCTTATCCCGCTTGTTCCTCCAGTCTTGAAACTCGTTTCTTTTCTTCACCTGGTTGGGGTATGGCGAGGCTCCCGTTTCTGTTTCTGATAGTGGATTCCGATCGATGTATTTGCGGAGATTCTCAACCAACTCTTCCAGCTTCCATTCCTCCCACTCGTCATTTTTCTGTACCAAGGCTTCTTTCACAGGACCCAACTTATCCATCAGAGTATAGACAAAGCTTTGGGCAGTCTCCAGTTTCTTCATGGTGACCAGTGTTCGGATGATCCTTGCGAGGTGGTTGTAGAAGTTGTGGATCTCTGTCAGTTTATGGGCGCTTGTAATGTAGGGCAAATTCTCCAGTTCTTTAATCAGAGTCTTGTGTATCTTGATATCTCTGCCATAGGTTTGTTCCAAAATCCGCTTGGCCTCTTCATAACCATCGCTTGTGTGGGGCAGTCCAAGGATATCTTCTCTCGGCTTTCCTGTTACCAATTCCAAAAGGTAGTTAAATTTGCTGATTTCTGAGATACCCGATCCATCGACTTCTACCGTGAACTGATTCCAAAAGCGCAACCAATCCTTGTACTCTCCTTTGAACGGGGTGATAGTATACTTTTGAAGCTTAACTGATTGAGCCTTCACTTTCTCTTCATGGCGGCGTTTTGCAACAGCTTCTGCTTCCAATTCCAGTTTCTTTCGGCACCATTCTTCTTCACGCTCCTGCTGTCTGATCTTCATTTCTTCCATCTCCTTCTCTTTTCCCAGTGTTATGCGAGTTTGTTCCTCCATGATTTGCCTTTGCAGCTCGATTTCCTTCTTCTGTTTCTGTCGGGATTCTTGATCGTCAAACCAGTCCAGCTTTCCCTTCAGTTTTTTGCGCATTTCACGAATCGGGTGTATCTCTTCTTTCTGCATTCGGTTCCATTGACGCACCTGGTCGATCGTATCTTCTTCTCCCAACATCTCTTCGGTGACGTCATCCTTGGATTTGTCCAGCTTTTTGATGATTCGACATATCTTCTCATATGCTAGCTCGATATCTTCTCTATCTTCAAGTTCGTAGGCCTCCTGGCAATCCTCTAGCATGAATTTTCCAGTTTTGAGTTCTTGATTGTATTTTTCCATTATATCTAATATTGTACTTGACGAAATAGTGTCTTTTTAGGAGATCACGTAATGTTAGAATTTACTACATTGATTTTGATGTTTTGTAATTGTCATAAGGTGCCACCATCGCAGAAAGTAGCAAGAAAGGACGTAGGGAAAAGGAAATAATATACTTGTTTGTCTTTATTTACTTCAGAAATTGCTAGTTTTAGATGACGTAATTAAGAGGGTTTACCTGCATCTGCATCTAGTCTATCTATCGATCATTGAAACATCGTTCTCTGATTGTGACGTAACCGAAATTAATTCATTAAATCGACGTCACAATCAAAATCTAGTCAAAGTATTATAAGTAAGCTGTTCCCGAGTTGGTAATTCACAAATTTTATTGTCTACACTGGGAGTACTTTCAGTGAATCGTCAATAGAGATATTTGTTCGAAAAGTGATTGATGCATTTTTGATAATATTACATCAAGATGTCGTCATCTAGTGTTGAAAATCAATGCTTGGATGATCAGATTTTGCGAACTGTTGGGGAAGAAGTCGAGTTGAAGAGTCAGTTAACACAGACTCAAAAGAAACTCGAATCTTCCGTGAAAATGAATTCTCTTCTTCTCAAGTAAGTTTGCAATAATCAGCAACAATAAAACAACTAATTGTGTTATTTTGAGTTGATGTTTTGTTTAGTTGATTTCCTACGTTGCTTTGTTTCTTATTTATTTTAGAAAAGTGAAAGAACAAAAGGAAGAGATAGCAAAAAGGGAGAGCCTCGATGAAACGGTGAATATTCAGCAATCAAAATAAAGCTTTCTTGTTTCAAACACATGGTCTATACTAATCTTGCTGATGCTTTGAAGATATTTGTATATTTAATAGGTTTTATTTGTTTGCAGATCTCAAGTTTGAAGAGTGATAAGAAAGAGTTGATTTCTTTAGCCGAACAGCAAAAAGAAATCATTGAGGAATTGTTTGGAAGGGAAACCCACAAGATCAAAAAGCTGAGAAGTGACAAGGTTGAGCTTGCAAGCAAAGTTGAAGCAAAGGATAACGATCTTGCGAGGCTAAGCGAAGAAAATGAAGCTTAAAGCGAAAGATTCTTGTCGAAGAGAGCATTAATCAAGAAAATGCTAGTCGACTTGAAATGGCGGAGAATGAAGTACAGGAAAAGAGCAAGTTGATTGCATCTAAGGATAACGATCTTGCGAGGCTAAGCGAAGAAAATGAAGCTTTAAAGCGAAAGATTCTTGCCGAAGAGAGCATTAATCAAGAAAGTGCTTGTCGACTCGAAATGGCGGAGAATGAAATACAGGAAAAGAGCAAGCTGATTGAATCTAAGGATAACGATCTTGCGAGGCTAAGCGAAGAAAATGAAGCTTTAAAGCGAAAGATTCTTGTCGAAGAGAGCATTAATCAAGAAAATGCTAGTCGACTTGAAATGGCGGAGAATGAAGTACAGGAAAAGAGCAAGCTGATTGCATCATTGCAGGTTTCCATAGAAGAAGAGCAAGGAAAACTGAAAGAGGCAATTGAAGAAAAATGTCTTCTCTTCAAGACAAATTCTGAGTTAAATAAGATACTGGAAGGCCATTATAGAGTCTTCGATGAAATTAAGAAAAGGGAAAAAGAAATCCAACAAATGCGGAAGAGTATTAAAGATGGAAATGAAAGAATTCTTGCAAGAATAGAAGAAGTTAGCAAGAAAGCGGAGATTATTGCGAAAAATGCAGAAAATTTCAAAGCAAAGAAGAAAGGGAAGAAGATTTTGAAAATCTTCCGAAGAAGGAGATGAACCTTGTATTTGTATTTTTACAAAGAACATAAACGTTATAGTAATATAATTTTTATTTCTAAAGTTTTACTAAGTACAAGTTTTTTGTACGTTGTTATTGATTGTTCTGATTGTTTACATTAATATTTATTATGGAAATTGACTCATTTGTCGACATTAATCTTTTCTTGCATCAGAGACTTCATGGCTGCGGGGTATTTTTTAGCTCATGCGCAAGTCCTATCCACCTCTTGAGTTTTGTCCTTCCAAGATGAGGCGTCGGCAAAAGAGACTAGTGGTCAGAAGGACCTTACTGAGAATTGCATAAAACGACCAATAATTGATAAAGGAGTAACGATAATTGAGAAAGGATTGCTGGGGTATTGGCCTTAGGATTAGGGTTAGGGTTAGGGTTACCTTACGCGGAGAAGGGTGGTGAGCCTGCGCTGTGGCGTAGCTATTAGAGAGTTTCCGAAACACGACCTATCTCAAAACGACGCCCGTTGGAGGCCTGGTGCGAGGACAGTCGTCGTTCTCATCAAATTTGGTTTCCGAAAATGCAACCTTTGTTAGGACGACCTATCTTTCGCGCCAACATTCAAAAGGTTTCTCGAAATGAAAGGAAATTCTCAAAATAGTGATGTGATGTTAAATTTATACGACAATAATATTTCTGATGTTCATGATCTGTTATTGCTTCATAATCATAAATTTAATCAACGAAATTTGCACTGCATCAGTCATATTATTAGTAATACGAAAAATTTGATTTGACGACAGGTTCAGGAGAGAAAAAATTTATGCTCTTCTTTGTCTGTTCCAATTTCCAGAAGTCTTTAGGGGCAGCAACGAAATTGTTTGTGATGCTGTGAACGCTCTATGCATTTGCCCGAAAAGATACACAGATCCACGATTTGCTAGGCCAGTGTCTCAAAGCGGAATGCAAGACCTCCAACAGGCGTCTTACTGACATAGGTTGTGTTTCGGAAACAGTCTATTGGTACTGCGTAGGAGCGTATAAGAAGTGAGTCTGTCCCTAATGGCTATGCATTGGCGTCAGGCCTAGGGTTAAGTTACGTGTAGAAGAAAGGTCGTTTTGACCATTTGGCCCTCTGACTTGACCACTGGTATCTTTTGCAAACCACAACCAAGACGAGGCTGGAGGCAAAGTAGACTGCATTGCGTCACTGCCAGATAAAATAAGAGGTACGTTCATTATTTTATTTTATTTTATCTTCCCTTATTCTATTTTGGTCAATGTTATACTTTCATTGGACAACTTCGAACGAGGGACTTATTTCCTTACAGTCGAGAATGTTGTCTGGTCTGCCAAGAAGTTGGTGGAACCAATCAAATTGCAAGGCTTTGTTGCCCGTGGTCAACAGGGCAAATTTCTGTTGTTGTTCTGAATTCTGCATTTTCCACAGTTTCATCACTGAATAAAAAGGCGGGAATAATTCAAGCAGCAAAACAAAGTGACCGCTACAAGTTTGTAACTCTGAATACCGTAATGCTTCGATTAAACGCCCCCTTCTTTTAAACGCCCCGTCAAATAAAGGCCCCCTACCTAACTTGTAAGGAGGGTATGATTGAAGATGAACCCCATTTTTGACTTATTGTCCAAAATATGACGAATTACGTTTCTAAGTTTTACAGGTCAATAGTTTTTAACGACCGCAATGCATCATGTGGTAGAAAATAAAAAAAGGCCACGAGAAATAAAATCGTAGAAGCGCTAATGTAAATATAAAATGTAAAGAACATGTTAAAATTAAATATACAGCCTGAAAAAATAAAATCATTCATTCACTGGAAATGGAAAGTTAGTCATTTATTTGGAATTTATGGGACACTGCACAGGGGCGGATCCAGCATAAAATCTGACCGACGCTCTATTGCAGGCTTTTGGGCGTGGTTCATAAACTTTTCGTTGGCCACGCCCTTCTAGATATTAAATGTAACTACTAACAATTTTGGCACCTCTTGTGCTGATCAAATTTTGCTTCAACGTGGGCGGTGAAAACATTGATAGAATACAATGAAGTTCAATGTAGCAGTAGGGACTGGGAGTGGGAGGGACTATTTCTGGCACAGTCCGACTCCGACCCCGACCCACCAATTTTAAATTGATATCAACAACAAATTCTTCTGATCTCAAAGTTTAATTCGTGCTTTCAGGGGTTTATCGCACAAGTAAAACTGTTGAACGGGTGCAAGATAGATTCAAGAATTGCTGCTGGTAAGTTAACATAATTATTCTTCATCTCTTAACCGTTATTTTTTAGAACTAAGCAAGTCCTACAAAATACTGTTTTGGAATTGTATTGGAGTAGGCAGGCCATTTCTCACATGTGGTGTCATATTACGTTGTTACCTGACTGATACGTTGATCTTTTTATCTCGAATATTGAGTATCACTTTAACACGAAAGTATTGCAGGCCTTTGATAGAAATTCAAAACCTCTTTCCCAAGGCCGGTATATTCTGTGCCACAGTTCTTTCTTCACACAATATTAGAACTTGTTGTGTCTAATAACAACATTCATTGCATGCAAATTGTCAGACAAGACAGTAGATACCGTAAATCCTCGAATAAGCCCCGGGGGGTTATTTGCAAAAACGAAATTTTGGCTGGATAATTGTTCAATATTAAGCAAAATAGAAGCTATATGATGCAGCCAATTAATAAAGCAATTGGTTTGAACTTGCTGTTATTTGCAATACATTAATTAAACAACTTCGATGTCTGGAAACTTGGGCTCAATATCCTTGGAAATGATTATATCAGGATGGGGGCTTATTCGAGGGGAGGGCTTATTTGGGGGTTGGGGCTTATTCGAGGATTTACGGTAGTTTAAAATTTTGGAATGTCAGAACTACTGAAATCCCAAAAGATGTACCCCAAACCAGGAATCAATTTTTAAAGCACTGTGCTTACTTCATTTCATGAAGATAAATATATTACAAAACCTATAAATGCTGGATACTTTTCTGTAAGTGACCTAATCGTGATTAATAATAATACAAGTTCTGCTGGCAGTGCAGCAAAGAAAGGTGTAAGCATTGGCATGAAATCAATGGGATCTGTGATTGTTAATCCAGAAACAAATACTGTTTTAGCTTCTGCTTGTGACTGCAGAATGTCTGGAGACCCATTGCTTCATTCAATTATTGTTTGTATTGACCTAATTGCTAAACATCAAGGAGGAGGTGCCTTGAAGCACCCATATTATTAGAGACGCACCCATGAGTCTAACTCTTACCTACCCCTCTCTCAGCATCCCTGGGTGTATTTGAAACATAGTTTTATATACAATTTTATTAGTTTTATTAGGTCCATCCTTTATAACTTGAAGCCTGAAAGTCAACTGATATTTCACTAGCTGTATGTATCTGTTTTTATTAGCAATATCTCATGAAATACCCAATCATCAATGAAGGATCCTGCAGCCTCGTTTACACGTTGCCCCGCTGTTCATTTTTTCTCTGCGCATGCTTCATACAAACTCTGATTTATTTGCCTTCTAGACGCATGTATTATCAAAAGCGCGCGAACATTTTGTCACCAGACAACGCATAACGTGTACATATGAGTCTCTTTGTATTTGGGTACTTGGCGTTCGTATAAAACAGAGAACGTGAAACAAAGCTTCATAACTGTAATATGTGTTACGTGTGAGACACAGGTATTTTCATTTTCACCGAGAACAACGCCACCATTACGTTACAGGATGCAAATTCTGGTGTGTTAACTTAGGACAAGTTTGTCAATGCGAAGAACTGAACTAAAAAAACATTAACCAAAATGCAATGCAAGTAAATTATTCATATCATTTTGTAAGATTGTATACTTCAAAATCATTATTTACAGTTATTACAGTTATGTTAAATCAAAGGTAAAAGGTATTAAAGATTTTTCACTCTTTGCACGAAACTCTCCAAAAGGCTTTGCATTATCTTTGCTTAATGGGACCGACTTGTTTCTTGCAAACGGGCCTGCATCTCAGGTAATAAAAATCAGAAGCAATTTGAAAACAAAGCAATCACATGATAGAAAGTTTCAAGGACTTTTAAGAACAACTGTTTTTTGCAAGTTAATTAGTTTCCTCAGGATCATCTGGATGTTGTTCATGGTACTTCTTCAACCATTCCTCTGTTGGCGCCGTGAGTGACTTTACATAGTTTCCACCTTTACCTTCGATGTAAACCTGTGCAGGCGGCTTTGGATCTGGAGGGTCTCTCCCGAAAATCCACACAAGCACCATTGCAACTATTCCGACAATAGAAGCAACTTGTCCAATAACTGGCAAGCATTCAATTTCAACGAAGAGACCAATTGCGCTGGTCAGTGTGACAATAGCAAATGATGCACCCTGCAGGAAAGTAAAAAATATCAAATCAACATTCTCGGATAAACATGGACGTTTCAAAGATAAGCAATTTAATGTTGATTTTCAACTAATTACCTGGATAATATCAAGGACTTTTATAGGGACTGATGCTCCAGTTTTGAAGTCGTTGTATATTTGGAACCCGAGAAGAACACACCCTGCTGCACTTGCTATTACGCCACATACTTCAGCTAGTTTGCCAGCATATTTGAACAGTTTGCCCCATTTTGATGTCATGACTTCCACCTCCCCTTCTGTCGCTTGCACTGCCTTAGCAACTGCTTCATTGATTGACAGCTCAACACCTAGGGAATATTCAAGTTTTATCAACACACTGAGCCGCAGACTTGCACGATGAGTGTATATAGTTTGAGCATAGATGTTTGTTTTGTGAAGGAATGATATAAGCGTACCTTCAATGGCAGACCCTCCTTCTGTGATCAGTGTTCTGTAGCCAGTCAAAATCGCTTCGTCAGATGTGACTGTCATAAAGTTTCTCAGCCAATCAAACGTTTGCTGACCCAACTTACAGGCCTTATTGAAATACCCGAGCATTTTAGGTCCAACTGTTGAAAATGCTTTGAGTGCCATTGTAACTGTGTCTGCGATCACAACAACCTTGGCTTCAGTTGGAAGATTATCCCATCCCATGAATGCCATTACAGTTGAAACAATGCCAAGACCATAGAAGGCAAGTGACAAGCAAGAGCTTAAAGCATTCCATGCCTTCCCTAGAGTAGGATGGTTATCCATCCACTTCTTAGCAGCGCCAAAAAATCTTTCCCATTGTGTACCAAATTCTTGAATATAAAATGATATTACATGTGTTGCATCAGTGACCAATTGTGCTAAACCAGCAGATACAAAATCTTCCATTGAAATCCCATAGGCATCTGCATAGTCCTGTAACTGTGATTTGTATTCAGCTATCAACTCTTTTGTTCCCTCATCTCCACCAGCAAGAATTTCAGTGATCAGTTGCCCCAGCAAATCCCCAATGATTTCCGTCATCATTTCTTCCACACTTTCATTGCCATCAAAATAGTCGGAACTCAATCCAAGGCGTTTTGTTAGTACAGTACAGTAGAAGTCCGCAGCATAATTCTGGTCCGGATTATCAGGGCGAGGCTGGTCTGTAAGGCAGTAAAGCACCATGGATTGCTTTTGAACCTTGGTCATGTCTTGATCAATTTGTGTAAGCAAGGCAAAGTCGTTGAGCATTTCATCTGTTGTGATATGAGCATAAAGGTCTTCTGCCCATCCTGCTCCCCCCTTTTCTGACTCAACGTAATCTTTAATCCGGGGCAGCTGTTCCAGGTATGCTTCCCTAGCAAGCTTATTGTTAGCCATGTTGTATTCAGGGTCCCGAGATAAGCAGCCTTCGTCGTTTCCTGCCCAAAAATACAACAGCTTGTTTTTCATCTCCTCTGTGAAGTTGTCTTCGAATGTGGAATCTTGTGACAAAACATTCATGAGATAGGCATTGGCAAAACGGTTGCCAAAGAAGTCAGGGTATGCATCTGCAACCTCTTGTTCATTTGCGTTAAGAGAGGGTTTGACCGTACCCAGAATATTATGCAAGTTATCTTCATCCATGTCATACTTCATGCATGTTTGCACCAATGAAAACGTCAGGTCGTGCATCAGTTGTGGATCTGGTGGTGTCAGTAAGAACAGCTCTTCCACACTTAATTCGGCATCCTTTGTCATTTTTATTTTGTTTGCCATTACTGCAGGAAGTATCTTTGTTTCTTGTTGTTCTTTGTCATGGATACAGCTGTTCAAACTTTCTTTTCTTGCAATGTCGAGAAGCTGCTCACCATTACCAATGTGATCAAATTCTCCCTTCCACTCGTATTTCTTGCCAATGAATTCTGGATCATATTTATCATAAGTGATGCAATAGCCAGAAAATGTGTGATAATTCCAGCTGAATGTGCCATATAATTTGATGTATCCAACAACTGACATGAACTTGGTTTTAACATTAACATCAACTACAAGATTACCACTCTCATCTTCACTGAATTGCACGCTGTGGTCCAAGTCATTCAATTGAGTCAACATTGGCAACAGGCTAATTTTGGCAATTGTGGTTGTTGTGCCTCCCTCAGTACTTGTTCCCATTTCTAACTCGCCAAGGTAGCTCCACTCTGGGTCCTCTTTCGCTCTCTCCCCACCTGTTTCAATTATTTCTTTGCCTCTGTAATGCTTGAAGATGTTGCTGAACACAGCAGCAACAAAGTCAGCTGTTTGCAGTGGGTTTGTGTCATCTCTGTTTTGGGTAATTGAGATGCGTCCTTTTGCTGAAAGTCTTGTGGGAGAAAACTTGATAACACCGTGCTCCCATAGCCCATTGGATACGGGTCTCGTCCACAGCAAACTATTCTTGTCCGCCAAGCTTGTTATGCGAACATACTGATCGTCAAGGAAGAAGTGACCTTTAATAAGATTCATCTTTTGCGGCATGGGGTAGGCACCAAGACATTGCTTACTGGATTCATATGTCATCTGCATCTGTGGAAGTGTATAATCTTGAGCCTGAAATCTCTTTGTCTTTTTGGGACCCATTGTTGCACGCTTTTCACAGAGTGAAAGAATTGCTTTAGCAGGAGCCGGTCCCATTATCTTCTCCAGAGACGGGCCAAGTTTCTTGAGACGTTCTTTCACTTTCATTTGCTCTTGGCGTGAGATGTTTCCTAGCCCATTAGCAACTCGTTCTATCGTGATCTCTGGGTAATTCTGGCAGACAAGATATCCATTGGCATGGTATGAACGAGGACCCTCTCTTGTGTGAATTCCATAAAATCTTGTTCCAGCAGGATACTTCTTTGTTCTGATCATGTTTACTTTCACCCATTCATATTCTATGTTGCCATTGTTGATGCTCTTGATCTTTCGCACATAGTCTCCCTGCTCCAATTGGCCGATATCAAGCCAATCATTTTCCTCTCTTGCTACACGTGGATCAATTGCTCTCCAACCATCATGTGTCCAAAACGGATGACAGGCCAAGAAGAATGGAACATCGTCATTGAACCCGAATGCCGTTATCTCGTGCTGAGCTGTTAATCCGGGTTTTTCGGAGGAAACCATGCCAGTGTTTCCGTGCCATCCAACAATCTTGTCGTTTTCTTCCAAATGCTCTATGGAGATGCATCTGTTGTTCTCCTGAAGAACCATTGTGCCTGCTATGAAGCATCCACCACCACCATGGAAACAGGGACAGTACTCATTCCGATTTCCTGAAACACTTGAGCCGGTACGCAGGCCAAGATTCTTTGGTCCATCACCAGTGTCGATCCAGTCTGCTGCTTTTTCTCCATAGCATGTAATGGTGTGGTGGCAATCGATAAACCGCCCTGCGATAATATGCAGCACTGTTCTATCATACTCTGTCGTCTTGTTACACGCGGCTGAAACACTGTTGAAGTATGGATCACTTTCAAGCCAAGCTTTTACAAACAGCAAATGGTTGTCTGTTGTCACGAAATTGGTAACAGGTCGCATAAGTTCAGGGCTGCTGTACTTTTCCCATTTGTCTGAGATCTCTTTCATTTTGGTGGATCCCATGACGCTCAACATGAAGTATTTCATTTGGACAGGCATCAATACATGAGTGGCAAGTTGCTTCACAATCGTTCCAATAATGTAAACTTCATCCAAGAGAATCTGCTCCAACTTTGGTAGCCAAGTGTTCTTGTCATCGTAATAGGGCTGGAGTCCACGCTGAAATACATCCTCTGCCAGCAAACCCCTTCCCATCGTTGCGCCTTCTTCTCCGTCAATCAAACTTTGCCAATACTCGTCCGACTGGGGTCCTTTTGTTGTATTCGAAAAGTTGAAGCTGTAGACCTATCGGCATAATTGGAAAGTCTTTGCATTCCTATCAATAGACCCCAGCGTTTCCCCACTTCACAAGTGAGCAAATAATTGACAATGATTCAAATAATTAAGAGTTTACATCCTCAAGGTAGGGGCGACGCAGAGGTAGGGGTGTTATGCTTGGTCAAGCACCTGATTGAAGCTTAACTATTTGACTTCACGAGGCTGCAAGCTATTGAGGATAAGTACTGAAGTACGCATAAAGAAGCCAAAATCAAGGATACAGAATATTGTCTAAGACATTCGATTATTTGACAATGCATTGTGTTGATTTCAGTGCTTACCTTGGTGATGCTTTTTGAAACGAGTGAAACAGCAAGGTTGTCTCTGTGTGAACCGAAATCACTACCACCCCAAACTGCCTTTTGATAGCCTGTTTGGAAAATGGCTCCAGCCACGCCACAGCCAGCATGCTTTATTGAATCATCCAAGATATCTCGCATGGTAACACTTGGAATCGTTTGGTACGTGTCAGCTATTGTCAACATCGTTTCCAGGGAAAGGTATTGCTCGTCAAACACGCTATTCAAGATAAAAATTAATCGTTGTCAGGTAAAATAGGATTGCATTTGGGTTTGAATCCTCTGCGGCCCTGGTCTCACACCTATATATTAATGCGTCATTTCAGATTAACTTTACGTGGTCCTGGCTTCAATAATGAAAATTTTAGATTCAATTACAAAAAGCAGCAATTGTTGTGAATTTTAGTTCTCCCTTGTGAAAATGTTGCGGAGAAAATGCTTTTTCAGTTTTTCACCGTTGAAATGAAGACCAAATGAAAATATTCCAAATGTTTACCATCTGTTTTTTGTGGTATTTTTTTCACCTTGGTTTAATGACATAACAGGCGACTAATGCTCAATTCGCCCTTTTATATTCCAATTTCAAGCACCCAGGTCCTGCGGTCCCGTACCCCAATATACTTCTTCAATCTTCGTAGCCCCCAGTCCCTACGCGCTTTACAACCCTTGAAATACTGCATAAAAACAATGCAATGAACTGTTTACCTTTGTGCTTTGCTGTGTTGTTCAGTTGTCAAGCCTTCTCCACCAGTCATTTTTCCAAGTGTCATCATTGGCCAATCCGGAGGCGAACCTTTAGAAATAGATTAATCAACATCAAACAACTGATTTTATTAACAAGAAATGACAAATGGCAAGTTATTGAACGATTAATCTTAGGTACGCTTTTTCAGTGGAAGTGCACGACACACTAGTACTAAAACAATATTTATTGTTGTCAAGTAAATATAAGGTAATGAAGAATAAAGTCTCCTTAATACTTTGGGCTTTTGGTGCTGAGTTATGACCACAACGACAGCAATGTTTCGTCGACGTCATGCTTTGAAGGTTTTTCGTGCTGAAAACAAAAATTTATAAAATACATTTTTTGCCGTATTTATCATATTTATTACAGTGCATGTTAATGACTGTTGCTAAAAGAAGTTTATTAGCTGTTTTAGAAATATCTTTGCCGCAAATATATCAATTTGAAATCTGGTTGTTCCATGAAATATCACATTCTTCTGTTAGTATTTCGGTAGCAAATTTAAAATTCATATTCATCATCTACCGGAGAGCCACGACAAAGCAATCTTGCCACTCTTCGATACATTAAGCAATGCATATTTACGGGACAAGGTTCAATAAAGTCTATTTTTATCACAGCAAACAATCTTTGGACTACCGCACTTTTTGCTGCAATAATCAGGTCCGTCAGAACGAGGCCTGAAGGGGGGACTTCAGCCTCTCAAATAGTTCGCGTGCAATAAATTACTTTTTTGAACCGGATTCAGATATTTTTTGAATGGACATCAAAATATAATGGCTCCAGTTTAGGAATTCACCTTGTTTATAAATTAAGCAATGTGAACTGTTTAATTAGAGCATATTAGAGCGCTTGTCAACGATAAAAAGGCGTGACCCCCAATTCGCTTGCAACCTCCGCAATATTGCAATCGTTCTAACTGTCTTGATAACGTTAATTGGAAATGTCATTCTTTGCATCAATATTGGCGTCATCAAATGCCAAACGGGCACTTTTTATGCCGTTCCTACACGTATTATAATCAATGCATTGTCCTAATGAATATGCTAATAAAAAACCAACTACACTTCGTCGAATTTCACCCGTCTCCATCAAGTTCTTCCAGTAGTATGCAATAGTTTTAGGAGGCACTAAATATGTCTGTAACGTCTAGTTGGATGCAACTTTGACGGATCGTTTATTGAATATTGGGGTATTTCTTCAGTTGTCATGAATTTTGTTTAAAGTTTTCCAGGTCTTTTTGTAGGAGGTAAATTCAACTATATATAAGACAAAAACGTACGCAACTAAGTCAGTTATCGTTGAAGAATTTATTTCAATGAAAAATTGAAGGACTGCCTTTCTCAAATAAGCGCCCCCTAAAGCCATAAGCAATTTATTGAGCTCCCTGGGCGTTCTTTTGAGCCGATACGGTATAATCGAATCTCTAATAGCGCCCACTTTTAGATCAAAGCCCCTGGTTCGCAGACCCCGCTGTATCAATAACAGCTGAGGCTGACTATGTAAAATTGCTATGCGAAATTGGTTGCAGATATATCTTAAAAAGCCAACCCTGAGCGTAAATAGTCCATGTAGATTCTGAAAAGATCTCTTTGTTGTCTCACATATTTGCAACTCAGTGATCAAGTCAAATACAAAAGTATTTTTAACTTTTATATCGACAATGATCATCCCTGTTGTTTGCTCCCGCTCTCCGCCGCGGCTGATCGTCATCCGCAGTTTGACGTCACGACCTAAACTGCCCCAACTCAGACCTCACTCACTCCCCCAAAAACGTCTATAAAATTATGAAACAATTTGTGAAAATACTTTAATATTTATGCCTTGGGAAACGATTTTTGATTTATGAGCTATTTGTTGAGCTATAAAGAGTACAGTAACAAGCTACGATACTCTTCAATACAAAGACTTGAAATGTGCCATGGTTATGACGTCATGGCTGTCGTAGTTGAAATGGCAAAATCGACGTTTTTTGAGGGCTTGTAAAAACAGTTCTACTGGATCAATTTTTATTCTACATTTCATTTTGCTCGATTGCCATTCATTTTTAAACACTCACACGCTGACTAAATTGATATATTAAATTAAATAATTTTGGGAGCTTTCACCTCACATCTGAGGTCTCAAATCTTTCTTTTTAATTCTGTAATTAAAAATGAATGGCAATCGAGCAAAATGAAATGTAGTTTAGGATATAACACTCGGGAGTCAATAAGAATTTTAGCAAAATCTGCTAAAAGAAGAAATTTTTATTCTGAAAACGGTTTCATGAAATGAGAAATAGGTTTACCATGAAATGCAAAAAATCATATCATTTTTTTGCAGTAGGCCTTTAAAGAAAAAAGAGATAAAGATATTTTGGTTTGAAAAACTCAGTTCATGATTTCTTGATTCAACCATTGATTTGAGTAAAGATATTTTCAATAACCAAAATGGATCAGATGCAATATAACTCGTGCAAAACCGAATAAAGGTGTCAAACAAATTCTTAACCGTTCACTTCAACTCATACGAGACGAGATACACCACATCTATCATGTTAAGTATCTTTATTAATTACCATGGACAAGGCTGGCATGTTTGAGTATAAATCAGACAGTAAATATATCTGCAAGTTTGCTATTATTTGAAGAGAGGCAGCAAACTTAGACATATGCAGACATGATTCGTAAAGAATTTATGTGAAATTTTTACAACCCCAATTTAGTGTGCAAGTAAAGATGCACGTTTTTTTGCAAAAAATGCTTCTTTTGAGGAGTAATCAAATTTTTGAAGCAAATTTTTAAGTTCAGTATTGCACTTTCTGAGGCCCTTTTTTGCTACAATTGAAAATTTTCACGTCACTGAACATGTGCATTGATGGAAGTGCAGTGTCATCATATGAGTAAAAATGGTAACATTCATTTTTGATAGATACTACATGATAGTCATGCCATTATTTATTTTGTATTTGCATGGCGATTTCTCCTTGAAACTGTGAGCATCTAAATTTGTTAAGTTTCTTAGGTTTCAAAATTTTATTATTGAGCTTTCTTAACACTTTGACGAGTCGAGTGCTACTTTCATATAAAGCACTTTCATATAAGTAAAACGTGAAATTAACGCTAATGGAAACGTGTAGCTCTTCGCATTTCGGAATTTTCTAAATGCATTCTGTTATGAAACATGCAAGGGAATACATAAGGAGTACTGATGCATACAGACTTACCGATCTTTCGATGCGCACAACATCAACTGCTTTGCTTCAAGCTTTCAGCAACTTTCCAAGTTGTTGTCTGCAATGAAACAGTCATCTTCAAGCCTTTTTATACTTTTCTGGAAACAATTGAGAAAACCCGATGAATTGGGGAATTTGCAGTTAACACCACCAGCAAATACACTTGAATCTTGTTTGATATCGGTTGTTATTCAATAGAAGCATCGCTGGTTTACGATGTACAATTGGAGTTTTACTTCAGCTGGACTTCAGAAATTACCGGTTTGCATATTGACGTAAAGTAAACGGTATTTCAAGGACGTGCCGAATTCTGTAATTGTAAATAAATGTCATCAATTTAGAAATGCAACCATGAAAGATAAGCCTTGAATGTGATGAATAGAAATGGCAAGCTTAAACTGCGTCAATAGGGTATTTACCTAAGAATATATTTGAAAGATCTTTTAAGGAGGTACTGAATTCTGTAATTGTAAATAAATGTCATCGATTTAGAAATGCAACCATCGTCGTTACTAAAAAGCGGAACAACCCAAGAACAAGCTGAACAATCCAAGAACAACCCAAGAACAGGCTGAACAATCCAAGAACAACCCAAGAACAATCCACAAACCCCAAGAACAACCCGGGAACCACCCAAGAACAAGCTGAAAGCCCCAAGAACAAGCTGAACAACCCAAAATGAACGCAAGAACAGCCCAAAAGCAAGATTGTCCTAATAGAGTTCTTTCTATCCCATTTTCATGGCGTTGAAAGCGTAAAACATCTGATCTGAGGCGAGGCCCGCCGTGGCCGTGGTGAGTGCCGTGGTGGCATGGCATGTTGGATGTTTAGGACTCAGATCACACTCAGAAATCATATACTTCACAAAAGTCTTCATTTGCATCCGTTTATTGTTTGTGTTCTGCAGTACTCGTCCCCCTTTTGCGATTTCCCCAAGCAATAATGTCGTGGCGGTTGGTGACTGACGTTTTGTTGTGTGGTGAAATTTAGGCCCTGCAGCCTCTTTCCTGTTCGTCCAAGTGGTCCTTGATTTCCAACAAGTCCTTGTGAGAAATCAAGGACTTTCCCCTAAAAATTTCCAGAATGTTGACTAGCTTTCAACAAAAATAATCCAGCGAATGCCGCGTACTGACTTGCTTCATACCTCATATGAAAATTACTTAGGCCACTTTTTACAAAAACAACAACCACAATATCGATATCCCCAACCCACAATAACACCATGAAAAAAGTTGTTCTTGCGTTCTTTCTGGGTTGCTCAGCTTGTTCTTAAGGCTCTAAGCTTGTTCCTGGGTGGTTCTCGGGTTGTTCTTGGGGTTTTTGGACTGTTCTTGGGTTGTTCGTGGGTTGTTCAGTCTGTTCTTGGGTTGTTCTTGGGTTGTTCAGCTTGTTCTTGGGTTGTTCCGCTTTTTAGTAACGACGATGCAACCATGAAAGATGAGCCTTGGATGTGATGCATAGAAATGGCAAGTTTAAACTGCGTCAATAGGGTATTTACCTAAGAATATATTTGAAAGATCTTTTAAGGAGGTACCAAATTCTGTAATTGTAAATAAATCTCACCGATTTAGAAATGCAACCATGAAAGATGAGCCTTGGATGTGATGCATAGAAATGGCAAGTTTAAACTGCGTCAATAGCGTATTTACCTAAGAATATATTTGAAAGATCTTTTAAGGAGGTACCAAATTCTGTAATTGTAAATAAATCTCACCGATTTAGAAATGCAACCATGAAAGATGAGCCTTGGATGTGATGCATAGAAATGGCAAGTTTAAACTGCGTCAATAGGGTATTTACCTAAGATTATATTTGAAAGATCTTTTAAGGAGGTACCGAATTCTGTAATTATAAATAAATGTCATCGATTTAGAAATGCAACCATGAAAGATGAGCCTTGGATGTGATGCATAGAAATGCCAAGCTTAAACTGCGTCAATAGGGTATTTACCTAAGAATATATTTGAAAGATCTTTTAAGGAGGTACCGAATTCTGTAATTATAAATAAATGTCATCGATTTAGAAATGCAACCATGAAAGATGAGCCTTGGATGTGATGCATAGAAATGGCAAGTTTAAACTGCGTCAATAGGGTATTTACCTAAGAATATATTTGAAAGATCTTTTAAGGAGGTACCGAATTCTGTAATTATAAATAAATGTCATCGATTTAGAAATGCAACCATGAAAGATGAGCCTTGGATGTGATGCATAGAAATGCCAAGCTTAAACTGCGTCAATGGGGCATTTACCTAAGAGTATATTTGAAAGCTCTTTTAAGTAAATGCCGAAGTCAGTTTTAATTGAACATCACTGATTTTGAAACATACGATGAAAAACGACGTCTGACAATGGTTTATCTTCAAGATATCCCAGCATCAATCTGCCTTAAGAGATCAAACGTTTGTAAAGAGAAACGAGACACGACTGCAGATTGAAATAAACCGTGTTCAGTATTTGCTGCATGTAGTGCATATTCAATTCTTCGCTCAAAATTTCTTTAGAGCTGATTTCCCTGTGTCTTTTCGATTGCCTTCTTTTCTTCATGACTCTCTGCATACCTTTTTCAAGGATGCCATATAAACAACAGATGGGAAACTTTGGGTTTAATTTGCAGTTTTCGTGACTTGAATGTCTGTACTTAGTTTTGTGTAAAAGTTACGGGGTTTTATGGCGATTCTTTTTGTGGCATTGGCGTCCAATGAAAAATTAGGAAACTATTAAAACTATATGGATTTAGTTTACCAGCCTTTATTGATATCGTGTTCTAGCATATCGTCGTAGATATAACTCATAGAACCACATCAGTATTATAAATAAACCATTGAAATATGCGTAATCATAATAGCAGCGCAAACACCAACTGAATTAAGCTTTCTATCAAGAATATATATGTGACAGCGTGATACGTCATTATAATAATTTATGCAAATTATGTTAAGACATCATAATTAAGTTTGTTGCCTTGATTGGGTATAGTGGAGAGTATATCGAAATGGTTCTGTTTTGGTGTTTATTCTCTTTTGTAGCTCTATTTTTTAAAGAAAGATCTTTGAGACTTAAGTAAAGGTCTTTGCTTTGAGACTTAAATAAACGTCACACGGTAATTTTTAATATCTCGAACTTTAAAGGACAATTAAAACTTGATGGACATAATTTCAGATATCCTAAGAACTACTGAGAAGTGTGGAGTGTGTTCGAAATAATCCGCTTCTGAGTATAATGACAGATATTAGTTGTTGCTATCCTTGTAAAACGACTTCTGATTCTAATAGCACGTTTTTCTGCAGAAAATGTTTTCTTCAAATGAATTATTTTGCTTATACGCAATATTAGCCCATTTTTTAAAAATTATCTGCATTTGTTTGCTTGGCGTTGCGAAATGCGAAAGCACCTTGTCTCTAAAGAGCATAAAAACACCAAAAATCAAATCACAAAAAGTAAAAAAAACGGGGTCCCTACTATGATGTCATAGTAGGTAGACCCCAGTCCTCGAAGTGTGTCACGAAAGTGTGAAGGAAAACGCGAACTGGCCAGAACCCAATTGTACTCCTTTTTTCTTTTCAAAACAATTCATTTCATGCATGTAAAGTTAAACATAGCTGCAGTTTATTATTCATTCTCTGCAATATCAAACATTATTGTGGCACACACCCAAGCAGCACTTAGCTACCTGAACTTTGTTCACATCTAATTATTATTATTAACATGATCAGCATCACAGTGGGTTGATTAATCATGAGTTTGGCACAGGTTCACACCCGCTGATAAGTACTCCTTAAATCTGTAATTAACTCTTTTATTATTTTGCTTATTCAATCATTTATATGCATACATATTTTCTCAATCTCTTTATACTTCTAACACTTATGCCAGCTATGAAAATGGACCACCGAACTTTTATTTCTTCACAGGGACATATGTTTTGACGCCAGAAGTTCTTTTCTGCAACTTATTGACAAAGTTGGAGTTTTATGAAAGGGCAAGGAAGCTTCTGTTACAATATGAATCAACAGAGTGATATGTCAATTGATTGTAACAACACACAGTATGAACTTTATCAGAATGATATCGACGAACTAAAAGAAAAGTTACTCTTGAAAGTAACTGATGGAAAATTTGAGTTTTTACCATATTACGGTTTTTTGGTGTTTAAGGATAAAATGTGGGAAGGACGAGTTCTCAAAATTGTCAACAACGAACTTGGCAATAATAATGACGTTGATGAAGATGATTCTTCAGTTTTTCGCTTGGAGATTGGATCAAAATTTGTTCCAGAGATGGAAGATTTTGCAATGAAAGAAATTGTCAACATTACAACTACTGTAACTGTGTTTGACCTGAAAGGTGGAGAAGACAAGGAGCGTGCCTGGAAGCAAAACAACCGACTATGGCAAGAAACATTTCGTTATGTTAAGAAAATGGGTGAAGCAGAAAACAGACGAATTAATCACCATTGTTTGAGCATAAGAGGAGAGTTTGAAATGAATGTTGCAGAAGAAATAATCGGTGGTAGAATAAAAAAGGACCAAAGTGCGTATGCTTATTTTGCCGTTCTCCAAGATCCCACTTCTGATAAATTTACATCTGCCGTGAATCAAGTGAGCGGTTATGAAATTAGAGCAATGTCTATCGATGAAACTTTGTATGCAATAAAACATTGGAAATTTGCCGATGAGATGTCGATGGTTCGTTTTACAGCTAGCGCAAGTCTGAAGTTGGCAATTGGTGCGTTTCCACTTGGTTCAAGTTCACCAGTGGCATGGGCCATGGTTTCATGGGATGGAGCCATAGCTGCTTTGCAAACTCTTCCAGCACATCGTGGAAAAGGCCTAGGCAAAGCAGTCGTAAAGAGTATTTCACTAGTCGCACTACAAAGATCTCTGATTCCTTATGTTTTCATTGAAGACATTGACACAGCTTATATTCCTGTTTCACTTTTCTCAGGCCTAGGCTTCCAGGTGTTTGATAAATTCCACTTCGATTGGGCTCGGTTGAGCATAATTTAGACAAATGTTTTTTATATCAAACCAAGAAACACCCTACTGAAAATGGGACATTTATTAAATATGGTATCTTTATTGAATGTGATATATTTTTTAATATAATACTTTTATTGACTATAATCAGCAAAGAAGGACTTTTATTAAATATGGTATCTTTATTGAATGTGATATATTTTTTAATATAATATTTTTATTGATTATAATCAGCAAAGAAGGACTTAGTCGTTGAGCTGCGACCAATGTTTTCAGCCGCCATCTCGTTAGACTTGCTCCAAGGGTCGCCATGTGTGAGCACGAAGGCAATGCCAGAGCCTTAATAGATGACAATTTGTGGACCCGAGTGCGCAGAAAACTGAAAGCCTCAAGGCCCCCGGCCCTGACGGCATTTGCAACTTCATCTATATGCAGATTCCGGCAGTGTTTGTATGCCTAAAGGAATTCATCGTGAGAATGGTCGATGGGGAAACAGAGATACCCGGATGGTTGATGGAGGCAGAACAACCCTGATCCATAAAGGAGGGGACACCCGGGATTCTGCTAACTATCAACCAATCGCATGCCTCAATGCGGCGTACAAAATCATGACAGCAGTGCTGTCTGAGCTTCTGATACGCCTTGTCCGAACGCACGATATGGGGTACCATCGAATGCCTACTCCTGGATCAAACAATTGAAGCTCTTGCCAGGAGTTACAAAGGACCCCTATCGGTTGTTTGGGTCGACTTTCGGAAGGCATTCGACCTGGTACCACATGCACACATCCTACACATGCTGGAGACTTTGCGAGTACCACCCCAAGTCACTGCCACACTCAGGCGCGTAATGCCTCACTGGTAGACAGCCTTCAAATTTGTGGCGAACGGTAAGCCTCGCCTCACGGAAGAGCTGCCCATAGTGAGGGGCCTGTTTCAAGGGGACTCACTTTTGCCGATGCTATTCTGCCTGGCCATAGCCCCGTTGTCCCGTTGTCAACTGCCCTCCATAGGAGCAGCACTGCCTACAGTATCAGGGATTACATCACAATGAGCCATCTGCTCTACATGGACGATTTGAAAGTATACTCGCCAAGCAAGCCTGAGTTGGAGAAAGCCATAAGAGCAGTTGAGAGAGCCTCACGTGCCATTGGCATGGAGCTGGGTCTGAAAAAGTTCACCATTGCACACCGAAACGCCAAGGGTCAAACCCAGCTTCACGAGGGTGAAGGCAAAACCTATCACGACATTCCCTTACTTCAGGAGAACGACAGCTATAAATACTTGGGTCTACAGCAGCTATTCCAGGTCAACCGCAGTGAAACGAGACGCCAAGTACTGACAAAGGTCAATGCCACCGTGAAAGCACTGCTTAACACTGACCTGGACAGCTTTAACTTACCGAATGCCCTTGCTACCAAAATCGCAGGTACTATGCTGTATTATATAGCGGCTCAGGTGTGGACAAAAGGGGATCTGTGCACCCCGGACAGGCAAATCGGAGGCCAGCTAAGGAAGGCTCGATATCACGATGACGCATCTTCTACTGTGCAACTCTATCTCCCAGAAGGCTGGGAGGTAGAGGGATACCCCTTTCTTTTCTTTTTCCTCCTCCACAGTTCCCTTTTTATAATTGAAGTACGAAATTGGAGCAAGTCTACCATCTCGTCAAAAGCGCCAACGGGCTATTTCAATTTTTCAGAAGTACAAGTAAGAGTAACGCGCCAATTTAAATGCAAAGAACATATTAAAATTAAACATGCAGCTTGAAAAACAACAATGACAAATATGTAATTTAACCCACTGATAAATACTCTGTAAACCTGTAATTAACTCTCTCATTATTTTGTTTATTCAATGGTTTACAGTAAAATGTAATCGAAAGTCGTTCATTTGAAATATATTTGCATGTCATGAAAAAAGAAATCAGATGCATGCTAGTGATTCCTTGAAAAGTGACAGCAAATTAAGTGAGAATCAAAATACGTAGTTTTGACGCAAATGACACTCCGTGTATTAGATTATTAAATGAAATATTTAATGACATGATTGTGGATCTGTGACCACGATATCGCCACCAACCAATAATCAATGGGAAACTTGGGACACTGCACAGGAGGCTCGCATGAGCTGGGTGGGAGGGACTTCTTTCATGCATGCTTGCTTGTTTCTCTGACCCACCAATTTCAAATTTAATTCTTCTGATTTCGAAGTTTTGTTTGTGCCTTCTGGGAGTTTAATCACACTGGTAAAACTGTTCAACTAATGCAAGATAGATGCAAGAATTTCTGGTAAGTCAAGAGTATAGTTCGTTATTTCTTAACCGATATTTTTAGGACTAAGCAAGTCCAATAGAATACTGTGTCGAGTTGTGTTGTGTGGAGGGAAGGAGGGACAACTTCTATCCTATTAAATCCTATTGAATTGGAAGCTTCTAAAGAATATTCTTTTCTTGAAAATGTTAATTGTCATTAATAGTAATATTTATGATGAATTGTGGTAAAATGTTTGACCACGTTTGAGGGTTGACCACAAACCATTTCAACTGTACACTTTCTTCCATGTCGCGTATGTTGATACAGGAACCATGATGACACATGGTACAATCGCATGGCACAATATATGATCTTCCAAACATGTATGATTATATATGTATAACTTTCTTTCATTTGTTGAGAAAGATTGAGGAATTTTAAGATTTTCTAGTAATTGGTGTTCTTATCTATCTGAATCTTTTAAAGAAAGGTCCATTTAGGAAAATCCATCTTCTGTATCATAAAATCTCGCTTCCACAATCAGTTGCCATCATTGTCACTCCAAGGTCACAAAGTTAAAGTTTTTCAGAAGTAAATGAGCCAGCTTATGCAAAATGAGACTTATGCAAGTATGCTACTGATTCCCCTGCCCCACCCTCACGATGAAGGCTTCAAATGTGATTCTGATCATCAAAATGAGAATAATTCTGAGCCGGAAACTGACCAAAGTGAAATTGTTGTGTACAATATAACAGATTTGGTATCTGTTATATTGCTTTGTTCGTTCCACAAAAATCACTGTATGGCCAAAGTTAACCTTGGTATTGGACAAAGAATTTTTAGAAGTGAAGTGTTAAATGAGTTTTTTCTGGAATTGAGGACCCCGTTTCAGGAGGCCTGGGTGGCCATTACAAAGTTCACTGTCGGGAAGAACTCAATCACCATTTTGAAGTTTTTAAAAACTGTTGTAAACATGAGTGCATGGAGTTAAACTAATTACAACAACATTATGATAAAAATTTACTATCATTAGGAACATATTCACATGGTATTATCACCCTTATATTAAAAGGAGATTTTATCAATTGATTTGATTTTTGATAAAAGTAATAAATTAAAAATTGATGTTGGGGGATGTGTGGGGGTCACACCCCTTTACTATTTTCTGGCATTGTCCGAAAAATTTAATTTATTTAAAAAAGTTAGTATACAGTAAGAATTTTAGCAATTTTTGTTTTTTTCCAATAATACTTTGCTTCCAAAATATGTGATGTTACACTCCACTCTTGCTTCGTAATCTGGATGATGATTTGATGATTCCTTAATTGACTTAATTGATGATTATTTGATGATTTATGCCCAGTTGTTTGATGATTTATGCCCAAGTGATATGTCCGTTTTGTTTATCATGTATTAACTGTTGCTGTGAAAGCCTTAAAAGTTATAGTTGGTCAACTTTTTCGCAAAACACCTGTTTCTTTTGGATCCCCCTGTAACGTGACTTAGTTTTTAATAAACAAACAAAAATATTTATTCAAATTTTATAGGTTTCATTGTCAGTGTCGTTTCATTGGTTGTCATAGTTTCAGTGTGTTTATGTTCAGCGTCTCATTTGCGTCATTTGTGTTCAGTATTTTATTCTCCTTTGTGCATTTTTGTGTCTTTTGTTTAGCGTCCCCATGCACATTATTATTTCAGTTTTGTTCCCTGTGCGTATATTTCATTAGGTGTGGTCATTGTTTCTAGTATTTGTTATTATCTTGTTTCTTGTCAAACCGGTTTTATATTTTTGTATAAATAGACATGTAATTATTTTTGTTCAGTGCAGTTGTCATCAATTTACAGTATGTACTTTTGGCCAGCTGGTAAGTTTTATTTGGTATGCTATTTCGTTCGTTTGTTTGTTTTGTGTGTCTCATGCAGGACTAGACTTATATTTTGATTAATTCAGTCTTATGTTAATCTAATTTCAACTAATATAGTTTTGTTATTTTATTTTAGTTTGAACTCTGTCACTCAATCTCAATTTTATATAACGAAATGAAGTATCAATTTTGTCCATTTCTTGACTCAATTCCTAAGAGTTACAAACGAAAGGCCACACAGTGCTCAGGCTATACCCCCCTCCGGAGACAATTTTTCATAATACACTTGTCTAGCCATGGGGTATATAGATACTACGTATTTCATTTATATGGTTCTATAGACCACTTTTGTTCTTACCTTGAAACCAATCAATACAAGAGTTGTCACATGCGCGATGCTTTTCTCTGCTCTTCTCATGCGCCGAATCAAATAGGTGAATTAAGTGCATGACAAGAGCGATGCTTAACTTGATTAAGTACGGCAGATTTGATTTGGAGCGGCAGATTACATTTAGAGCGACACGTCCATCTTGAACGTTTACTTGAACCTTTGAACAATAGCAAGTGCAACAGAAACAGAAGTGCTCTATTGTTACATGCTATTAAGAGCGACAATTAAGTTGGACGTTTAACTTGCTGCCATTCCAGAGTCGCTCCACTGCCGTACTTAATTGTATTTGATTCGGCGCACGAGAAGAGCGACGTTTAACCTAGGTCTTATATCTTATTTAGTTACTGGGGCCTATTATTGGTATTTTCATTTCATAATCTTTATCCGATTTAGGATGTTAGAGAGAGGCTTTGTTTTTGAAGACAAAGCTTCTCTCTAACTGTTTTTGAAGAATCATTGTCACAGTGGCGATCCCTTTTAAACGTTATGCTTCTTATTCATACAATATATGCGTTCATTCAAGCGATTTATTTGACTAGACCATGTTTAGACATTGTGATTTCGCGTACTTGATTTAACAATCAGGGTTGCCATGAGACAAACAGGACGTTACACCGGCGCCTTACTGTCATTGTAATTTTCTATTTTCTCATTTTTGCCTGGCAATATTTCATTATCTTTTACAATCTATTGAATTACAGATATCTACACTCACAAGGACATTCGCATTTCGAACTGAAAAAACACATACATAGCAAAATGTCAAACTGTCAACCAGGTAAATGTACCCAAATATGCTTATTATGTCTGCCAGTACTGCTTGGACTATTGCTGACATTTCTATGTGGATGCTACGCTCCTGGGGCAGATATCCGAATAGCTATCATAGCATATCTTGTGGCTACGAATGCTATGGCACTGTTCACTTTCTGGTTTGATAAGTACCAGGCTGTACACCAAGGGTGGAGAGTAACTGAACCGGTTTTGCATTGTCTTAATTTTCTTGGTGGACCACTTGGTGTGTGGCTAGGGATGTACCTCTGCTTTTGTTGTCCACACAAAACAAATAAAAGGCAATTCCTCATTATTGCGGCAGTGGTTACTGTATTCAACCTTGCCTGGGTATACGTGTGGCTAATTGTGACGGCCAAAGATTCACTTCGCAAATGCTATGCTTAGATCCGTGAATAGAGACTTGTGGATGAAAAACCAAAGAAACACTTAGATATTTCTGTTTTCCAACCTCGTGACAAAATGTTGAATCATTTTGTCCACCAATTATATATTTTAAATAATGAATATTTTTTAGGAAGATAAGGAACTTATTTAACCCTTGACCATTGAATTTTGTATTAGTAAAAAACGTTCATAACAAGTGTCGCTTTTTCGATCAGTCTGAAAGGTTACAGTAATATTCCACCAACAGTTCGAGCTTCACTTTTCAAAGTATTACATGTATTGGCTAGAATAACTACGTCTGCAAATATGACTGTCAGATGAAATAGTTATTTGGCGTAATCTATAAGACACTGAAATCATGGTCAGCCAATGAATGATCTTGCATGCGATTTTAACATCCGGGATCAAAACATTTGCGCAAGGGTGGGTGAAGGTGGCGCTGCACTGCGCATATGCCACGACGGGAAAGAAAGTCTCAATGGAAAGTCTCATTACCAGTGGCGGCGCAGAGCACTATTAATGTTATTAGTCTAATTAGTCTAATAGTAGTTTTTTCCATAATTTGTTAAAAATATTTTTGGGAAAAAATTTGAAAAAAGTATGCCAAACGACAGCAAACAATGTAAAGCGACAGGTCTTATCCACAGAAACGGTCCCATTCCCATTGCCCATGTTTACTTGACCTTGGTTACGTGCCGCAGGCTTGTCAAACTAATTCACTATTCGTTTTGAGAATCTGAATGTTTCAAAAGTGTTGTCCCTTTTGTCAGAACAGGGTAAACTGACCCATGAGCAACGTCTTCGTCTTAAAGACGATGGACGACCATGCCCAAAAGTTTCACTTAGAAACAGGTCTTGCCAAATGGTTTATGATAACTTTTCATGGATATGTGGCGATGAAGTAAAAAACACGTATTTTTGCTGGCCTTGCTTGGTTATGGGTGATACACAGAAGGTAAGATTGTTTTTTATTGAATTTTATTGTAAAGCTGTAGACACTTTTTATACTTTTTTTAGTCACCGGGGCTGTAGGAAGCGGCCTTACTATTAGTTTTCAGAAACCAATAGTAGGACTACGGTATTACGTGGGCTACAAACCGTTGTAAAAAAAAGAAATGGCCGCGCCGGCCACCCATCAGACGCAAAACAACAGGAGAACAGAGTTTTTTGTAACCGCTTGTGGTCAATTTTGATTGGGTTTCGGGAGATTAGAATCGGGCAAGGAAACTGTTTATAACTTATATTTTATAATTAAAACAATTTCATTGAGGCAACTCTTTAATTTACAACTTTCTGTCAAATGTCATTGAAGCACTTTAACCAACAGTATGAGGGCAAGGAAGTTGTTTTTCCTGGACTAACGATAGCAAAAAATTTATTTTTTTCATAAAAGTTTCATTTTTCTTGTTTTGTGTTTCAGATGAAAAGAGTTTGCTTTGTGCAGCCCGCTGGGTTCACTTCGTCAGGGGCAAATCTTTGGAATGTTGCTTCCAGCCATCAAGCTACGAAAAACCACACAGCTAACTTCACTGACTATATGCTATTGGGAAACGTGGATGTTGCCAGTGCACTAGACGAAGCAAGACAAAGGGAGATTGATAGACACAATAGAAATGCATCACGGTACTCAGTCATGATGAAACATCATATCAACGTTGCCACGTACCTCGCAGCCCAAGGTCTTGCATTTCGTGCTCACAGTGAAACAAAGGATTCGGCAAATAGGGGCAATTTTTTAGAACTTATGGACGTTTTGGGCGAATACAGTTATGAATTAAGGACATTTCTTGACAAAGAACGTATCACATACACTTCTCATCAGCCACAAAACCAACTGATTGAGTCCATTTTCGAAGAAGTTAGGAATGAGATTTTTAATCGAGTAACGAAATCCAGATTTGTTTCTGTAATGATGGATGATACTAGTGATTTAAGCAACACTGAACAGTCAGCAATTTCTGTCAGACTAATTCACAATGGAAACATTGAAGAGCATTTGCTTGGTCTTGTTGATGCCTCTGAAGATCAATCTGCTGATGGTCTTACCAATCTTTTGCTGAAAACTTTGGAGCAATATAAGATATTACCTGCGGTCTCCGAAAAGAAACTCATTGGTCAGTCTTATGATGGTGCTCCTACCATGAGTGGAGAGTTTAACGGAGTGCAAAAAAAAGTGCGTGATATTTTCCCATATGCCTATTATAACCACTGTGTCGCCCACAGGATGTCTTTATGCGCAGCGCAATCAGCCAATAAGATTCTTGAAGTTGCAAAGTTTTTTGGAACGCTGGACAAAATTATCAGTTTCTTTCGAAGCAGCCCTAAACGAACGCGGCATCTTGGTTATAACCTTCCAAAACCAGGAGACACAAGATGGCTCTCGCGTGATTTAGCAGTCAGTGCAATCGATTCCCACTATGAAGCTATTGGCACTGTTTTAAATGAAATTTCAACAAATGGAACCGAGAAGATTGACACTCAAACAACAGCGAGAGGTCTTGTTACAAATATCCAGAATGTCGACTTTATTTGCCTGTTGAAACTTTACAGGAAAATTTTCGAGCATTGCACACCAATAATGAAGATGATGCAGAAACCATCATTGGACGCTGTTCAACTTAGAACCATGCTGGATGATTTTCTGCACTTTCTTACCGTTCTGGACTTTGACCAGATCTGGGCGAACACCCTCGAAGCAGACCCTAACTTTCCAGTGGCAAGAGGCAGAGGTGGATGGCGGAACAATGGACAAGAAAACAATGGGTCTCAGGAAGACTGGAAACAAAAATTGTGCGGTGTTGCAGTAAGGATCTGTGTCGAATTTTCCGAGCAAATAGCCTGGAGGTTCGAAAACCTTGAAAAATTCAATTGGATGGACCTCATTCATCCAAGCAAGATTGCCACGCGCCGAAAGGCTACTTCTCGTGAAAACAGGGCACTGATCACCGAATGTCAATCGCTCTATCCATTTGCCATCAGTGACGTTACTTCTGTAGAGCATAATCTTGATGTGTTATACCACAACACAGCGATTTCAATACTTCTACAGAAGTTAATAAAGGAGAGAGACGAGGCACTGAAGAGAAAAATGGCCAGGAGAGCTGCTAAGCGAAGGAGAATGCATGGAGATGAAGATGATGGGCGTAGTCAACAAGAAATGGTTAGCGTTGATGATGAAGATCAATTTGAACCTAGAGATGATGCGAATGTAGATGAAGATTGTGTGAATGAAGGAGAAGCAAGCGTGCAAGACCTGTTAACCGTAATTCACAATGCAGGTCTTGCAGATGCTCTGCCTCAAGTGATGATTCTATTAGAGATTGCGGCAGTCAACCCTTTGACGAGTGTGCATTGTGAAAGGGTTTTTAGTCGAATGAAGCGAGTCATTTCCTCGTCAAGGTCACGCATGCTCCAAACCAGAAAGGAGCATCTAGTTTTGCTTCAAGTTGAGCACAGCCTTTTGAGATGGCTTGTAAAACAGCCAAGTTTTTACGAAAACATTGTTACCAGGTTTAAAGGAATTAATCAGAAGCGCTTTCAACGATTTTCTAGAAAATAAATCAATTACCGTAGTAGCATTATTAGTATTGTTGAGATTATGCATATTTCTATATTTTAAGAAACGGCGATTTTAATTTAACTTGCTTCTTAGTTTAACTCCACTTTTTGTTGTATTGTAAGCGGGCACCAATGTTCAAATTAGGCGTTTCTAATAAAAAAAGGGTGTGGTCGCAAAAAATGGTTGTTCCCGCCCCCTCCTTGGCTTTTTGCGAGCGGAGCGAGCAAAAACTAATAGTACTTTTATAGAGCTGCGCGCCGCCCCTGCTCATTACATAATCCCCTTGCTTCCCTGTGCTCTATTTCACATCGCCACTGGAAAGGTCAGTCATTTCCAAGTCCTTTCATTTCGTAACATCTTACAGCAAAATGGCGGGTTGTTGTCAACCAGGCATATGCTCTCAAATACGCTTCTTCTTTGTGGCAAGTCTACTTGGCATTTCACTGACATTTATCATGGGATGTTATTATCCTGGAGCAGATATCAAAACGGTTATAGGAGCATATCTTATTGCAGTGAATTTACTCACTCTGTTCACTTTTTGGCTTGATAAAGTCCTGGCGATTGAGAGGGAATGGAGAGTAGCAGAGATGGCTCTGTACGTGCTCAACTTTCTTGGCGGACCAATTGGTGCCCTGCTCGGTATGTTTCTGTGTATTCGGTGCCCGCACAAGATAAATAAAAGCTGTTTTCTTTTCACAACACTAGTACTCTTGGTCTTCAATCTTTTTTGGGTGTACATTTGGTTATATGTTACAGCAGAGGATTCATTCAGCGCTTGCTATGCTTATCAGAGATCTCTTCAAGATAATAACAGGAACGGCACGAACAGTACCGTATGAAATCTAACGGATTTGGAAACACGTCGTCCAGAAATATTGTGGAATAAACATTTTGGTATTTAGGTACTTTTAAGCAAGTTTTTCTTCTGCAACTTATGGCGTAAAATATCGCGAGAACGATGCCAGAACGCTTCAAGCTCGTGGGTATTAGCAAAAGGCCCTGCGTTTATATTTTATGGCTTATATATGCGTATATTTTTTATGTTGGAAAGTAAAATCTTATTAGAACATCAAATTTTTCTTGATAAAGATAAATTTTCTCAGAATTTAGTTTAACAATCGACGGGATCAACACGAAGCCAATTTCTGAGAATCTATTCTTGCTTTATCAGCAGATATTCTCGCTGATACATTGGACTGCTTCAAGATACTGCTTCACATAGAAGCAGTTTTTGATTCTTTTCTGACATATAAGCAATTTTATTTTTGCATTAGTATATAATGTTGAGTATAGAACGATTTGTTTTGTAAAAATGGCACTGTTCACAAATGCAACGTTTCCAAGAAACCCATTCGTGGTCTCCCAGATTCTCAGAAGACCGTTTATGTTGTTGCCACAGGATACCAAGACAATTCATCTATTGTGTTTCTCGAAAAGCTGCCTTTAGCCATAGTCATGAAAGAAAATGCTAGTCTGGAAGCTGAAGAATGCGCTATTGTTCTGACGATTAAGCGCGCTTCAAAGTTGAAATGAGCTATCACGTGACCGTGAGTTTTCTTTTATGGTTTGGCCTTGGACAGAGGACACATTTTTGTACATAAAATAAAATAGATCATATTCATGACAACATTACTTTCAATTGCTAAATTAGTTCAGCAATATCGTAATAATGTTCAGTTACTTTTTTTCGATATAAACGCGTCATGAGATTTTGACCACGGTGAAAATGAGAGAAATTAATTACGCAGATGGTCCTTCAGAATATCGACAAAATGATATTTTGGGGACTTTCCAATATACCAGCAATAGTGACCACAGTATATAATGTATAAAAATAAATTTATCAAACAAAGTTACAAGATTTTATTGGTGATTTTCTTCGTATTAACATCAATTTATTATAAATGCGAAAAGGCTTTCAAAACCCTTTAGCTTACAACCACCCAGAAATATCTTCATCTAATCTATATTTGACACAAAATGGTGCTGCACCTTGTTGGGCAGTAACAAAACACAGAAAAGGTGCATTGCTCCGACCATAAATCCCTAAACCCAACAACAACCTAACCCCGCCCCTTATTTTGTTTATAACAACTTTTTTAATTACAAATCCCGCATTTATTTAACATGGTACATTGCTTCCCTGTGCTCTTCCAAACGCCGAGCTGAAATCATGATTGGTTGAAATATAAAACCTCGTAAAATTTATTTTGCTCTTGTTTTACACGAAAATGTTTCTGAAATTTATTTGGCAATGTCATTAAGCTCCCCTCTCTATTAAACCCCGCCTCAAATAATCCACCAACTGAAAACTCGAATTCTTAATAAGCCCCGCATTTTTAGTGGAGCCTTTGCGGTATTTTACGATCACATATAATGTTTAAATCGTTGTTGGCGGCACGCTTGCCTGTCTTTCACCTATCTTTTGGCTCCATAAAATATTTGCCCTAATGGCCATATAAAAATGTCTCCAAACAGGTGTATTGAATACTTTCCACATTGCTTCTCTTTAATGGCCTTGCTTGGGAAGTCATTGCTTATTTGTAATTCACCAGACATTTGCTACTGGCCTTTTAGGTACTGCAGCGCTAATAATACCACGATAGCTTAAAATTATGGCATAGGCACTGCATAAGACACATGCACTGTTTGTCTTCGTCTGCTTGTGTATGATATGGTTCATTGCCACTTGTAGTATGCACCGTATTGTATGCACAAGACCATGCCAGCATTGAAATTATCTGCACAATTCTGTGTAGTCCATGCTGGAATGTTAATCATTGACAGAATGCGTTGATGTTGCCAGTACAGACTTTGAACTCGGCATTTCATGCAACAGCCAACTCTCTGGTGGAAGTAGGTTTTGCTCCTCCGCATCGCTATGCTATCAGCTACCATAAGTAAGCGCTTGTTGGAATATCTTCTCTATTGGCTCTAGAACATGACTGGCATAATGTATGCCATCTTTCGTACCGTTTGGATACGATGACGTAAGAGGCTGGGCGTCTAATACCAATATGTCAGCATTGCACATGGCAGCATTTGCATAGGCGTTGAACAATTGGATTCGCTAAAATGATATGATAATTGATATAGTATAACTCATTGATAATTGATAACTCATTGATAATGATAATTGATAATTGATAATTGATAACTCATTGATAATGGCAAAGAATGACCAAAGGAAGCATCAAGTGATTAGACAAGACAGTTTTTGTGCAATAATAATCATGTTTATTGTCTTATTGCTTTCTTTTCTTTTTGGTTGTTGTGAATGTTTTGAATTTCATTTAGTAACGTCCATTCCTACTGGTTCGACTCCTACAGAGTGTGCACATTGAATTGGAATTCTGGGGTTTTCAGGGCTCATGTTTTCGCTTTGCCTACCTGACTTGTAATAAATCTTCTGAATGAACCCATGATTGGTAACGATTGCTTGTGAATTGCAGTTGAGCTCCGCCAAACGGCAGTTCCATTGTATGATTCTTTTATTGCTTCTATCAATGCGTCTATCGTCTCGCGGTATTTCTTAAATGACGTATTCTTCAAGCAAAGTGATAAAGACACATTAGCTGCATAATGTTGTTTGCTGTTTTGAACCATTTCAAACTTATTGTCAATCAAAAATATATGTTTCAGTAACGTATATAACGTAATTTTTTTTTAAGCCCCCCTCTCCAATTAACCCCCTTTTCAACAGCAAATATTTATTAAGCCCCCCTCTCCATTAATCCCCCCCTGAACATTTGAATAGTGCGAAACTTAAGTAAATTTATATAAAAACAGAGAATTTGTGCAATTTATCAAAGAACTTTTCATACTTCAAAAAATGATTAAGCCCTCCTCTCTTATAAGCCCCCTTAAAGTGTTTGATATGAATGACCCCCCAGGGGTTTATATAGATTTTACGGTATGGATCTGACGTATTGTTTTCCTTATTATTTTTAGTATTCTTTGAAACATATTTAGCAATGTTACTCTCATCAGTAGCCATAAAATGGGAGGTAAAGAACAGAAAGTGAATTTCGTTTGTGTTGTAGCTTGGTCTCTACCTGCCAATCAGCAGGTTGGTGATATATATGAACTGTTGTAAAGTAATATATATAGTAATATGAAGGAATACCTTTACGTAATGAGCTCCAGCATTGAAGAGTAGAACACTGTTTTGATTCATCTCCTTCTTTCGTGTCACGTTTACCAGATAGTCTTTGACTAAGCTAACATTTAAATCGACATCAGCACATGTGTGGGTCTAAGAAGAATGACAATACCTGTTTTAATACATTTGTACACGATGGTTAGTGGTGAAACTTCACCAGCCGCGAAAGATAAACTCAAACAGTAGAAGTTAGAGTCAAAATCAGGCAGAAAACTAAGCCATAAAATTTTCTATCTTATCTTAAACATAAACCAAAAAGCTATCTTAGATACTTAACATGCCACTATAGACACGTGGTCAATCTTACGATATGCCCCAGTCCTCGACACTGTTTTACTATTGCATAATTAATCATTGCATAAAGTCATTGCGTGATCGTTGCATAAATACTTGTTTCATGTGGCAATAATTATTTTATTTATGCATAACATCATTTTGGCCGCATGAAACATGTTGATGAAGGATTTTACAAGGCGGAGGAGTTGTAGAAAATCAAGAAGAGGCTAACAAAGAAGAAAGGAAGAATGTTGAATTGAAACGAGGCTGGCGAGAAACTGGAATAGGAACTGAGTTGAATTGAATAGATCGGGGTGGAATTGCATGGAATGGAACGGAATCGAGTGGTGTAGCAGAATGAACAAGCAAAAGCGAATGAAGATGAATTTAGCACAACAAAAACACTATGAGAAAATGCCAGGCTCTAGATCTTGGAGAATAAAACATTGAATTTGCGAAACTGACTGGGAAACTTCAAGCAAGAAACTTACAATTTCGTAAAGCGTCTTTGGATACAGCCAGTTGTAGGTAACCATGCATTTTTTGAAGATTTTTGTACAAAGAAGATTATTTTCAACTGATTTGTGGAAATAATAGCTGATTGAGTCGCCATAAATCCACATATTACCCATTCGCGGTTCATACCCACGTAACCAGGGTTTCTCCGATCGCAACATGTTTTTCACTGCAAGTAAATATCAGATATCTTTGATGAGTTTATTCAAGAATGCGTCATCGTCTGCTATTCAAATTAATTTGTGACAGTGAAACTTTGGGACAAACATTAAAACCCTACATAAACGAACTAGTGAACGTCCAGGATGATATTTCTGCCCAAAACAATAGAAGAAACAATAGCCTATTGTGTTCGAACAATAGAAGAAACAATAGTATATTGTTAAAAAGAATAGGCTGGATGCAAAATTTGCAGGTTCTTATTTGCGGGTTTTTATTGATAAATTTAAGAAACTCCAGGCTCACCAGACCCAGGAATGATTAAGAAACTGTAAAATTTCTATTCTTAAAAAAGAATCCATCGACTTTAGTTTGTGCAAGGCATGGCCTTAGTTAATAATAAGAATTTCGCTAATTTTTGTGTGGAAAAGTTAATAAAGGTAATGCGCCACGAGGAACATTTTTCATGCGCACGTTGTGCAACATGTCCCATAGCGTGCGCATGGAAAATGTTTGTGAAATGCCATAATCTATGGGTAACCGCAGATTATGGGTAATGCCGGTTCGGTTTGGCACTTTTTAACAAAACTCACTGCAAGGAGGTTGCTGCCGGAGGTTCAACTGTTCCAGCTTGCATTAAAGATAAATTGTGCCAATGTGCTCCGGCAGAGAACGTGCTAAACTTTGAGAGACTGGACCTTAATTTACTTTCATCCGGGATCTTTTGACCTCGTGTTCTGTTATTGTACAATTAGTGTAGATTTTTTTATTATTAGTTGGCCTTTTGATTAAGAAATCAGGAGTGAGTTTTTGTCTCGCTTACTGAAGATTCATTAATAAATCCTGAGTTTCATTGCAGAGAATGTCAGAGCACGTGCGATAGCCCAGTTTGTTATCGTAAAATGTTTGCTATGTTTGTTATGACAAACATAACAAACAAACATAATGAAATGTAAAAAACTGTCTTACCATCCATTTCAGGTGACAAGTAGGACTTCCAATGCCTTCCATCAGACGTCCATTCGCCATGTCCATCCCAAAAGAGATTGCAAGGTAAGCCACAATCCAAGCCATATATTATTGATGGTAGTTCTGCAAACAAAACCATATTTATGCATCGTTAATTCTGGGTTTTTGCTTTGCCATTAAGGCTGTGTGTAGTAAAATTTATAAATGTACCCTTTACCGAAGCAGACAATCCATAAACCGTAGAAAGAATCATAAAAATAGGATTTTGAGTTTTTCTCCGCACTTTAATGCTTCGAAAGTATACCCCTGGTCTCAAAAAGAGGTATTCCATGGGTGTCTTTATCTTAATTGCACTTATGGTCCACCAAAAAGGGACCAAAAGTATTTCACTGCACATTCAAGACTGATTGTTCGCCCAAGTCAAAAGAACGGGTTAAGACAGCATATAAGAGGCTTTGTGAAGCTACCTGAGACATTATACCGTGCTGGTGGTACAGTTATGGTAAAGGAATCAGAAATCGACGCATCTATATAGTCCGACATGTTTGATAACAAGTTTTTTGATATTAGACGTTTCACGCCTTTCCATTTGCCAGAGCAATGTGCTGAAAAATAAATTTTCAATAAACTAATAGTAGATAAATTAAGATAGGTTTGCATAATTAACAGATTAAAACCTTCCATCCATCACACACAAAGTGCAAATATTCAGTTATCTATACTAAAAGCGATCATAGAGCTACCCTGGGAGCCAGTGTCTCTAAAAAAGGTGGTCTGGTTCCCAGGCTTTTATAGAGCCAATATCTCCTCAGAATTTAGACATTCTGCAATTGTACAAAGTTTCTGGAGAAGAGTAGGAGACGAGTTGCAAGTATACTGTGGATGAAAAACGAGGATAATACATACAATTGACAAACCATTCCATCGGTGGGTCTATTAGTCCTTGACACATTGTATAATCCAATCGAACATCAACATCGTATTTCCCAGGATGCATTAGAAGTGCAATTACGTCATACTTTCCATTACTCATATCGAACACGTTTGCAGCAACAGTTGTCATGCCTCTGAACGTCACTCTTATTGAGTCTCCACCGATCGCTTTTTCTTCTCCTAGACTATTGAATGTAGCAATGGTAAATTTCGAATGCTCTCCTGCTGGCTTCACTTCAAATGAAATGATTTTTGACATTTTTGCGTCAGTCTTGTACCTTAGATATAACATAAATGGGGGTTAAACAACTAAAATCATGGTGGAAATAATGTAAGATTATCTCTCCGATCCTTCTGTATTCGATATTCTACTTTCCTGAGCCAATTCTCAGAGTAATGGAAGCGAAGACTTGTGGTTAATTACAATACAGCATTTTGTATCTTAAATCTGTCCACGGTTTTAGATGCGACAATGTTAGAAGTACAGGATAGATACAGTCAAATCTGCATAGTTCGAGCTTGTGTAATTCGAACTCTATCTAATTCGAACGAAATTCTCTGTCTCAAGGATTACTAATGAACCAATTCTTATAAAACAAATCTCTATAATTCGAAATTTTTGTAATTCGAACAACTTCAAGCTTCCCCAGGGTGTTCGAAAGACAGAGTTGATTGTATATTAGTTATTTTTGTTTCAACCATCATTCGACCAAAACAGTAAAATATAACCAGGATCTTTCACCAAGCCTGGCGAAATTTAATTTAACTTCATTGATTTTTGTTTTGTCTTCGATCACCCACACTAAATCGTCTCATGTGAGGCTATTAAGGCATACAGACGATAAAACATCTCAATCAATTCAATTTTCTTAAAAAGGGTAACGCTTGGAAATAACCCTTATGTTCGATGTGACACAATACCTGATGGAAACATGATTCGAATTATGTCCCTCAGAGGCTCTCGACGAATCGTATAGCAACGTAATTATAACATGCCCTGTTCTAAATCAATATCAACGTTTTATTACCTTGTTTTGTTCAGCGACATTGTTCTATTTCCCACGATATCTAAACACGGTGCCATAATTTCACGCCATTCGATCTTTTGTCTCCGAATTTTGCACCAGTCTCTCTTAAATTGCTCAAAGTTCACGAAATTTTCTTCAAACAAATCTTCGAAATGAGATGGAAGATTCAACAGGTTTCGCACAGTCAGCCATGAAAGAGAAGATATAACCAGGACACTTGAAAACAGAGCACGAATAAAATGCATCGCTAGTATAGCGACTTCTTCTTGGTAAGGTAGGGATGTTGGTTTCTCGGTGTTACTACGCTTTTATTTTTGGGTTTGGTGGCCTAAATATGGCCTTTGTGTCAGTTCTGCGTTGCTCGAGTCAACTCTTAAAAATCTGAAAAACAGGCAAAATTAAACCTAAAATTCGATACAACCCTGATAAAGTTAGAGAACTTATCTTATCTGTTTTATCTTGATTAGTTCTCTTATTTTTATCTTAAAACAACAAATCAATCATTTTTTTAAATTTTTCTGATTTAACTCCAGGCCCTTTTTGCCTGTAATTTTAGTAGGCAAATCTTCATTGTTTGTGCGATTCTATCTCAAGATTACTACACTATGCAATACATCAGAAAACATTTTACTTACCGTTATTTCTGTTGCCTCAAAACTTGGGTCTTGAGAGCTCCGCATCGTATTGATCCGTTATTAATCTAAACGAGATATAAATCGAACCATAACGAGAAGAAATGCAAATCAGACCATAACGAGGTACACTAACTTTGTAAACAATCCACATGGGCAGTATAAACATTCAACGTGTTTATCACGCATTCTGTTAAATAGAAACACCAAACAGGTGATGTTCTCTACAGCGCTAGATTTCGCTAAACGCCAAACTCAATTCTCTCTTTCCAATGGGTATCTGTTTTAGTTTTGAATATTTTAAATAAAAGTAACGGTTTTCCGTTAGTTCGCGGATAGAATGTTTTAATTCTTGAAAGGTAAAATTATTTAATTTATCAATCAGAAATTCATTTCGACAAGAACATCCACGTTTTACGTGCCTTTCTGGTCCTAAGCATTCTCGATCTCAATTTCAGTGTTTTCTACAAATGTGGAAACTTATGATTGTAAGAGCATAACTTGTTTATAAGGACATTTGGAAAACCGTTTACAATTTCACTGCAAATTATTCAAATTCTAAACCTGAATCTATAAAAATTTGTTTATTTTGGGTTGGGTGGCGTAAAACTAATTATCCTCGAAGATAATTAGTTTTAGGCCGTTTTTGACTCCTCACTCCTGGGCTAAGAATGGATGCAATTGCCCACAGTTAAAAAAAGGTTTGTCACGTATCTTAACTTTTTTAACTCACCTGTCTGTTATGTCAAAACAGATAAAGGTTTGTGCCTGAAGTTTCGTCAGCTTATTAGAATAATTCGTAAATCTTATATATACATCCATTGTTGGAAGCGTTTTGTTGAAAACGATTCTTTTTCACCTTTCTACCCAAGACGAATGTAAACTTTCTTGGTATGAAGCACCTATCGTATTACACGAGCATCGAATCTGTTCGCTAAACCTCGGCTGCTTCGTATACTTAGGCCCACTACTTAGACTTTAAGAGCAGGAGGTCAGATAAATAAAAGGCATATATACCAATTTACTACTTACATTTCGTGCGTATCCTTTTCCTCATGAATTATCTCCACCACATATATACTTATGCTGCACTGAAAAGGCTATTCAAACTATGAAATAGTGTATCACATGGCAATTTCGAGTGTGAGTTTGGACATTTTTAATTCATAAATGTATACGAATTATAGTGTAGAAAGACGCGGTTAGCTTACTTGAAACTGAGAGCACGCAATTCAACCAAGCATACTATACCAGCCGCGCAGATGTCAATGCAATTGAATAACAACCAGGACCCGTATCAACACGGCTTGGACAAGAAATCGTTGCAAGCCGATAGCTGCAGTAACTTTGTATCTAGCTTCTCTATCTCTCGTTATAAGATATATATTATTAGCTGTATTGTTAGTTAGTTAGCATCTGCTTACATATGGATTTTACGCCAGTTGAAACGCAACAAGCCTCGGTATGAATATGAAACTCGAACAACCGGGTGAAGATCTGGCCTTTTGAACGGCTTCAATGGATATAACCTTGAGGTTACTTCCTCCTAACCTAACGAAATGCGTATATAGTCCAGGGTTTAATTTATCAGCATTGCATTTTTTTGATCCTTGAAGATCTTACTTCAGAAGACCGTTGGTGGTTGTATTATACAACTGTTTCGGAAAGCAGCCTTGGTGGTGCTGGTTTAGGTATACGACAAATGATCAAAACGTCACAAATCGTTGAAAACTATAATACAATCAAAACGGGTGGGTAATTACCAGGCCAGCTATAAGCATGGAAAAAGGACATCCAACCAGGATTATTCGCTCCAATGAAGCAGTGATCACGCGAAATTTATATGCATTGGAGTCCTATTGCAACATTGAAGAAAATAGCAAAAACTATTTGTTAATTCTGGTAATTGCTATTCAAGAGTAAATTCAAGCGAATTCAAGAAATAAGATGTTTCATTTGTTGTACAGGGAGCCTTGTTATAACACGAGCCAATGTTATATAAAATTGGTATTTTGTTTACCCGATTGAACGCCGCGGGGCTCTTTTAATTTCCTGAGCTTTCGATGCGGCGCTTATTCGAGGGGGGGCGCTTAATCGAGGGCGATGCTTTAAAAATTAAATAAGAGAGCTTTAAAAATTAAATAAGAGAGCTTTAAAGTATACTCATTTTATTCTTATTATTATTTTTATTATTATTATTATTATCAATTGTGTTCACCCACAGTTTCTATCGTAGCGATTAGCTTGCATACGATTTGCTCAACCGTGAACTATTAAAATCAAAGTTTTAATTAAAAATTAGTTTTCTAAATTAGTTGTCAGTAAAAAGGATTTTAAAGTTTTTTTAAATTTTTCGATTTCTGTTATACGTTTAATGTGCAAAGGTAACTTATTCCAATACATCTGTCTAATTCGAACACCCTGGGGAATTAAAAAAACTAATTGCAATTATTTGAATTACAAAAAGTTCGAATTATAGAAGTTTGTTTTATAAGAATTGGTTCATCAGTGATCCTTGAAGGGACGGAGAATTTCGTTCGAATATGATAGAGTTCGAACTACACGAGTTCGAGCTATGCAGATTTGACTGTAGGTCCAGCTTTACTGAAAGCCCTATTACCGTAGGTTGAGTTTACTAAATTCACGTTTGCAACAAGATTTCGATTGTTTAACAGTGTTATTTTACTTTTCAATACACTTGGTGCTTCTCCCCATACACATTGGTGAACTATCAAACAGATATTAAAATATTTCTTTCCTTTACTTTCAACCAATGTTGTAGCTTTAAAAACAAATCACAAATAGGCTTGCGGTCAAATTTTGTTCTATTAAATATTATTCTAACAGCGGATTTTTAAACCAAAAAGCGTTGTTATACAAAAAAACAAATTCCGAGATTGATTTGAGATTTTTGATTGATTCATATTGGGATCTTCAACGAATTTGACGGTGTTTGGATTGTTTATATTTGTCTTTTTTTCCATTCAATTGGTCAACAAGAATATTCGCCATTTTCTTGCTCTTTGTCATGGCTTTGTAATTTGCCGGGACAACAAGCCCAACTTCTCTTTTTCTTTTCCCGCTTACCGTTATCTCTTTTCATCATATCAGCTTATCATCTGTTGCTGTATGTGCAAGGTTTGTCAACAAACATGAAAGTTATATAGGTACATGTCCGACCAATCGTGAATCGTCCTTGTCTGATTGAGAAAGCTATGTCGTTTTTATATAAACCTTTGAGGAAGAGCCAAACTTTAAAATAGCTCTCATTTTTGCAAATAAGCCCCCGGGGGCTTAGTATTCGAGGAATAGGGGGGCTTATTGTAGATTGTTTTAATTAAGCTTATATGATACGTTTATTCATCAGACCACATCACTGTGCAACTGTATAACTTTGCTGCATGTCCACACATAAGCAAAGTTTTTTACAACCCGTAGGCCATTTTCCTAACCCAGTAAAAAAGCAAGCATATTGTTTTTGGCTTTTCTCAAAATGGTTAACATTTTTTCTTCACGTAAAATTGCATTTTCTTGGTTCAATGAATTTTCTTGGTTCAATGACAACCTTGAAAGACAAAGGTTGAGTTTTGATAACAGTTCTGACGATCACATGATGGAATAGAAGACATTCATATTTGAACCTTAGAAATTGGGTCGCTACTTTTATGAAATTTGCTTTATTTCCTAAACGTAGCCACTTTTTTACACCCACTTTTGTAAAGTTGGCATTTTACAGGTGGAGCATATGGAAAGCAGTTTTTGCACTCAAAGTTGGCCATCAGTTATGGAATTGTTAGTATTGATCCTTAGCCGAACTTGCATATGGCAGATAACACAATAGTAGATTGTTTTATCTGTCATAAGCAAGTTTTCAGATTCTCTTGCTTATGGCAGATAACACAATAGTAGATTGTTTTATCTGCCATAAGCAAGAGAATCTGAAAACTTTGAACGATCGCCATGTAAGCTAAATGCTCCCTGTAAAGCTTTGTTTACACTTAAGAAGTTGAAATCGTCGTTACAACCATTAAAGTTAAAATGATTCAAGTTGATGAATTGTTTGGAGTGGAGTTGTTTAAAAAATAAGTGGTCAAAGTTCTGGCTTGTCAAACAAGTCTTCATTTACAAAGTATAGCATAAAAGAGGATGAACGTAATGGTTCCAGATTATTTTAAGAATGGCAAATGTGAGCTACCAACAGATGATGTATTAATTCCTTGTTCCGCATTGAAATCTGTGCATCACTTGATGAATTTGGAGTTGAGACAATGTGAAAACAATACGAAGTATTATTTCCATAGCGTGTCTGGTTTAAATTTAATATAAAATATAACAATATAGGTCTATAATAGAAAATATATACAATATCTGGTTTAAATATATATACCTAAAAAATAAAACAACTCAGTTGTGTCTGGTTTAAATATTCTACTATGGCAATATAATGAGGGATGAGCTCTGTTGCTGTTTTCAGCCATGTTTTCAGACATTTAATCGTCTGTAAACATTTAATTTTGCGTCGCGTTTTGTGTTGTGCATTCTCCCACTAACCTTTGATGCCCCCCACTGCAGCCATTGCATGAATATGAAAATACAGATAGTAGCTAAATACCCCCCGTGGAATACGAAACAAAGGTTTCAACATAATGAATTAACTTGTTTATTGTTTACGACCCTTCTGTGTCGCTGAAGGCAGTCATATGATGTTCGGGTTAGACAAGAAAAACGAGTTTTCTGAAACCAGTTTCACCAGGTTGAACGGAAGGTTTAACTTGAAAATGAAGCGATGTGACATTCGTTTCAATGATAAATTCTCTCAAACCCCGAGTTTTCAAATCATTTAAGAATATTATCTAAGACAACGCATTTAGTTTGCATAACTGTAAAATACAATTGCAAGCCGCAGCATCGATGTGCAATCGAGTTATTTCATAAGCGTGCATTGACGCTACCTATAGCTCTGTTGTTTAACGTTTGATTGGGCATTTTCGGGTTTGAAAGATACAAAATCTGCTTTTCACTCCGCGATGGTTGTAAAAGACACGGTAAAAGACTGCAATGTTCTTGTTTTTTATGTTAATGGTAAGTCGTGAATTTTACGCTTTTTTAGTGTATTCTTTTCGCGTTTTTCAATCATTCAATCTAAGACTATATCGGCAACGTAGACTCTCTAGTACGCTATCGGCATCATTATGTCTGCAAACATATTGTCACTGAATGTCTTAAATTCTCGAATTTAGCTCCGTTAAATTATTTGAAAATTTTGAAATGCTTGGCAGAAAAGCAAATCAATTCATTTTAACATGCGAAAAAAAGCTTGCTCAAGCTTCGTGTTTTTAAATAATTATGAAGGTGATGAAGATATTGACATAGTAAAGCAATCCTTCAGACTTGTTTTTGAATTATCAAAATAAGGGAGTTTTGAAAACGAGCTACAGTCACCTCTGTCTAATCGAACACCCTGGGGAAGCGTGAAAATGTTTGAATTACAAAAAGTTCCAATTATAGAGGTTTGATTTATAGGAATTGGTTCATTAGTGATCCTTGAAGGGACGGAGAGGTTCGTTCGAATTAGGTAGAGTTCGAATTACACGAGCTCGAACTATGCAGACTTGACTGTATTTTTAATATCGCGTGTTTTAAATTAATTTACATTGTAACGACCCCCGGAAATTGTGATCGGAATGTCTGTTTTCTTGGATTCTGCTCAGTGGTACAGAGCTGGGGTGCAGTGGCGTAACGCATGGTGTGCACCTTGAAGCACAAAACTAAGGGCCCCCAAACAATTGAGCCCCGAGGGGGGAGGGCGCCGCGAAATTTTATGAATTTTTTTTTGGAGATATACTCTATACTATACTTTATTTTAATTACCTGGATTTTAATCCAGGTAATTAAAATAAAGCTTTCGAGAAATCTTCTGCTAAACCTGATTTTATATTCTAATAATTGTCTTGTTGATGTCAGTTGATGTTGTTTAAAAATTGTAGAGCTATAAAAAATTTATGTAATTAAAGGCAATCTCGGCCAGTAAACCTGACCTGCAAAAAAATAGGGGCCCAAACCACTACTTTGACTCAGGGCCCCACACTACTCCGTTCCGCCCCTGGCTGGGGGACCTCAAGGGCTCTTGTATCAGGAAATCCAATGTTGCTATTGTTTACACTTATCTTATTGGAACGCCCCCTTAGGTATTCCGTTAATCTCACGCCACTGATTCTGCCTAACAAACCCCCGACAAATTCTCTCGTCGAATTTCGAATATTTTCACCCTTGACGTCCCGTGGCTGATGACGTCATGCATTCCCTTCCCATAACGTCACACAGTGTTTCAAAATGAGACATGTGATTTACTGCTCTCATTGCTCCGCGTGCATGACTTGTTGAGATAATGCAGTTTTATCGCATCTTTTTGGAACTTTAATTGCAGTGAAACGTAAAAAATGTGGTAAATCGCAAGAGATTTTTTGAGGATATCTGCAACGGAAGTTTTAGGCTTTAAATTTTACCTGGTTTCAGAGAAACCGTTGCCAAAACTGCTGAAGTTATTAGTGTCCTCCCCCCTGATCGATGGTCAAAATGTGATGCGAGTTTACCCTAACCTGGGGGGTCAAAAGCGGTAAAGGGAGACTGTGTGGGCGTTCTTTTCGATAATTCTAGAGAAATTATTAGCTGAATGACAAATACACAGATCTTTAAAGAAACGTAACAAAAGTTGGAGGTATTGTTCAATTATTACCAAGCTTGGGTATACAAACATTTTCCTACTGCTCACAGTCATTAACATTTGTAATTTGATCTTTATACTAACAAGATGCACGCAAAATGAACAATTTCAGCATATTGACCATGGTTTCAACAATGGGCAATGGCAAACACCTTTTGTTCAACGTGCACATTGCCTTACCATCTTTGATCTTTCTTTTCGCGCAGACAAGACAAGCAATCTTCTGGGATGCTTGAGAAAAATTGTTTTTGTATTCGAAAGAATCTTAGTTCGTTCTTATCATGATATATTAAATTTATACGAGTATAATCACGTTGACAGTTTCTGCAATCACGGCCTAAATATTTGCGTTCCATACATCCCCTGAAATCATCAATTTTGCGACTTAGACTTACGATATCTTTTACATTTGCTGCAATTAAATTTCCAAAATGATACTATCAATCTGCATTATCTCAACGAACTGTGTTTGTTTATGCAGCAGTACACAACGCGAGTATACGTTTGCGCTTCTTCTTGCCTTGCCTGCCACGTAACATAACACTTCAAAAGCGACACAACATGGAAACGTCACGTGATTCGATTTCTTGTTTCGTCATGTGACATGTCGGAAAGTTTCGATGTCGAAATTCCTCGAATCTTTGCCTGCGGAGCTATTTGCAAAGTTGAATTTTGACATGGGGGCTTAATAATAATAATAATAATAATAATAATAATAATAATAATAATAATGATACGGTATTTCGTGTGTCTATTCTGGATAGAAGAGTGCTCTATGCCGTGGGCAGAGCGGAATATACAGAGTTAAGCCCCGTTTACACTACGAAAATTAACCCGGGTTCAACCCAGTTTCGTTTGCACTACAGTGGGTCTTTGAGAAGTGTAAACGACAAAGTGGGTTGAATCTAGGTTGCTTCTGGCTACGCATGCGCAGTTGATAGAAATTATTCGAAGTGAAAATGGCGTGCAATCATGAGTTTCTTCAGCTTGAACTTTTCAGAAGAGTTTTAATTCTGCATGTCATGGCCGTAGCTATGCATTGTTTCCTAAAATTAAGGTGCATAGCAAGAAAAAGGCGAAGAGAGAGACAGAGGCTATTGGCAAACCGTCGCATTGCAACTTACATGAAGCTGAGGTCAAGGAAAACAATGCAGGCCTTTCAAAATATTACTTTAGAATTTGGAAAACCTCGGTCAGTCAACCGCACAATTTGGTGTAAACCTAAAAGTGAAAACTGGTGGGACGTAATAGTGGAAAGATCTTTCAATGATACTGACTGGACAAATAATTTCAGAATGAGCAAAACAACATTTGACTACTTATGCAGTGAATTACATCCATTTTTGCATAAAGAGGATACTCAATTCAGGCAGGCAATTTCGGTTACAAAGCGTGTAGCAGTAGCACTATGGAGGTTGGCCACAAACTCTGATTTTCAACCCGGGCTCGACCCACTTTGGTTGCGTTTACACTGGACGAAATTTTACTGAAGTGGGTTGAACCCAGTTTCATTTTCGTAGTGTAAGCAGGGCTTTAGACTTCAAAAAAGACACATATATCTCTGTTGTGACTCGGAGTTTCACGCACTTATGCGATCATCAGACAACTGATGATCGCATAAGTGTAATAATAATAATGATGAAGTTAAGACCAGGCTTATTTCGGGGGGGACTTAAAATGTCTTAAGATAGTTTCTTTACAATGTCAGATAATGTCATATAATTTACGGCGCAATAATTGTACTTTTTGAAGCATGATAGAGTGGATTTTTTATGGTTTCCAAGAAAATACAAGGCATTAATTCTGAAAACTGAATTTGCTATTTCCTGCACATGTCAAAAGCCAGCAAAACAACCGTTCTATATAACACATCTTTGAATAGCACTCTGATATTATTGGGAGTTAGATGATGGGGCTACCGTGTAACAAACTTTGTCGATTTCTGAAAACTATTAGGTCAAAAACTGCACCTTATAATTATATATTATTGTTTAGGCCTGTCATCCATCCTTCACCCGACCCCAATAGTCGCTGCAGGCCTTGAGAAGAATGTGAATTTAAGGTTTCCAACGAGACTCTGTTTCGAATATTGTATTCTAGAATGGAATATGTCAGAACTAAACTTTTTTTACTTTTAGGTAAGAAGGTTGTCGACGATTCAGTTGACCCAGAATGGACACTATTATCCTATCTGAGACAGAAATTGGGTTATTGTGGAACGAAGTTGGGTTGTGCAGAAGGAGGTTGCGGTGCTTGTACCGTAATGGTGTCAAAGTACGACAGAGAGAATGGCAAAATTCAACACTTATCAATAAATGCATGCCTTGCGCCGGTTTGCTCAATGCACGGACTTGCAGTGACAACAGTAGAAGGCATTGGAAGTACACGCACAAAGCTTCATGCAGTTCAAGAAACAATTGCCAAATCTCACGGATCTCAATGTGGTTTTTGCACTCCTGGTATGGTTATGTCCATGTATACGTTGTTACGTAATAACCCAAAACCAAAAATGCACGATATCGATTCCTATCTGCAAGGAAATCTTTGTCGATGTACTGGCTATCGACCAATTCTAGAAGGCTTTCGTTGTTTTACTGGTGATTCGTTAGCAAATGGTGACTCGAAGGAAGGATGCTGCGGTGGAGCAGTTAACGGCAATTGCTGTCAATTCCAAAATGGAGTCGGTAAGAAAATATCTCGTATTTTCTTCCTTCTGTTATCTTTTATTGTGGTTAGTGTTTTATTACTTGTAGTGTTGCAGATGATAGCTTCTAAAATATTCTTTGCAGTTGAGAATAATAATGGTATCTCATCAAACGGTTCCTCGAATCTCTCAAATGGTGACGCAAAGCAAGGATGCTGCGGTGAAGCAGTTAACGGCAATTGCTGTCAATTCCAGAATGGAGTTGGTAAGAAAATGCTGCGCAATGCAGTGTTTCAGTTTTGTTTATATATTATCTTTCACCGTTACAATAGATAATACAAATAAACAATTGAATGACACATTCAAAAATATTTTTTACAGACGTTAATGATCACAAAGAAGAAGAGAATGGAACCAAAGAGAAGAATCTCTTTAAATCATACTGTTCGAACCAAGAGCCAATTTTCCCACCGGAGCTCCAACTACATTCTGTTTATGATGACCAATACTTGGTATTTCGTGGGGAAAAAATGACATGGTATCGCCCGACACGTCTTCAAGAGCTGATGGATTTGAAAACAAGGTATCCGCACGGGAAGATTGTGGTTGGAAACACAGAATTGGGTTTGGAAATGAAGTTTAAGAATTGTGAATATCCTGTCATGATCGTACCCACGTCGATTAAAGAACTCACGAGCATCACAGAAACCAACCATGGAGTGAAGCTTGGTGCATCTATTACCCTTTCCAAACTGGAAGAAATGTGCCACAACATGATTGCAACGCATCCCGAATCGAGAGTTCGGATTTTTGCTGCTATTCTAAACATGATGCAGTATTTCGCTGGCAAACAGGTGAGAAATGTCGGTTCACTTGGTGGCAATGTGATGACAGGAAGCCCGATATCTGATTTGAATCCAATTTTCATGGCTGCCGGTTGCATGTTGGAAGTGGCAGGTGCATCAGGGATAAGAAATGTAAAGATGGATGATAAATTTTTCACCGGATATCGACGAAACGTTGTTCAGCCTGGAGAGCTACTCTTGTCACTGACAGTTCCTTTTACAGATGAAAATGAGCATTTTAAAGCGTATAAACAGTCCAAACGACGAGATGACGACATAGCTATTGTAAATGCTGCCTTCAATTTAAGGTTAATTGGAGGAGTTGTTGATAACATCAACATCTGCTATGGTGGAATGGCTCCCACTACATCGATGGCGAATAAGACAATGGCATTGCTAAAGGGCAACAAATGGAACTCGAATGTCATCGAAGAAGCATTTGGGAAGCTGATTGAAGATGTGCCATTAGCACCAGATGTTCCTGGTTCCATGGTACGCTATCGACAATCTCTTGCTCTTGGCTTCCTGCATAAATTCTATTTGAGTGTAAGTGCATCCTTGGATTCAATAGTCCCCGTCCTAGCCAAGGATGCGCTGAGTGCAATCGAACCATTGAAGAAAGGTGAAATGAAATGCCATCAGATATACGAGCGAAGGGTGGATAGTGAAGAGAGATATGCTGTTGGTGCACCAATTGTGCATACCTCAGCCCTACTGCAGGCTACTGGTGAAGCAGTATATTGCGACGATATGCCGCAATTCAGAGATGAGCTTTATTTGGCACTTGTTCTCAGCACTAAAGCCCATGCTCGTATTTTAAGCATCAATGCAGACAAGGCACTGAAAATAGATGGCGTGGTCAGCTTTATTTGCCATAAAGATATCGGCAAAGAGAATAATATTATGGAACTCACAAACGTTCCGGACGAAGAGTTATTCGCTTCGGAGAAAGTCAATTGTATTGGTCAAATTATTGGTGCCGTTGTAGCTATTGATCAGACGACAGCTAAAAGGGCTGCCAAACAGGTCGAAGTTACATATGAAGAACTTCCTGCTATTATCACGATCGAAGATGCCATTAAAGCCCGTTCCTATCTTAAAGAGCCTATTGATGTTGTAAAGGGATCACCCGAAGATGCATTTGAAGACTGTGACCATGTCTTGAATGGAGAGTTGAGGATTGGTGCACAGGAGCATTTTTACATGGAGACAAACGCAACAATTGCCGTGCCAAAAGGCGAAAACTGTGAAATGGAGATATTTGCATCAACGCAGTTCCCATCGTTAATCCAATTGGCCGTTGCTAAAGTCTTTGGCGTACCAGCAAATAGAATTGTTTGTCGTGTAAAGAGGGTTGGTGGTGCATTTGGTGGAAAAGAAACAAGAAATGTCCCAATATCTGCCGCTGTTGCCGTTGCAGCCAGAAAGGTAGGGAGTCGTATGTCCCATCTTTGTGCTGCATACCCAATGCTTTCTGCTGCATACCTAAATCTGATGATGGAGTGCCCCACGAACTACTGTATAGAAAGAAAGGTTGAATAATAGCAAGATAAAATAAGGGGACGTCAATGAAGTAATGTTTATTTACGTAACCTTTTCTTTTGCATTGACATAGCAATTTATTTGGTGATAGCAGGACTTGCAAACGTAATGTTTCCCCTTATTTTATCTTGAAAAATGGTCTTTTCGAATTATTTTATTCCAAAGTTTCGCTTCAGTTGAATCGCCTCTGGGTTTAGTGTGTTAAATCATCAATATGAATAATTTGTGATAATATATCGTTAATATTATTTTTAGCTTGGGAAACCAGTGAGGATAATGCTTGATCGCGATGAAGACATGCTTATATCTGGATTTCGACCATCGTATTTTGCCAATTACAAAATCGGTTTCAACGAAGATGGCCTAATCAAAGCATATACTGTTGAATTGTACAACAATTGCGGCTGGAGTTTGGATTCATCGTTTTTCAGTTTGCAAAAAGCATTGGTAAATAGCGGAGGACATGCATACTTTGTGCCAAACGTCAGAGCGAGAGGATATGCCTGTAAAACGAATCTAACTTCAAACACAGCCTTCAGAGGCTTTGGACATCCACAAGGTTTGTACCAATATATGTAATACGCCCCATACCAGTCAAGCCTTGACAAACTATCAACACGTATCCCTCTGTTTCCACTTTCACAACATCAAAGTGATTCAGATTCAGTCTGCCTTACTCCCTCCCCCTTTTCTCATAGTCACCGTACCCTGTTTCAGTGACATGTCTATGCTTAACGCCAATCAGATTCTTTGAAGTGGAGATCACAGGAAATGCTGTTCTTTTCGGAGATCATTTCATGACGCATGTTCTTTTCTGCTATCAATGCTCGTCGTGTTTCATCATTTGAAATCTGACAACATTCCTTGTCCATTTCTTTGCCGTCAAGTCAGCAGGCCCCAATGGCAAACATTTCTTCATCATTTTTTTCCTTTTTGTTTCCATTTACTCTGCCTTCTACTTTTTGTACAAAGATTCCGTTGTTTCACAAACACTTTCGTTTCATTTGAATTCTGTTTCACTAGTGAGAAATCACGTTTGAAGTGTACCTCGTTGCCACATTCATAACAACCTGTTTATAATAATGAGAATAACGCACAAACTCCATAGGTTGTTACTCGGAGTTTCCCACTATTACGATTATCGTGCAAAAAAATTCAAATAATCATGTTTGGAATTTATAGGGCTGGGCTGTACTGCGATTACTAGCAAGTTACCTTTATTTACCTTTATTAAGACGTAAGAAACTTTGCAATGCATGTAAATTCCAAATATGAGTAATTTTGAATTTATTTGTCTGGTGATCATAATGGCGTGAAACTCCAAGTTATAACCAATGCACAACAGGGGACAACAGTCATGGGACACTTATCAATTTGGCAAGTTTCCACGTGTCCTTTATCCCCTTCTCCTCCCCCAAACAATGCTGTCTCTTGAGAGAGACCGTTGTTAAAATATCATGGCCATTTTACGCGGCGAACAGAAGAGACTGATAGTGAGGACAACATTGTTTTATAGGGAGTGGTGGGGGGGGGCAGAGAATGGTGCGCACGGGGAATGAAGCGTGTAGGAAGATTGTCTTTTTGTGCGTTGCTCTTATTATTATAAACCACCATATACAAACACTATCTTTGTCGATAAAGACATTTTACTACATTCTTATGACAGTCTGTTTATATGGAATGCGTCTGTTTATTGCGAACATCCTTTCTAGTTTCCAATATGGCCTCTCCGTACAGTTGTTTCTCTGTAGCGACCTCTGCGGATGTTTGGCACTGTTGCAATGGCCTCTTTTGCAGTCATGAGGATGCTGAGCGACCCTGGCAGGCTGAAAAAGAGGCTCACCATTTGGACTTCTTTGTCTATGGGTGAACCAATAGCAGATATTTCTTGAAAAATCTCTTTGTCTTCAGGCATGGGCGCCGAATTTTCATCTTCTCGAGAATGACTCAGGCTTAAACATAAAAAACTTTACCTCGCACGACGATTTATTTGAATGTTAATTAAAAAAGGCCCCCGAGCACTTTACTAGGGGTGATTTGAGCCCCCCAAGCACTCACATAGTCGGCGCCCATGTCCTCAAAGGCAATTTATTCGTCCATGCCACATTTTGTAACTGCTGTTGAAGTTACATCATGCATCAGATCAGCTGGATCTCCCAGAAGATATGATAACAAAGCGATGGATCAACCAACTAATTTTTACTCCTTCTAATAAACTTGCGATACTTATATGTTGTTTTTCTTAGGCCTGTTCGTGCACAGAACACAACAATGCTAAAGGTATCTGGTCATGTTTTCATGTCATTACAACCAAACTAAGGTCGTTCGTAAGTTAAAAACTGTCAAATTGAGTTGTTATTTCCCGCCAATTTTTGTGAACATAAAATTTGACGGGTAAATGGCAAATTGGCTTAATGCAGTTGCTTAGCTAATTGTAAGCGTTGGAAGACAAAGACCAGTTTAATAAAGATCATTTTTTTACGATACTTGGAATGGAACACGAGAAGAACTGCTATAGTTTACACTATAATATAAGCTAATGATCGGGCTAGCACTTTGACATGGAATCATAATTGACATAGTTACACAACTAATTTAACTAACATTGGATTTAATTTACTGTCGTGTCCATTGTTGCTAATTGATTATGTTTGTATGGTTATAGGGATGCTGGTTGGTGAGAATATGGTTCACCACGTTGCTGTATACCTTGGCAAGGATCCTGAACATGTTAGACAGATGAACTTGTTAAGGCAAGGCCAGCTGACCCATTATAATCAAGAAATAGAGTGCCCGTCCATTATCAATTGTTGGAATGAATGCATGAAACAGAGCGATTTCTACAACACGAAGGAGGACGTGAAAAAGTTCAATGCTGAAAATAAATGGAAGAAGCGAGGCATTGCCATTCTTCCAACGAACCACGGAGTTGGTTTATCAGAGCCATTTTCCCATCAAGCAGGTAGGTTACTCTTAAGCTAGAATGTTCTTGCAAATATTATAGCTATTGTTTACAATACTTCTAACTTTTTGAAATGAGATTGCGTAGGACCATTGATATATTGGGTGTTGATTGTACTATGTAATGATGATTGGCTAATGTAGTATTGAGAGTTTAATTATGTGATGATGATTGGCAACATTAATGTAGTGTTGGGAGTTTGATGTAATGATGATTGGCTATCATTAATGTAGTATTGGGAGTTTAATTATGTGATGATGATTGGCAACATTAATGTAGTGTTGGGAGTTTGATGTAATGATGATTGGCTATCATTAATGTAGTACTAGAGTGTTTGATTTTACCAAATATAATGTAATGTCGATTGGCTATTTTAGTTGTTTTTAATTACAGGTGCACTGGTCAATGTGTACATGGATGGATCTGTCCTTTTGAGTCATGCAGGAACTGAAATCGGACAAGGCTTGCATACTAAAGTCATCCAAATTGCAAGCGAAGTGTTGAAGATCGGCGTATCCAAAATTCATGTTTTGGAAACTGGGACAGATAAAATACCCAATGGGTCGGCCACTGCAGGTAGTGTCAGCTCTGATCTTTGCGGGATGGCCATGTACAATGCTTGCGTTGAGCTCAACAAAAGATTAGGGCCATTTCGCAAAGACACTGCCTCTTGGGAAGAAGCAGTTAAATCGGCCTATTTTGCTCGCGTCAGTCTGTCTGCAACAGGATTTTATGCAACTCCGGATTTGACCTACAACTGGGAGACCAATTCTGGACGATTGTACTCTTACCATTGTCCTGGAGCTGCATGCTCTGTTGTTGAGATCGATTGCCTTACGGGAGATCATCAGGTTTTGAAAACTGATTTAGTGATGGATGTTGGTCAGTCGCTAAACCCAGCCATCGATATCGGTCAAATCGAAGGTGGTTTTATGCAAGGTTATGGGTTGTTTACGATGGAACAAATTCTCCACTCTCCATCAGGCGTTCTTCTTACTCGTGGCCCGAGTACTTACAAGATTCCAAGTTTCAACGATGTGCCAACCGAGTTCAATGTTTCTCTTCTCAAAGGTTTGATTTAATTTTGATTTTGGTTTGATTTAATCTTTCACCATATTACGAATGCGGGATAGGGCATTAAAACGGAGCAGAGCTTTTATTGGATTTTAGAGCAAAATTAAATCGTATTTCCTTACCGACTTCATTCTGGAATTGACAGCAGTTACAGTTAACTGCTCCACCGCAGCATCCTTGCTTTGCGTCACCATTTGAGAGATTCGAGGAACCGTTTGATGAGATGCCATGTCGTTCTCAACTGCAAAGAATATTTTAGAAGCTATCATCTGCAACACTACAATGTACTAGAGGAAAATCTAATTGTTTTCTTTTTATTCAAGGCTCATCAAATCTTCGTGCCGTTTATTCTTCGAAAGGAATCGGTGAGCCGTCACTTTCCCTTGCTTTGTCTGTGTTTTTTGCCATAAAGGATGCGATAACAGCAGCAAGAAAGGAACATGGCTTATCTTCAATATTTCAACTTGACTCACCTGCAACATGTGAGAGAATAAGAATGGCATGTGAAGATGAAATCACTCAACGTGTTCCGTTGTTACCACAAGGCAAATTCAAACCTTGGGGAATTCAACTTTGAGTTTGATCGCATCGAGTGCCACTAACGTTTCAACCTATTCCCTATATCTTTACTAGACTTTATATATAATAAGGTTTATAATTATAATTTTTTCCTATATCTTTACTGAACTTTATAATCAGAAGTTTTTTGGTTTAGAAGTAGTTGAGTTTCCAACAATTCGATTATATTTCATTTGTTTTTTGTGTGTGAAGATTTCTTTTGACATTCTAGTGTTTACTTACAGTTATGTATCTATTTAGGCCATCCTACACTTTTTATGAGAAAGTTCTTTATAAGAATGCAGTATACTTGGCTAGTCAAAGAGTTAAGAAAATGCAGTACTGGATTTTTGAAACCTAAAGAAAGTTGAATTATTTTGTTGCTCAAATTTTTAAGGAGACATTTCCCCCCCGTCAATGCGAATATTCGGTAACGTGAAATTTTTTAACTGCTGCAAAAAAAGATTTAAGAAAGTTTCAGCAGTGAAATTGAAAAATTGCTGAGAAAGTTCGAGTACTGCTCCAAAAAATCTTTCTCATAAAAAAGTGTAGTTTTCCATCTCTGATTCTCCAATAAGTTAAATTGTTTTTTCTGATTAGACAACTCAGACAGCCTCATCATATTATAGTGTAAGTAATTTAATGGACATTGATGAAACATGGTAAAATGAAAAAAAACGTAGATATAGAAAGACTATTTGTTCAATCCTTCTGTTTGCGTAGTATAAGTGAGCAAGCGACTATAAAAGTCGCTCAAATCAAGTTACGTACAGACTGGCTTTGGTACTATTCAAGCAAACACATAAACTTCCATATTGGTCGGTCGCAGTAGCATGGTAGTTGTGCCACACAGTGGCAAAAAATCATGTATGTGGTTCAAAACCAGGTGAAGGTTGTGGCTACATTTCAAATTTACAGTTAATAATTTGTCACATGCGAAAACAGGGGCATTGTTGTTGTTGCTGCTGCTCTGTTTTTAATGTTGTTGTTGTTGTTCTGTTTTTTGCTCATGCTTTTCTCCACTTGCTTTGCTTTGGATTTTGGATTCGAGAACCTTTTGCGTTTGCCTTTTCCCCACATTTTCTCTTCAACAAAGACTTTTCAACGTGATATCGAAACATGGCATTCAGATTTGGAAGAACAATGTTGTCATCAACTGCACTGATACGCTCTATGGCAAGGAATATACATCAAACCTCAACTCTGAGTGCGGTAAACATCATACTTTCTTTTCTTATATTTTTGTCTCTCCCTTCCTTCTATGTTTCATACCTTTTAAGCCAATATTTTTTGTCTTCGTGTATTAAATTTGTGTTTAATTACTTCAATATTAAGAAAGACTACTCGGTGAATAGGTCATAGATCGATGTGGAAAGTATTTTATGTCAACATTTACGATGTACCTATCCTTCTGAAATCAAAGAGTGGGCGTGGCTTTGAATGATTTTGATGGGTGTGGCCATGCATTGCTTTGTAAAAGGACAATTAAGTATCATGTACTTCTGTCATAAAATCAAAATAAAAGTTCTTCGCTTCTTTCAAACGGCTTGAGATAAAGAGAAAATAAGAAGAAATGTGTTGTTTATTTTTTCTGTGAAAAGCATTGTATGAGCAAAATATTTAGAACAGTGGGATACAATGAAAGGAGAAAAGCAGTGTAATATCCCTTCACGCTTCAAGGTTTTGTTTCAGGAAAACATGCCCCTTCCCTAACAGGGTTGGTTTCCATTACCCATATATGGAAAAATCCTGATAACATGAACTCCTGATGATTGCTATTTGTTTTCATAATCCCCTTGTGAACCTTTTCCATATGTTGTTCTTTAGATCAATTGTGAATAACTTAAAACTGTGCTAACCTTAATTTGTTTTATTTATCCTTCTGTGGATTGAGTTTAAACATGTTCTATCAAGGAAAGTTATCAGATGATGTCTTTCTCATAGGTCAATCCATGGAAACTTGGAAAGCTAAACCATGTTGCCATTGCAGTACCTGATCTGGGTGAGTAATTCGAAATGCATTTCTTTGAATTTGAAAATGATTTATGCCTTTATCCTTTTAAAAAGGTACTTCTAAGTACTTATCACTTATTTATGCGAGACCACCCACCCCCTTGTCTTGCATGAATAAGCTTTGTCAGAATGAACTATTTTTACTATTTAGATCACATACCATAAATCCTCGAATAAGCCTCCACCTTCGAATAAGCTCTCCCCTCGAATAAGCCCCAATCCTGATAATCATTTGCAAGGATATTGAAGCCAAGTTTCCAGACACTGAAGTTGTTTAGTGAATGTATTGCAAATAACAACAATTTTAAACCAATAACTTTATTGATTGGCTGCATCATATAGCTTTTATTTTGCTTAATATTGAACAATTATTCAGCTAAAATTTCTTTCCGCATATAAGCCCCCGGAGGGCTTATTCAAGGGTTATGGGTTGGGCTTATTCTTATGTCGATCTGCATTTATGTCCTTTCAGATATGCTTGACTTCCAAACAATTAGACAATTTCAGGTCTCGAAAATAAGAAGCAAATTGAGAAACTTTGAATACTAAAATGCCAAAATCTTTATTCCAAATTGAGAAGCTTTAATTACTAAGTGCTGATCCAAGTTTTTATTATGAACAAAATTGTGTATGCATCTTTTTCGTTTGTTCATAGAATTTTCGCATTGAGCACGCGGGTAGCTTTGACAGTTAAAATTGCCCTATCTTTGTTGCTATATGGAGACAAATCATCCTGTCTACATGCAAACGAGGTCCCATCTCGCCGGGAGGAAACTTCACCATATAACACCCAAATGTGAAACGCAGATGGAAATAACTGATGATGCGGACCATACGTAAATTACACGGAGCCGTTATTTTAGACATAAGGGTTTGAACAAATTGATGCATCCCTAATGTTTGCTGTTTGTCTTACAGAAAAAGCAACTGCAATGTACAGAGATGCTTTTGGAGCAGAAGTCAGTGAGGCAGTGGTAGGTGCTCTATTATTTGCTAGCATGCTTTGCCTTGTTGCAAATCCTTAGGGCCAACAAATAGTGTATTGGGAAATTTTGTAGCTCCAGGGAAAGAATAGGATGTGGGTTCTGTTTGAATGCTGAAGCCTGAAGCAAATAAACCAGCCCCTACATGTTTTGAATTATGTTGCTGGAGAATCAAATGTGCAAAGAATAATATCATCATCATCGGCCCAGATTTGATTGTCCACGCCTGTCTATGTGGAGTTGGCCAGATTTATCTCACTACCAGGGAAATTTGTTTGACTCCGCTTTTCTATCTTCAGATCAATCTTCTCTACTTCTTCAAAATGCAGCGCCTTTTTTAAAACATCGTTTTCTGTACCTACACAAAATGTGGCCATATCACCAGACTTCACTTGTCTTTACCAGTGGACAATGAATAATGCTATTGAAAACTCTAGGATCTCCGGCTATAATGTCAATTTTATTTGAACTATCAAATATCGAAATGTCGAAATTGAACATTTTGAATGGTTGAGACAGCTTATACCAGGTTGTTTAGGGTCCCTTTAATGACAGGAACCCTTTTGTACATTGCTTCATGTAGTTTTGTTGAATGTCTCACTGAGAGCTGGATCAAAGATTTGAGGGGGTTGGGGGTGGAACCAAAGATTCTTAGGGAGTCTTCTTATGAAATGATTTGTCCATTTAAAAGAATTAGGGGCTGTGGAGTGATGGGATTTATCGTCTCCGTAACCCATGGGTTTTTCATGTTGCCGGTTAATCCAGAACCGCAAAGCAATTGTGCATTTTGAGGCCATCAGAATAAAAACTGCTTCATTTCTTATTCATTCAGAGTAGAACAATATTACAGTATATAAATAATGCAAATCCTGGCATTAGCCCCTACCTTCAATTCTACCTTTCCCCAATTTTATGGTATCAACAACACTGATTTCCATTCATGCCTTGTTTGGCCTACCTATATTGAGCCCGTGGAGATGTATCTATTTTGATAATCATTTAATTTCATTTTATCTTGTTGTTTTTTTTCTTTTTTAAGCCCCTGCCAGAACATGGAGTTTATACTGTGTTTGTCAAACTGGAAAACACTAAAATTGAGGTAAATGTTCCATAGCTTTCTTGATTTAAATATTGCAAGGAGTTTGAAGCTTTCGGAAATCCACTGGTATACCAGATTGTGTGAAGATGTGTGAAGATTTTGTAGTTTTTTGTCGTGAGAGCTTTAAGATCGGAAAGGTGAACAATGGTCTTATGACGGTGACAGATTTAATTTATAAAAGTGGTAGATACATAGTACCAATTGTTTTGCGCGCCTGGGGTGGGGTGGGGCACTTTCTAATTGTGGTAGAGCTACCATTACGTAATTCAACACAAAGAGAATCTGTTCGTGTGATTATGTGATAATCAAAATATGAATTTAAGAATTTAAGAATCTAAAGATCTAAGTATCTAAGAATCTAAGAATCTAAGAATCTAAGAATCTAAGAATCTAAGAATCTAAGAATCTAAGAATCTAAGAATCTAAGAATCTAAGAATAAGAATGGATGAGTTACAATTGACAAAGCTATTTATACTATACACTTAATGATTGAAATTTTGACATAAAACACGTGATTACAATAATTACTTGAATGCGAGGCAACGTGACGACGAGAATATAATCCTGCTACAACTTGACTAAATTTGGTTAGGTACGCTCACGTGCCGCTCAAGTTTCAAAAACATACCCGAGCTTGTAACAATTTTTAAAAATGTTAACCCGAACGTATACCAATGTTTCCTGTGTTTGTAGGGCATTTAGTGCCTGGGTTTTAACCATCTGCGACTTTCTGTAAATCTTTGGAATTTACATGTGGCATCCTTAAAATACGTAAAACTTAAAATACTCCTTACTATAGTATAGTATAGTATAGTATAGTATAGTATAGTATAGTATAGTATAGTATAGTATAGTATAGTATAGTATAATATAGTATAGTATAGTATAGTATAGTATAGTATAATATAGTATAATATAGTATAGTATAGTATAGTATAGTATAGTATAATATAGTATAGTATAGTATAGTATAGTATAGTATAGTATGGTATGGTATGAAATGGGATATTATAGTGAATGCAGCAGTCTCCAGCTGTAAGCAATGTAAAACATTATGGATAATGTTGGAGTGTCAAACTTAAGAGGTCGGGTAATGTAAAAACTGATGATAAATTTTATGTGCCAGTGTTGCTTGTCACCTATTCAATTCAGACTGTTATATTGTATATTGGAACAAGAAGCCAGTTTAAGTAGCAGAATTAGTTGAAGAGTGACGAAAAAATGTCTTTTACTGAGCACCACAATGCATCGTAATGCTATTGTATATTATAAGCAAACTTTTTTATTTTTTCATTTCTTAGTTGTTATCAGTTCTTGGTGAGCAAAGTCCCATCAGTGGATTTTTCAAAAAGAACCCAGCAGGCGGAATACATCATATTTGTATCGAGGTATGGATGCTTCTAATTTATTTATCATATCTCCCGTTTACTTATATATAGCGAAATCTTGATACAATCAGCCCCTTGTTCTATCCTTCCTGCGTTCTTGAGAAGAGGGCACAATTTTTATTTTTGTTAATGAAAATGTGCCACAAGCATTGTGGCAATGCAATAACTTTAAGGCAAGTGCAAAAAACAATGACTTCCGCAATATTGAATTTGAGCGATATATTTCGGGTATTAAATCCATCATCAAGTCTAGTTTAAAATTCTCATAATACAGTGAAATTGCTATATAACTTGTAAGCTTTACTATGTACACATCTACGCTTAATGAATTTGCATTGAAACAAATCCCATCAAATGCCAGTCAATTAAAAAAAGTAAAAATGTTTCAGATGCTATTATATTTTGATCACCAGTGATCACCTACATTTCTCACTCAAATTTACGGTCGATAGAGAAAATAATGCAGCCATCTCTTTTCTCGGGAATCGGGAAATTTTTGACAATTCTACATCTACGAGTTACAGTCATCCTTCTAAAAGAAGGTTCAGAGAGCTACATGCTTCGTAAACTAAGCGCTCTCCATGTAAAGTTATTTTTACACTAAAGAAAGTTAAAATCCTCGTTTGCATTGCGTTTCGAATTCCTGTCCCTGTCACCAAAGTTCACCAACTTAGAAAAAAGACCAATGACCAACACCCGTCATGAAAATGTTTTCCACAGTTGCTTTGCGTGTCGAGGCTTAGCAATCAGCAACAGACTTTTCAGGGTTCACACAACCACACCACCTTTTCTTTTTTCAAGGGTGGTGTGGTTGCTTTGAAGAGGGTTTTAATGTCATTTCATGAAGTCATTAGTTAATGTTAATTCAACCACGTATCGTGAGTAGAGGGACCACTGTTTTAGAAATTCACTGAGGTCCGAACGGTCGTTAATACCTACCTGGCAACTCGGACCAGTCCGCCTATTTTGGGCATTTGATACATGAAGTAGATGACAAAGTATATAGTATCTCTGTATTTTCTTTAAAGGTTGATGACATCAAAAGTGCTATGGCATCCATGAAAGAAAACAACATTCGTGTTTTGGATAAAGAGCCCAAGGTGAGGGATTTGCTATTTGCTATTGGCAATTATTATTTTGCATTTATCTGCAACCTGTGTCAGTTCCTACAATCGTCCACATAAATTGTGAGACTGCCTTTGTCTTCCCCTCCCCCAAGCAATCAATGTTGGTTATGTGTTGTTTCTCAGGTTATTTGAGGAAATGATGAGGTTTTCTTTCCATAATAATGGCAACATTGCATAATCAGGGGAAGGGAGAGCTGGGGAATCATTTTTCGTGCAAACGTTTGCCAAAAAACGTACTCCTATCTTGTATTTTTGCGAGTCTCAATGTATTTTGTGAAGGATTGTGGTTTAGTTGTATTGAAGCTCCAAGCCATGTATTGCAATGTGTGGTCGTATCAGCACAGTCACATGCTCTTCCCGTATTTTACTTTGAATTTTGATGCATGTTATTTCTAAGTTGTTCTCTGATTAGCCCATTTGAACTGTCAGGCTTTAGTTCCCCTAGGCCAATCAGAGCAGTGCCACAAAACCACCCCCAGACTATGCATTACGTTTTGGGGGACCAATGACAGTGTCTCAGCAAAATTAATCTCGAGTTAATCATTTTGAGAGACTTTTTATGGTCTTAAGTTAATTTGAAAAACATTCTCAATTATGAACTTATATTTTTCTACCAAACAAGCGAGCTATTACGCCAACATCATTTGACAAAAATTTTTTAAATTCTGCTAACCGGCACAAATGCTTTGTTGTATCCAGGATTGGAACAAGAAAAATAACAACTGAAGCCTTTTACTCTTTTCTTCACAAATATATACAAAACATAATATTCTCAAGCTAAACCAACAGTTTAGTTATACATCCACGACTCTACCTCTATTCTATCTAGTGAGAGTCTATTTTCCTATCTAATTCTCTATACGTTTTACCGTTAAATGCCATAGATTACGTGATTGTTATACGTAAATCCATTTCCTTTAACAACAACAACAACCTTTACAACATGCTCTTTTGCATTTGTTTACGGCTATTTGTGCTGAGTTTTTTGGAAATCGGAGAACCATGAATAATTGTCGTTAAATAGTTCCTCTGATTATGCAAGTGACAGGATGAAACAAGGATGCATGGGTTTTGTGAGTGAAGTTCGGGTCAGAGCGGGTCTTTTACGTTGCGCATTTTGGAGGGCCTTTTTGCGCTGGCATATTTTTGTTCATTATAGCTTCCTGGTGGAAATAAATATACATAGAGCATTGTTAAGTTGATTAATTAGTCCGTTATTATTGGAGTGTACCGCTGCAGTAATAATGTCATAATGCCTGGTTTCCTAAGGTCGCTTGCTGTGTTATACGTCTTGGTTCTGTAAGTAGATGAGAGATCTGTTTATAAACTATCCCGACGTTTCCCCTTTGCCGGAATCTGCTTGCTTTTGTCGGAGAAATGTTTCTTGAGTGCTCGAATAATTTCATGTGGATCTTAAGGACATATGCCGACGAATAGTTGCCAAAGCAGCAAAAACGGCGAAACTTCTTTGACAGCAATTTGTTAGGCTTTCTGTGTTTTATTCATGTTTAGTCTTGGTCAACTTGCGACAAATTTTTGGAAAAAAAATAAAGTCAGTTCTTTCACGTGTGTTCATGGATGTGTGCTCAAGGGTGATGGTGAGAAGTATGCATAATAATACCATCACCGTAAAGGCTCTGTTATTGCCCCTAAAATGGGGCTCTTTTAGTTTTCAAGGTTATGAGGGGGCTTTATAAAGTTCTCAACTAGATTTAAGAAATATGTTTGTGTAAAATGACTTCAAAATCGCTTGGAGCTTTTATGATTAAGTTAATTGCAATTCAATCATCGTTCACAATCTAAAGACAATAGGGAGTATTAATAGAAAAGGGGGTTAAGAAGCTCGCTCGAAGAGGGGGCTTATTAGAGAATGATTTGATGGAGATAGAGACTTGATAGAGCTGTTATAGCAGGTGATGCTCTTTTTTCAATGCAAGATGCACACGAAAGCCTTGTTGTGGCGATGCATTTGTATGAAACAGTTTCAATGTATACTATATATGCTTGTGGGATTTTGAAACAAAGCCATAATGAGATTTTGCAGTACTTTCTTTACTCTGCATAATAGAGCAGTTTCTCCATAGATCGTTCGTATTAAGGCAGTTTAAATGTACTTTATCTGCTTGGGATGTTGAAGCAATGATAAGATTTGGTAGTGTTTTCTTTACAGCAGTTTCTGCAGAGATCGTTCCTATAAAACAGTTTAAATGTACTATATCTGCTTGGGATGTTGAAGCAATAATGAGATTTGGTAGTGCTTTCTTTACTCTACGTAATAGAGCAGTTTCTCCATAGATCGTTCCTATAAAACAGTTTAAATGTACTATATCTGCATGGGATGTTGAAGCAATAATGGGATTTCGTAGTGCTTTCTTTACTCTACGTAATAGTGCAGTCTCTTCATAGATCGTTTGTATAAAGCAGTTTAAATGTACTATATATTCTTGGGATGCTGAAGCAATAATGAGATTTTGTAGTGCTTTCTTTACTCTACATAATAGAGCAGTTTCTCCATAGATCGTTCCTATAAAACAGTTTAAATGTACTATATATTCTTGGGATGCTGAAGCAATAATGAGATTTTGTAGTGCTTTCTTTACTCTACATAATAGAGCAGTTTCTCCATAGATCGTTCCTATAAAACAGTTTAAATGTACTATATATTCTTGGGATGCTGAAGCAATAATGAGATTTGGTAGTGCTTTCTTTACTCTACGTAATAGTGCAGTCTCTTCATAGATCGTTTGTATAAAGCAGTTTAAATGTACTATATATTCTTGGGATGTTGAAGCAATAATGAGATTTGGTAGTGCTTTCTTTACTCTACATAATAGAGCAGTTTTCCCGTAGATTGTTATCGAAATGAGAACGGATTGTTGCTCGGATTTGAATAGAACGAAATTTTCTTTATCTCGAAAAATGATCTACCGAATTTTATCACGTTCTCGAGTAAAAGATACGATAGGAGTACTGAACATTGGGTGCAGATGGCTAGGCCGAGATGATGCTCAAGTATTCATTCTTTAGAATTGAATTAATTAAGGACTTTGCTAAGTGTGAATGCTGTATCTTTTGTTTCAATGAATTCTGATTGCTATGTTGTAATTGAACTAGGCCCGCTGCAGATGATTATTACGTTGGAATAATCAAGTGAAGTGTGATATAATCTTGCATTGTGTGTCAAGTGTTTTAATCAATTGCGCGCGCGGGTTTGGTTCCCTTTCAGCAAACCGCCCCGCTTACCGCGTAGCAACATTGCATGTGGTGAAAACGGTTGCAGATTTGGTAGATTTTAATCATCAGACGTTGTTTGTTTTCGTAAGACAACTGTGGTAAATAATGCTGCTCGACGAATTAGAGACTTATCTTTTTAAGAACAAGATTTTGCATGAAAATCTTGAGCAATTTTCATAGACACTATAGAGCGATATAGAGAATGCATCTTGTTAAGTTGTCCAATGAATTATGGGTACACTGCTATTGTCATGCGTGCTGGATTAATGAGTATAATACAACTGATTCTTTTACTTGTACGGCTGACACTTTTTTTAATAAGCAACCGCTCAATAAGCAACTAGGGCTGGATCGACCCTAACGTTAAGCAACTCGAGGGCTCAATTGAATTACTGTTAGCAACTAAGAATTCAAACGTCATTTATTTTAAAATGCTAAAACTGGGCGTGGTACCCTCGGGACAGGAGAGGCTGTTATAGGCACAAAAAACTTTAAGCAACTTTTAAGCAACTTTGAGGGCTAAAATATTCAAAATTTTAAGCAACTTTCAGGGCTGGATTAAAGTCTAGTTGCTTATTAAAAAAAGTGTAGTACCCATATCACAAGCATTGCGCACGGCAATTATAAGAACATGCGTTGCTTATAAGAATTGTGCTGTATAAGAATGTTTTATCAGTAAAGTTAAAAAATATTTTTATGTAACGGATAAAACTAACACAGACAAAGGTTGTTTTGATATGCTGTTTTTCCACAGCTCAGCAATGAAAGCAGGCTTCTGTGAGGTCTTTATTCCTTATCTCCCCCCTCACTTTGACAACCGTATTCTTGTCTCAGAGCGATTTTCTCTCCACGATACAAACACGTAAACATTGTTGAATGATACAAAAAGTCGTCTGTATAAAGTTTTTGACATTTGATTAGATTGATAGTAAACCGATTAATATATTATGGAGGCGCACTCTTTTACTTCATTAGTAATCATAACACATTCATTTTGATAACCGCAGATTTTGATCTTTTTAACTCTTGCCGATTGTCATTCTGTCCTACGCAAAGTACAATTCAACCATTTGTCAGTGTATGAACCTGTGGAATATATCACGAAAGGATATGTTACCCGCAAATTAGTGCTTATGAGCTAATCAAAAATCGCAGACCCCATTTCAAGAGACACGAGCTTCTTTGTAAATACGTAATCCACAAGGAGGCCTTTATGAGCCACGCCTAGATTTAAGTCAACCTAGCATTGGTGACAATTAATGCTTGAACGTTGTTTTGTCTCTGGACAGTGTCCTTTTTAGCAAATACAGATTTCACAACATTAAGAAACATATCGTTGCCTTCTTCACGGCGATAATTTTGATCAGCCTTACTACTAGGACTATGATTACGTCTATGACTATGACTATGATTATCATAATGTTTATGATGACGATGATTTTAGTGACTACTGTTATAATTACAAATAGTCTATGATTATGATAAAAAAATTTTACCATTACCACAGTAGACATCCGCGAGTATAGAATCCCCTTCTATAAGACAGAGGATTTTATTTTCTTCAGTCAAACTTTCAATCAAAATTCAATATATGTGTGATTTTGGATAAAACATAGCCCTGTAAAATGCTTGAAAAAAATAAGCCCTCCCTTATAGGGGGGGGGGGCTTAAAGGAGAATTTACGGTATGTTATAATGCTGAACAAAACATTGGTTATGTATGGTGTTAATTATCAGGTGATTTCGTTAGTGATGTAACATCAATGCTACACGACTGTTGTTGCTAAAGTCTCGAATGTATTGAACTTCCTGTTAACGCCCCTTGTTCTCTAATAAACGCCCAGTCCCTGAAACAAACACCACCCCAAATCCATTCGCAATTTAAAATGCTTTTTGGGGGGCTTGAGTGGAAATCAGGGAATATCATCACCACCAGTGACGTCACTGTGCCAAAATGAAGGGCCCACAAATATTTGGCAGTCGCACACTACTCTGTTGCGCCAATAACCACCATCCATAAATTCTAGAGATCTCTAATTCTTTTAGTGCACGATATTTAAGAGTCACCCCCTCCCCCCTAATGAACTTCACACGAGCACTGCGCTATTTTGCGGAACGCTCGTACTCGGGTCGTTCAAGTATTGTAACCACGCAGGGCAGACAAAGTGTAATCGTTTGTGATAGAGATAATATCACAGTCGAATATCTATAATCCCGCAATCAAAATTCTTACCTTTAGAAGTCATAACTTTTAACGCGTGTGTTTTCAACGATGTCATCGACTTAAAATGGCTTAGCCATATCGTCTATTAGTATGAATCGTCTTGAAAATGTCCAAATATTTTATTAATGTATATTTCATCCGCTTTTCGGCCTAGTCTAAGACTCGAATTAGATTATTCTAACAGCTTCATTTTGGAACTCATCAGTCTCATTTTTTCGGCTAATCATGTTTTCAGCACTATGATTAATGAAAAATGATCTTTTGACATTCAATTGGACACCCAAAGTAACGAGAAATGTACTCCAATTAACGAAGCTTCTGGCCATGTGCCCCCAATCAATGAGGTTTCTAGCTATCGAGATCAGAAATGTGCCCCAATTAACGTAGCTTCTAGCCATGTGCCCCTAATCAATGAGGTTTCTAGCTATTGAGCTGAGAAATATGCCCCAATTAACGAATCTTCTAGCCATACAGATGAGAAATGTGCCACAATTGATGATGCTTCAAGCAATTAATGAAGCTTTGAGCCACTCAGACCAGAGCCGAATGTATCAACACAGAACGTTACAGCCAGACTGAGACGTGTGGGCCAAGGTGGCATCTTAGGGACAGGCAAGTGCCCCATTGCACTTTTAAAGTGGCCAGTAAAGTAACCCAATTCTCTAAGATATCTGCGATGTGTTTAAATATTTAGTTGGGAATGGGTGTGGTGAAGGTGTCTTTGAGCAGTTTTGCCTCCCTGCCCCACTATCACTTCAAACACGGTAGGCGGAAGAATGTTCAAGACATGGGTCAATCTTTAGTTAGATGTGATCGATTTTGATAGTAAGTCTTATCAACAGTCAACGTTCAACTGCATGTGGATCTTCCGATTTATCGTATGTTTGTCGACCAAGGAGAAGGACTTTAATTAGACTTGTTTCTTCAGTATCCAGTTGCAAACATGAACCTGCGCATCATTTAGAGCTCTGCAGCCTGTTAGCTTAGCTATGCTTGTCATAGTGCTTGCAAAGATAAGTATTTTAAAGGAGAAACAGGGAGATCGATAAGAATACAGCATTGCACATATTCATTGACATTTCTATACGTCAAGTAATAATAAGTGACTCGTATACTCAACTAACCAAGTTTTATTATATTTATGTATATAATAAGGTTATAAATAATTTAGAAATCGATCACAAAGCTTTAAATTATTATGCACATAGATTCTACAAGGTTCTAAATGTTTCTAAAGTCTTCTAGATTCTAACAGTGAATGGGTACTTCGTGTGTCGAACAATAAGTTACATTTAAAATTCAAAACATATTTACAAAAGCTTATTATTGGCTGCTGCTCCTGCAGTTGTGCATAGAATGTAATACCGGGGTGCTAGGCATATAATATAGCCATGCTAACTTAACTTGCAACGTAACTCATGCAAGGTATTTTGTGCTATATATCACATACGTATGTATATATTTGTGTTTATTTATGTTACTGCAGTGAATAGTTTGGTAAAACAGCCAGACTAAGTGATAATGGAATATTACAGTAAGTGGACCAACTCTGATAGTTTGTTTTACTGTTGCAAAGCGCAGCTATTTAACGCTGGTGTTAGATTGCTTACAGAATATCCACTCCACTCCTTTGTTTTGAAATCGCCCCATATATCAACAGGTCCTGTATGCTGAGTTTCCAAAGCCCAACTTCTATTCAACGGGCGAGTCTCTTCTAGAAGTTTCCGGATGTGAAGAACCCGGGAATGGAACCGGGGACATCCTGCCTCTATTCCCGGACCGAAAGCCGGAACGATGGCACACAGCTGGTGCGAGTAGCTTACGTCCATTGTAATACGATGCACTTGGCGATCTTGGCGACAAATGAATATAAGGAACCGGGTGCTGTTGGTGACCGTGACTGTCGCATGAATGACTTCGGTGGATATCGCTAATGTACCGGTCTTCCTTCATGCGGTCGCTTATCGAGCGGGAATGTCTTAAGGCTTCCATGTGTTTGAAATGTTGTTCTTCCATCTGATGTCGTGTTGACGCATGGTGGTGTCTTTCTGGCGAACTGGGCCGCGGACAGGGCACGCGTGGAGGACTGTTGCCTGTGTGAAATAAGATATTCACGATTAAAAGTCTGTGTGAAACTGGGAATAACTTATCAATTTTGGCTTAAGTTAGGTGAAACGTGAAGTAATTAATACGTGGCGTGAATTTAAGTGGCAATTCCAATCAAAATGCTAATCCAACCACATTAACGCAATAATGATGCCAGATTTCCACCCATCTTTCTCATTTAATACATTGAATTTGAAATTAATAGGCCAAACTGATGGCCCTGATGACGTCAACATTTTTTTTAAAATGGCAAGATTATCATAGTCTTTTGGACTGTTTCACCCTGTTTTCAATTATGCTATCGCATATTGTGATTCCCTAGGCAATCGGTTGCAAAAGACACGTTTAATGTTGCAATGTAGAATATATTACAGCATTAAGCAATGCCGATATTTCTTAGCTATCATTCCAGCTGCAAATAGCAATTGTGAATGATAAAGGAAGCTATGATATAGCATCATATACTCACATAGAGGCGGCCTCGAGTCGGATTCTTCAAATGGGTGAGGTATTCTATACGGTGCATGCCTGTGCATTTTCATGTTCATGCGGTTGCAGACGGAGTGGTGTGGCTCTAGCATTCTTAGTTCCGGCCTAAGAAGCAAGTGTGGCAAAGCCATGCCTGGTTGACTAAAATGCGAGGGTGGCTCAAAGCCTCCTTGTGGATGACAACAACTGCCTGTAATCAAATATAACATGCATGATTTAAATATAGCTATACTGGTATAGATTTGACGTGCAAAATTGTTACAAGGTTGCACGAAATACTGGACTGCTAGACCAACCATGCTGGATCACTTTTCAGCATTGAAATTAAGTTGAAATGTTGGATGAAATGTTGTATAAAGCATGAAGTTTTTGATAATATGTATATTTGTGCATCTTTTCTCATATCATCAGAGAAAGAACTATAATGATTAAATGCTTACACGTTGGTCCGTAGTTCATTAAAGAACTCCGTTCAATAATATCCCTTTGTTCTGCTCTGAAAGAAGAAATCGATCTTTTAGTTAGCACTAACTGATAACAGTCGATAATTTTAATAATTGATAACCCTAATAAGTTTGTTTTTTGAAAATCCTTTTGGAATAGAGTGTCTTTATAATTTGGATGCTGGGTTGATGAAATTCAATGTTGAGTGCATATTTTACAATATTAGTTACCTTTCTTTGGCATCTAAAAACGCCTTTGCGAATGGATTGAACTTTATTTTCAGTGCTGTTATCTGTGGATCAAAGGGAGTAAACTCGATTAGAAAGCCTGCCGAACTTTCATAAATTGCCCACGAATAAAAACTATCTAAAGGCTCTATTTATTAAATTAGGGGTCTGTCCAAAGAGAGGGCTAATTATGCGGCATTACTGCTTGGTTGTTATGTATTTATTTTGAGGAAAGGGTCCAGTATTTTTAATTTCATTTCGAGACGATAATTGATGGTAATGATCTATATTATGGTCCAAAGGATAAAGAGAAGAGGCAATTTTGATTTCTAATTTGGGAGGGGTACAATATTCTCTATTCCATTCCATTGAGTTGGAGGCGGGGTGCAAAATTGCTTATCAGAGATCAGAGATGCTATACTGATTATATTTTGGAGACGTAGCATCCTAATTCCAATTTCATGTTGAGTAAAAGTTTAACTCCCATTCCCTATTGTAGCGATTTCTTTTGAAGGTTCCAAAAATGATGGCGGTATCACTGGCTGAATATGATCGACACAGTCAAATCTGCATTGTTTGAACTCGTGTAATTCGAATTCTATCTAATTCGAACGAAATTCTCTTTCACTTAAAGGATCACTAATGAACCAATTCTTATAAAACAAACCTCTATAATTCGAACGTTTTGTAATTCGAAATTTTTACGCTTCTCCAGGGTATTCGAATGACTGTATGTTGCCTTCGTTGAAGGGAAAAAGTTTAAAGACATTTCTTTTTAATAAATTTTGAAGGGAAGTTCTAAGCTTTTAGGGACTCTTAGGAACTGTGAAACGCACTTGAAGATGTCATATCAAAACTGCGCTATATTAAGTAATTTATTTGTATTTTTTGTATTTGTAAGGGAATATCTCTGCGCAATTTCGCGATTAAACATTTTGGATGTTTTTGCGGATGACCATGATTTGGCGATGCGTCATTAGAATTGCTGGAATATCCAAACAGCATTTTGAAATTTCCAATCAAAACTACATCAAAGTGATTTCCTCTTTTTTCCGGCGCTTTATTACGAGCAATTATCGGAAGGAAATCTTGATAAGCTCATGATTGGCGCAAGTCCTTTTCCTTGATTTAGCCAATTCGCGGCTGTCGCAATTCATTACTTTTCTTCAATCAAATGTTTATTAATTCATAGCGCTGTTAGAACGGTAACACTGGCCGAACGTAGAATTGGTTATTAAATTTGTCAAGCTTGTATTGTTGTTGAAAATCCACATGTCAGCTTATGTCGATATTTCTGATCTTGGTAAACGACTATTTTCATTACTACTTACAATTACAAGCTCACCAAAAAAGGCCGCTCTTGTAAAACTACGATTACATTCTACACACTTGATCTTCACACTTTCATTCAAGACAATGTTTTTGTTCTAGCTTAGATTTAATTTTACAAAGTTTAATTTTGATGATGTGTACGTTTAAATGAAAGGTTTTTCCGCTGCATTTTTTCGGATTTATCTTGGTTAAAAATGCCGCATTTTAATTGTTCTCAAGCCGGTCACTTACATTTACAGCGAACAGCTCGTTTGGTCTTTTTATAAAATCCCCAAGCAGCATTTTATTTTCCTATTGCGGGTGCCTTTTAAGAGCGCAAATATTGACACGACCCTGAATACTGTGAAACTTTATTGGATTGTAACATTTCCATGAGGCCAAAGCCACCTTGGATGAATACTGTGAAAATTCTATTGGATCGTACAAGGACCAGGTCGTTATTGCGTGCACACGATTCTAGCATAGGCACTATGTTTAGGCAGTTATGTTGTTTTAAGGTTCACACCGCTACGGGAAAAGTAGACCGTCGTGGGGCTGTAGAGTAGATATCGTTGTTGGCAAGATGATAGTTGGGAACGGGGATAAATGTTGGTTAGGAACGTCTGTTTTTCGCACGTGGATGTTTAGGCCATGTTTTTTTCACTTTTGCTTGAATGCCTTAACCGCAACGACGGCGATGCGGCGCGCGGACAATCAGAGCGAGCAACTTGCTTGTTTTATGATTTTTGATATCGAGGGGCTGATTATCTCCTGAATGGCCACCGCAAAAGATTTGTCAGTTGTACACCGATTCTAATCGCTTGTGAAAGAAGGTTGTCTGTTTTTAGGCCATTGTCCGGCCTTATTCTGATGACTACTATTTAACAGGATTAGCCGCGAGCGATCCGTAATTAGCAAGGCGAAATGGAATTCTGTCTAACTCATCAACTGCACTTGAAAAGCTGTGAGATCGGCCAAACGTTAAGCGATATAAACACGCGGTTCCCTTTGTGGGCGACGCACATTAAAAGCTAGAGAGATGTTATCCGAAAGCAATGAAAGAGCCTTTTCGAATCGCGCACACCTTTCGACGAAAATCTCCTCATTCTCTTCAAAATACACTTATTACACAGATCGTCTAAATCCTCTAAGTATATAAACAGTTATTATAGTCCAATGGCTCATCGGTGCCCTTAACTGATGTTTTGATTAAGATTTATTATGCGCATTGTTCTGGCGTATGTTATTCCGTCCTATCCGTGTTTGATCTGAATGCGATGTGGCGATGTTTTAACGTTTTGATTGAAGCGCCAATGAATCATATTTAATGTGAGCATGGAAAGTCACGCAGCTTTGTACTCATATCCAAATACATGCGAATTTTCGCTTCATCGTCTAATAATAAAAAGCGCCTCAAACAATTGGTCATTGGCGGTTTGGATTCATCATGAAGGAGACTATGCTTTTCGGCGCTTGTATCAGTTTTTGCCGAAACTCTTCGTTTCTTTATTTGCACTAAACGTCATTGCCCTTCCCGTTGCAACCGAGCTTGGACTTATCTAAAACAACTCGGCCTCGGACTTAGCCTCAGACTGGGACTTGGCCTCGGACTCGGATCTAAAGCAACACAACTTGTTCATTATGCTCTGGCTTTGCTTGTCGTGTGAATTTCTGATTGTTTTGGGGCGTGTCTTGCATACAATTTTACGAGACAGTCTCCTTTACATTGCGCAAGAGCTTTAAGCTCGGACGAGCGAAATTCAAATCGAACAATTAAGCCATTCAATTCAATGGAACAATACATTTGCCCTATGCTTGCTCATTACTCCTGCACGGCGGTATAAGTAATGGCAGTGATTATAAGACTTTGACTTACCTCTTCATTTTGATAGGCAGTGACTGCAATAAATCGAGTCTCCTGGAATGTGTGAATTGAGACCCGTTTCTCTGGATCTGGTCCACCGACCCGCATAATGTGAATTCTCGGCTCGTATTTGTGAAGAGAATTCAACATCACCTAGAAACAACAAATACTTCTTCAGTTAACATGATAACACGGTCCTGTTATTGTTGTTGCTGGGGTTGCCATTTCGCGATCTACACTTATCGTTAGCTTGTTGCAGCTCCTATAACTAGTCCTCTATCGAGTATACTGTTGAAACCCAGTTAGGCTTTACGTCACGAATATTTTTGCATCTCTTTCGATTCAAACTGACTTTATGCATGTCTGAAGCATGACCCCTAAAACTCAGCACTCATTAACGCAAGGATGTTCTTTATCCTTTTGGGTATTCAAACTATAAATTGGAAAATGTGTTTTGGTGAAAACTCTACAGGCGGGATAGTAGTGTACGTGTGCTTCAAGTCAATCGAAGCATAATCTTTCAGAATAGAAGGAAATTTAATGGTCCCAGTGACACGAAGTTGCCTACGTTTTTTATTTTATAAGAAACCTAGCTCAAGCCCCACTAGTAAGATTTTCTTGAATTTTCTATTGTTTTCTATTGTTAAGGAAAGCAATAGAACAAAAGAATCTATTGTAATTTGGCGCAAATTCTACTAGTAAGTTTCTTATAAAGTGGTTTCTTATAAAAAAACCGTTTGGTTATAGGCTTCACATCAAAGATGAAATGCACGAGATTGCTGTTGTCTGATTGATCTAAGGAGGCTTATAAACCACCATGGGATACAGCAAACAGAATCATTAAAAACGTATCAATCAGTATTTGCATTCACTTGAAGAGAAGCGTGCTCGATGCGCCATTGATTTCGCCAAGTTCTCTTATACGAATGTCAAACATTGCAGGTAGCTTGAAGAGTTAATGACTTGTTTTCATATCAAATATTCAAACATCAACCATGAGAAAGTTTTCACAGTTTGGTGGCAGTACCTGTTTTTTCTTTGAAATATATTCAATTCGAGAACCTTGAAGAGTATTTCGAGCCTTTCAATGTCACAACAAACGAAATCAGACAGTGTGTTTTGTGGTCAATGCTAAGTTTTCTATGCACGATAACAATTGGTTTCTAGTTAATCGAGAAAAGCTTGTTTTCACACATGTGAATGCATTGATATGGTTAAAAAAATCTATTGCTTTTACAAGAAGTTCCTAAATGATCCCAAACTATTGAATTCCGCGCGATTATTATGAAATATTAAAATCATCATTACATCCGATGAATTATAACCAGCTCTTGATAATTATTTTTGATTATTTTTTAAAAACATGCCCATTGCATGGTGATTTTGATTGTACTTGCTCACATCTTCATCAACTCTTTTGCAAAAATAATGTCATTCATCTCTGAATATTTTCTATCCGGAGGAGACCAGCGGCTTAACTATTTCAGTTCATATCGTAATGTGAAAACTATTGCAAATTTACTTGGGGAGAAGAAAAATATGCCAAACTACGTCATAAACAGCGCGAGACTTTACATTTCTTTATAGTGGACTGCACGCCGAGCTTAGCCTTTCCCAGCTGCATTGTCTCCGTGCTGGAAATTAGCTCGCTTTTACGAGGATTTCCCTTGTCATTGAAGCCGACATTTCCAGCCTTGTCATTATGTGTCCTCCATACTTACGGCGTGACATCATGCATTTTCCATGAAAGTTCGAGAAACCGTTCCTCGCGAAAACTATAGCAACTGTTTTAGTAGACTTACCACTTGGTTGTTGCTGCTCTCTTTGTTTGTGAGTTTCACTTTTGAGAAGACGATCGGGCTTTTCATCCAGTGAGTTCCGAAATTCGGTGAGTCGGGGTGGACATAAACCTGACTTGGTGGGGTGGGTTCCGGCTTTCCGCCATGCGACCATTCTCCATTGACGTATTTCCATCGGTGGGCATCCACTGCCACGAAGTCAAGCAAAACTGAATACATGGCTTGCGGGTGAAGGCCACGAATTGACGTTTTCAAAACAGGAAACATGCGCCTGTAAAACAACATTATAACTTATAAAAAAGTAGGAAGCATTTGACAATCGGGGTGCGTTAGGGACACTTTAACCACACCCAATTTATGTTGTACCTGTCTTTCCCAGTGGAGGGCAAATATAGCCAATGGCATAGATAGGAAATTTTATATGGGGGGGGGCGAGAAATCTAGATTTTCCGACAAAAAGTTAATAAGCCTTTTTGTTTCTTAAAGACTATGAATATAAGATGAGGAAATTAGCTAGAACTGAACGTAAACAGAAGATATTTATTTTCCGAAATTTCCCGACAAAACTGCAGTTTAGCTCTACAGGGGGTTTTTCACCCCACCTGACCCCCCTCTATCTAGGCCACTGAATATAGCATTTGCAACGCGATCAACTAATCGGTTGGTTTTGTTAACTTTATAGATTAGTCGGGGTGACGCTTAACAGCAGAGGAATCAGACGTAGCTAGATGCTGTATAGTGAGCTCCTTATCCAAGCCTATGCAAACACGTTTCAGACCATCATTGCTTTCAGATTCTAGGACCAAATCGTGCCATGTGAGAAAATTACCCATAATAGAACAACAGCATTTATCTGTGTTTTAAACACTTCCTAATGCAATCGTTTCAATTGCATAGAATGTTTCTTATGATGCCTGTTAATCACAAGAGAATACCGCCACACCCGTTGCTTTCAATTCAAGCATGTTTTCTTCTTCATCAACATATGAATGCGTTTATTGCTAGTCGATGATTGCTTCACACCTGGGATTTCGTTCCGACGTTATCTTCATTTGCCGAAGCAGTTTTGTTTACTCGCCTGATCACCTGTTTTGATAATCGAATGTCAAAGAGTTGTTTTAATACTTATTATGTGCACCTCACTGAAACATCACCTATGCCCATGTCACCTGATCACACTTACGACCAATCGGATTTCGTTAATTTCCTTTCTGTGCTTCATTTTTTATTGAATTTAGATTGTCTTTATCGCACTTTATTCAGTGCAACCATACATTTATTGCTCTAGCGTGTGCGTTATTGCACATTGCATTGCAGCTTTCCTATAATCTTTATCATCAAAAGCTGTTCTTTTTAGCACCAATTTTGAATAAACTGTCTTGAATATACTGTATTAATTATCATGGTAGAAGTCGGTTTTGCGTTGCTTGCCCGGTCGAATTTCAGTTGCTGTTGTTGTAGTTTTGTGGTTGTTGCTGTTTAGCATGCGGCATCGTCAACGAAAGACCAATTCCTTGTTCTATTTTGAATTTCGGTGTTTCATCAATTGGCCAATTCCCAGAACTGTGCCCAAGTGTATCTGGTGCTTTCTTTGCTTTAATTCCAGCGGTGGTGTATTTAAAAGAAATCCCAGTTCTACTCAATTCGTTAAACGTTAAAAGCGTCGTCCGTCTAATTATAATGCCGTTAAAATGGAACAAAACAAAATTAACGTTAATTTTGATGATTATAATTTCTTATTGAGAAGACAGCGCGATTTACGTGTTTTTAATTATTGGTGTCATTTTGTGTGTCTCTTAAATATTTGCACAGACCAACAAAACGGTGATCAGAAAACCGCGAATATTCTTTTTCATGCCAAGTCCAATTAGTATCATTTTTTCAAAAAGTGTGCGATGGTACACTTTCGCATGACTCAGCTAATTGTGATCAGTTTTAAGTCGTGCAAAAATCGTTTGGAGTTGCTTCGTGTTTTCTTTTAATTGCATTTTAGATTGCTTTCACCTATCGACCCATCAAACGGGATTCATAATTATAGCTCATTAAGAATCGGATTTTGCTTAACAGACTTTGTATTCCAAATTATTGTACATGACAGGGCGAAATTGCGTATTCCTTTACAAAGAAGTTTTTTAAAGAACCATTTACTTCAATATTCAAATTCGCCGCATCTTGCTGTTGTCCCCCCCCCGTGAGATCATTTCCATTGCATAGCCCCAATAAATATAATGCTTGTACGCAGGGGTGTGCTCCAATTTGTTGCTATTCCTGCGTGGAATGATTCATCGACTGCTAATAGAAATTAGAATCCCTTACATCTGTCAAATTCAAATATGAGTTAGCTATTGCAATGTTGTTGGCCTTTCCGGGGCGAATTATTTGACGATTTTCGTATTGATTGGAATCAGAGATAAGGAATTGATTTGTATTAAGTTTTCATTAGAATTCAACGTATGCTATAATTTCTTTTTAAATGCATAGTTTTAATAGCTTTGGGATATTGTTCTTGTGTTCAAAATATAATTTCCATCGACAAAGCATTGTATCTGTTTGTACGCATGCGCATTCGTGTTCCACCTTTTTAATTTCAAGCACAACGACGAGGAGGAAACTCATGAAACTTTCTGACATAAACAACACGGTGTGCTATTGTTTTTCTATTATTCTCGCATGACACTGTCCGGCACTGACTTCTCCGTATCGTAAGTCAGTCGGGCATGCTCAAGAATCGTCTTTTTGTAGATTTAATGAACCTCGAGTGTTTTCACAGTTATGTCTAAGGAGGGGATAATGAATAGCAAATTGTACAGGCCCTATTTTCTCGTGAACTTTTGCCACTCGACAGCGAACTGAACCAACCGCTCTCTTTGCACGTACAGGTGAGAGTGGACGCGAACAATGCAATATTCATTAGCTTCGGAGATGACAACAGGCGACATAATGTACGGTGCCGTGTAACTTTTGTCTTTGCGATATGATCACAAACTTTTAATAGGCCATTCATGATGAATTTTAATTTCTGCTAAATTACACTAAGTCCTGCCACGATTGTTTCAAGCCAAGCGATTAATGCTATTAAAAAGTGCCGTTTCTCCAGCCCGTCCGCTCAAAGGATTACTTCGTATCCTTCTGGGCATACGTGGCAAAATAACTTGCCTGTGTATTTATGGTTCCGCTGCTATGCGGGCATTATTGGCTTACTGCCTTGATTCCGTGGACACAAACATGTCTTTTGAATAGAAACTCGCTTTCGTAAGATTACTGTAAAGCGCGAAACGTTAGCGGAAAGATCAAATGTGAAGATAAATAGCGCTGCATGCAAATCCAGCAGCTCTGTGCATCTCTGAGCCGAAGATTGATTTCACACCCCAGCGGGGACATTCTCGTTGCCTTTGTAAAAACTACAGCCGATGCCTTGCGTGGAGTTGGTCGCACTTAACCTTGCGCATTGAGCCTGTGCCACAAGACTCGGCAAAAACCGGCCCAATTTTTTTTTACTTATGCTCGGGTTGTAATTCCCTACGGTGGAGTTGTGTACTGTAAAGCTAGGATTTTTATTATCCACACGCAAGTGCGATATGAAATATTCATACGGAATGGCTAGTCCCTCTACCTTTCCTTTTATTGATTAAGCAATTTTGGTTTGTTGTTAATTGCTTGTTCTATACTTTGAAATTATGCTATGCAGGTACTTTTAAATGTGTATTTGTATCATAGTTAGTGCATGCCAAAACTCGTGTATATGGCTTGTTAAATATTTAGCACTGTGTATGAGAACCTATACTGAACATTATGTTGTTAATCGTTTCGAGCCATGTTCCAGGTTTTTGTCATCAGGTCTGGGATGTGAAGTCACATGAAAAGATGATGGAAGAGTAGAGTGAAACAGAAATGGGAACAGGAGTGGGTAGATAAGGGCAAGGGTGAGGTTGGGGTAGATATAAATGCAGCTTTATGATTAGAGCATTGAAATTTTTCATCAAAACTCAAGCAATCAGTTTATGCTGATTTGGATAAATCCTCTCATTTAAAAACCCGCTAAGAAAGATTTCCATCAAAAGCAACTCTATTTCCAACGAGTTGCAAATATATTAAATATATTTGAAGAATATGTTGCGAGTGTATATATTTGAATACCAGCGAATACGACATCAATTGTTGAGTGCGAAACATTTTCCTGGGCTATTTCATTTTCTGATATGTCGCATTCAAAGGAGTTGATCCTGAACACGAAGAACCTGTAAGTTGGCCAGAAAGCTCTTACATGGCTATTGCTTAATGCACATTAACTATGACATCTACTAAACAAGGGAAGAGTATGTTGTACTCCTGTACATCGAGCACTGTAATGCCAGTGTAGACAATAAAAATCTATAGACATACCGTAATTCTATGCACAATTTAAAATTTTGCCGGAATAAATTATTCTTTCATATTTTCCAGTTAATAATTTTGTTGCCAATAAATAAAGCTTAATTACAATAAGAAGTACTATTTCTCAACTATGACATTGCTAATTTCACAATTTATTGCCACGTATACGATTTCTACCCCAGAACTACATTGAGGTGATATACTCCACTTGCATATATAGATTTGTCACAAGGTTGTTGGCTTTCTAGGGTTGCCACATTGACCCGTTAAATATCTGCCTAATCGAGTACATTTGGTTTGTTGTGCGCGTTTGGTAAAGTTGTCGTTATACCTCGTTCTGTTTCACTCTCGTTTCATTTGTAAATCGATTTCATTTTGCTTCTGATAGTCGTTTGTGGAATTGTGGAATAAAAACGTTTTGAGAAAGATTTGGATTCTAGCAGATTTCATTTACTGTTTATTAGTTTAAAATGTGATAGCGTCTGAGTTGAGTGTTTTTTTGTGGATATGATCTGACACTGATTACCATTGCTACCTAAAAAACCAGTGTATTTATGTTTCTTTACGAGAGATAGAGAAATTATATGCGCTCTCTTTTTTCTTTTTTCATCGCATTCCTTGTCCTTTCTCTTTATTTACATTCATTTCTGCATTAGTTCTTCCTCTTTCTCTTTTTTCATATCCCTTTTTATTCATTAATTAGTATGTTTGTATTTGTCTTCGTGTCCTCATTCATTTCTACATTTCAATAAATTCCTTCTACGAGTTCCCCTTGTTTCAGACACCCTTTACTAACACATCTTAATTAATCATAAACAATCATTTCTGACCAAGAGACCCGTAACGTAACACTTGACAGTTATTTTTGTGTTTTCTATTCTTGAAGTGTTTGTCGTATACTTGCACCAGGTACCGGCATTTAATCCTTCATGGCCCGTTGTCTGCAAGTGGATGTTTACAGACGTTACCTTTCTGTTTCCGAATATAACCTTGCTTTTACTGCAATGATTTCTTGTTGAATCCTGCGATTGTTGTCAAGAATTTCAAGAGTCAGTTTTTCAGAAAGAAACTGCACTCGAAAGTCATTCAGGCACAGAAGTTCAGGACTTGAATGTGAAAAATACAGAGTCCTTTAACATGTTTCTTATCGCTTGCGTTAGAATTTGAATTCTATTCCGAGTGATTATATAGAATCTATAGGCCGCATTGTATAATAGTCGTTCTTATTATCCTGTGTCTCTCGAGATGAATCGTACACTAGTGTCAAAAACAAGCATTCATGGTTATTTTCCCCTGTTACTGTGTGGTTTGGTCCTGTCCACTGTACCTCTAATTACCCTCCATTATTACCTTAATCGAGTATTATTGCTGTTTCATCGTTTTATTGTGTTGGTCACTTAGTAAAGTCTGAAATGGTGACTTTCGAAGGTCTGAAATGGTGACTTTCGAAGGTAATTTTGGCGTTCAGTTTTGTGATTTTCTCAACGATGCACCCTTTTTATATTTCCCAGACTCTTGGCTAACTTTCTGTGTTCAGTTACTTTATCTTTTCCCTGAAAGAGCACCGATCCCACAATTCGACATCAGTTTTAATTTGTAGTTGTTTGTCTTCACTCATCCCAAAGCCATGGCAGGATCAATGAAGGCAAAGCAATCCTATCCTTGTTTATCTTGCAGTAGCTTCAGTATATAATTCAGTTTATTTTGTCAAATATTTGCCAGCACTTCGTCCTATAAATCACAATGTCCTTTTGGGGGACTCAACTTTTGTCCAAGTAGCCAAATCAGTACAAATTTAGTAAACTAAATTAATATATATTAGTTAACAAGGTATGAAATGTGGTTATGTTGCATTTTATAGAACTGATATCAAACAAGGTTTTTTGGTATACAGGTGCAGCTGAAATGTGACTGTTGCATAATGCCTATAAGTTTGTGAATAGGCCCAATGTATGGCTTAAAATAGTGTGCTTGTGCAAGACCTAAATTTTGTTTCTCATTGTGAAATTTTATAAAGTGAGAGGCAATGCAGCAAAATTTTGTACTGTATCAAAAAATAATAAGTTTATTTTCCCGCATTTCCATTTTTATTATGAGATTTTGGAAGGTTTTTTGTTGCCCGGGGTTAGAATGGAGCCTAGTTTTGGAAACAGGCTGGCTCTTGTATAATAATTCAATTTTGTTTCCTTCACCCTTGTCTGTGAACTTTTGCAGTGCGTTCGATCCGTATTTTGCTGTCTACATCAAGTTAGCAAAGTCATTTACGAGCATGTGATTATATATTTTTGTTGAAATATACTGGAGAGCCTAGTCCCCATCATTCTATCTCAGATTGTTGTATAAATAAATAGATTTTGAAAATAATCAACTCGATCTTTGTCAAGACAAATCCTCAGCCACGTTGTATTGCACCGTGTTTCTCCTGCACTAATTCCCTTCCCAATAGTATATAAGATGTTTTTTTATGTTTATTTATAATCGATTATATGCATAGTGTACTTAGATTTACCTTCCATTTTTTGTGACAATCATTTCGTTTGTAAGCTGATGGAAGCTTCTCCACAGATCAGACTCGTCGAGTATAACTCTGATGCATTCATTGCTGTCTGAAGCTTCTTTAACATTCTCTTCTTCCTTGATTGATTCTGTTCCGGAAGATGCATCGTGTCGTTCTCTTTCTCTCGGCGGTGGTGACAATTTCGTTGGACTATTATTGCTACTTCCCTCCAGGATAGATGCCATAGAAAAATCAGACTTCATTTCGTTGCTGCTTCTCCTCATTTGCAAACCAGACGCGATGTGTATATGTAATAAATACGTAGATGATGGACAAACTTGTTGTGAATTGTGTTGACTCAGTCACTTCGTAGCACGAATTTGGCTTCTTGAGTCGAAGCAATGTCTTCGTACGCCTATGAAAAACATATAACAACCTTTGAGCAACGTGAATTCGAGAGTCAACCTATTCTCGTCTGTTTGTCAATTTTGTTATTCCGAAAATTGAAGTTTGAGTGGTCTTTATCCGGCCCGACGCACTTCTCATTAATAGTCTTTGCTCTTCAAAACGATTGTTACTGCAGTCGGTAATGTTGGCCGTTTATGACCTCTTTTACAATACCGACGGTTCACACATCCACAAGCTAATTAGCAATCGAAGATACCCGCTTCAGGCCAACCAATCAGATTACAGTCAGCCTCTCTCACTACAAGAACTGTGATCCGTGAGCCTCGTCTTGTCGAACGATTCAATGCATGTGTTGGTCGTCTATATGGACGCTGATGGAAATCTCCAATGCAATACTACGATCGATAGTTGACAGTACTTTGCGAAAACGCAAAACTTTGTATACGTGTTTGAGTGTTGGGGAATAACTGTAGATTTCGATGCGAACAGGTTTCTATATAAATAGCAAGCGTCTTTGACCACCGCTCCTTTGTTGTTTATTCAGATCTGTGCTAATACGCTATCCCTATAAGAATGATTAGAAAAACCGACAGCCCATGTGATACGAACAACGTGTTCTGTACTGGTCCGTGATTTTACCCATTCCCTCCTTCAGCATATTTGATCAGGGTGGGAGGGGGAGATACAAGCCCAGTCAACTGGGCTCCTCCGCGAACCCTGATCATCTTTTTGTCACCGGGGTTAAATATAGATTTTATCGCTAGGTTATTTTTGTTTTCATTTTATAAATTATTATTTTCCGAAGTACATGCTACTTGTTATTATGATGTAGTAGTTGTATTATCTAAAGAATTTTTTGGGCTGGGAGAGATTTTCATTTCTCGAAGGCGTGAGCTCAAGATCTCACATTATGCATATTCAAGTGAATTAGACTGTTGTTGGTAGATCCATTTGGCCTTGTCACATATCGTAAAATAGGGACAGATTTTATTCTCAAGAAAACACGTGCCTTTTTGACGATTTAGAAATCTAACGAGCTACTTCTTATTTCTTTCTGTTTTCTGTGATATGCGATGTTCAGGCCTACAAAGTGTTCTGTTGATCATGTTTTTATGAAGTACAAAGAAGCTTGTTAAACACTTCGTGCGAATTGAATTTCGCATGTTTTGAATATCGTTGTATTTTCCTTGCGAAAGCTCGAAGAAATAACTAGCACCCGCACCCGATGTACAAAGGTTTGTATATTCCCTTGACTACTGCTCTGACTGAGAACTGTTTAGGATATGCTAGAATCGCTTTTCACCTAGTTACTTTTCAAGTTCATACTTGACAATATACGGCGAAAACACATTTGTATTATAAATTACCTATGTGATACTCGCATTGTACGCAGTTGTTATCGAGGCCTTTCGGCTCATATGCTCGCTTAAACCTAAAAAGATTCACCGTCCATAAAGCTTTCTTGCAATTGAAATAACAGCCGCCCTTGCTTTGCTATTTTCTATAGAAAACATTAAGCGAGGCCTGATTTCCCTATTGCCTTTGATAATGGAGCGATTGGCGGCTCGTTTGTTGTGATTGTACGTTTGCATTTCCTCGCTAAAATAACAACCAAATAAAATCTTTTTCACAACTATCAAGAGAGATTCTCTCGTTTTAAAAAATACCGCTTCGTTTGTCCTATTTATTCTCTTGTTTATTCAGCTAGACTTGTTGTTGTTGAGTAGAGTGGCGATTTTACTAAAGAGGGCCTACTTTTACACTCTTTCCAAGTGTTAATATGTACACACTAGCGTATAGTAACAAGCAGTATATCCCGTTTACACGTTAGCTTACTGCGCGTAGCAGCATACTTAAAGGTACAAGTTTGGGCCTAATTATAACCGGGAGAGTGAAAACGCCTGTCAGTGCCAGTAAACTCTTTAACGGTTGCGTTTGCTTTCATTCATTGAATTTGATGCGAACACGCTACCGTCATATTGGGATAATTTACTTTATTTTTGTACATCGAAATTGTCGGTGCCTCTCATTTTATTGTCTTTTTTGTCCGTTTTGAAGCTATATGTTTGATAAATATTTATTTGCAAATAGTCAATTCATTTCTATCTAAGATGTACCAGTTGTCAGGGGGGGAGAAAGAGTGTTTAGGGTGTCACCAGAATATCGAAATAGTTTCATTCACCAAGCCAATTTATTTTCGACTTTGTCTATTTTCAGACATTTGTTGAATCTTTTTGGACTTTTTCGAAGAATTTGATAGAGACTGCAGCTCTTTGGCATTTTTTACGCCATTAGTATTCAACATTTCTTGCTATTTTATTTGCACAAGTTTCAGGTACCAAAACTGAAATTAAAAATGCATATTTGCATATAAGACTTGATACAATTGTGCCAATTTTGTTCCATTTAACATTTGATTCTTGAAAGGTTGAAGTAAGTAAGTTTTTGAGATGGAAAAAGTTTTTTCATGTATGTTACTTTCTAGTAGGCCACTTTCATGGAAAAGAAATACGAGTATTTCTGGAAAGGCAGATCTGTTATCCCTTTGCCCGCGTTGGGTGTAAATACATCCAGTGCAACTAGGCTATTTCGGTGCCTACGATGGGTGTAAATACATTCAGTGCAACTAGGCTATTTCGTTGCCTACGATGGGTGTAAATACATTCAGTGCAACTAGGCTATTTCGTTGCCTACGATGGGTGTAAATACATTCAGTGCAACTAGGCTATTTCGTTGCCTACGATGGGTGTAAATACATTCAGTGTAACAGTTTCAATTTCTCCAAAAATGCAACCTGATTTCTGATAAAACGCAATATGGTTTCCAGTATATTTATGTGAACTTTCTAATTAAGAAGCATTTTCCTTTCCGAGTATGCGTTTGAAAAATGACTTCCACGCCTTTGTGTAGCAGCAGTAATTGCCTCTACCTTATTGGAACATGCCTGTTTCGAGTAAACTTGCATAGATTTGCTAAGACACACAGCAAATTGATATCAGATATAATATTGCCTAGTGTACATGCTTGGCCTATTTTGTGTAACTAGGATTTGTATATTTTGGTAAAGTCTGATCTTAGTATTCTTTTATTGTATGACCAGCGTGCTTTTGTGCATACACGTTTTTTGATTAACTGGTGCAATGGTTTTTACACGGTTGGCAGAGTCTGACTACGAGTTATTATTATTTTTATTAAGTTATAGCTGGTGTGAATATTATAACTGGAAAGACAATATTTAGTTAAATGTCTTGTGTAGAAAATGGACGATTCGTGTTGTAATAATAATTAGCTCCTTCACTTCAAAAAGGCAATTTCCTAATGTCCGTTTTATTTATTCGAAATCGTTGTACAGCATAATGAGGCTGAATATAAGTTGCTTAGTTGATACGAGTGTCAATGCTTGTTTCAAGGAGGTCTTCGCTTAAGAAAAAGTTGAATTAATTTATCCTTATAATTATAATGATATTATAATTATTCTTATAATAATTCTTTTTTCGATTCGGTTTTACTCTGCTTTAGAGTTGCCAGTTAATGAGAACTAGAACTAAAGCTGGACTGCATGATTTGCTACTGCACTGATTACCATTGCTATCTATTAAATCTATGGTCTGACAAACAATTCCAATCCTGTTGCACAGAAAAAATTACAGCTACAACATTAGCTTAAGTTCTTCATTTTTAGTTACAACTACACTTGGCAACTTTAGTTACAAGTTGACAAGTCGAATAAGGACTTGCGAATCTACAATTTGAACCAAGAGTGCGTCACACAATTTTAATCATACTCGATACACCCATTTTTTTATAAGAAACTATGCAAAATTTTCGTACCAGGATTTTTTAGTTTCTTAGGGTCTCGTACCTAATTATGGTACGAAAAGTTTCTTAGCAAGTTTCTTAACATTGTTGAGATTTGTTACAAATCTGTTGGACAACATAGAAAGTTTCTTAACTTTTTTCAATCGCACAAAATCTTTTACCAAAGTTTCTTAAGTTTTGAAAATAGGGGCCCATGGTTGCTTATAAAGGGTTTCTTATAAAAAATGGGTGTATTTGTGAATGTTTTCCCAACTATTGCCACCATAGATTAATTTTGACATTACCAGTAAGAACTTTTTGTGTACCCAGGCTCTGTAAAACAACAGATCTATTTCTCTTGCACATGGTTTCCTGTTATAATGTTATTTGTTATTTGTCTAAATGCCAGGAATTTTGAGTTTCTCTATTACTGATGTATTTTCTCTATGTTAATTTCCATTAAGAATTGTATTTTTGATTATCAAGTTTTTTATTCAAAATTATTTGGCTCTCAAGTAGGCCTTCACTTCCACTGGTGCTTTCGCATATTAAAAATCTCAAAAAATGCTTGCTTCTCAGCTTTGCTACAGTTTTTTACTCTCAAAATTCCCAATCTTAGAAAATACAGTTTATTTTTGGTAAATCAAGCGATATTTTGTTATTTAGCCATTTGTAGACATGTGGTAACAATTATTCATGGCGCCAGGCTAGACTCCTTGTAGTGTAGCGAGCATGGCACTATCTGTTGGCTCAGCCAGTAACTAAAATTAGTTCGTCTTTTCGTAATGAGGGGCATTTATAATCAGGAATAAATGTATATTTGCAATTCTAATTATGCTATATTCGAATATCTTTGTTAAAAGTTGCGTTTTCAAAGGGCCTAATGCGCGTGTTTGAGAATGCGCAATTTTGCCTTGTTAGTCTCGTGAATTCAAAAGGTCGCTTCGCTAGATAGAATAATGTAGAGTTGAATAAAGTTGGACATGGAAAAATTGGCCACGGGTTCTTTCAGGCCAGTTTTGTGTCCTTCAAGGTGTTATGCCCGATAATTTGAAGTCTCGTTAATTCGAACAATTCCCTTGAGTGGCGGACCCAACGAAGCTCAACTGTATATTAGTTAATACGGAGATGCTAACGATGACTGATTTGCATGGCTTTACTATATGCAAATCAGTCCAGTTCAATCAATGTAACTTACGCGTTTGTGTTATATCTGTCCTCCCTTCGTCTCTGTTATTATTTTTACCAGTGTTGACCCCCGTGTACACTTGGTCCGATTCGGATAGCAACCCGTGCAGATCGTAGCGCAGTGAAGAAAGTCCTTTGAAAACTAGCACTTCATTACCGTATTGGCACATTTGTCATATTGTTGGTTTTTGCCGAAGCGGGCCTCGCAGTTTATTTAGAGAGGGCGTGAGTTGTCAATCAAACTGTGATAGTCTGGTACTCAGAGCTGTCTATCACACACTCACACAAGGCTGAGGTTAATGTACATGAAGTTATGTGAGATAAATTGATTGATTGTCGGGTGATCTTGGCTGCTCGCTTAAGGCAAAGAACTATGTTCGGCTTGTTTCAAGGGTTAGCTTCTTTTCATGTTGTGGAGAATAGATATAGGCGAGTGGGTTTTTGAAACAGGAAAGATGTAATGCTTTTTGTCAACATTTTTTCTCTGCTACAGATCGTTAAGTATATGCTAGGATTATGGGATTTAAGGTGGTTCAAGTCACGTTAGTTTCCCAATGAGAAGTGCTTGCATAGGTTTATTAAAATAGCAACTATTGCAACAACCCTTTGCAACGTTGCATTTTGTGGATAATAGACCTGTTGTCTGCAGAATTGTATGAAAACCTGGAATGCTGAATAAGCATGGGCGTTGTATGATATTTAGTGCGAAAATGAGTTGCAAGTGAACACTACAATCAAGTCCTCGCTGCTTCAACAAATGTGCGCTTGAAGAAATACGCGGTTTTTTCTGTCGGTTCCCTTGATTATTTTAGGCCATTGTTTGGCAGGAGTAGATCTTTTGTGCGGCCCTGTGATTTGAGGGTTTAGTATGCAATACAATATGGGATGAATAAGAATTTCAATCTAGCATAAGATGTTGAAAGAAGATCAAACGCGAACGAGTATTAAAGTCTTTAAGCGTTAATATTGTATGTGTGAAAGGTCCAATTTTGATATCTACAATGTTTGCGTAGAGATTTCCTTCATTCTATCGCAATTTATTTAACAATCCTCGGCTGTTTGTACAGAATTTACCATAGTTTTGAGGACTTTCGTGGTCGCAGCATATCTGTGTACGAAATATATCCATATCGAAGGATATCTATATGTGAAATATCCCTTCGTACCCAGTGCCTTTAGCGAGGTTATAGGCGTCTCGCCATTCCACCCGACCATATCCAATAATGACGCAATCGCTTGCCCTATTCATGCCTCGTTACGAAACCGAGATCATGAAATCGAGGCTCATGAAATTATTAGGATTATTATAAGATATACTGATTCGTTGTTATTTGTCGAGAATGCTCTATCCAGAAAATGTTCTCGTGATTTTTTCACATTTTGATATATTATGCATTGGATTAAGATTATTAGGCATTAATTTTCATCATTCCATAAAGTACGGCTGGCCGTTAACTGTTATTGCACCATCACAACAGCTCTGTTTTGTCAATTCCTCAGTGCACTGGCTGACATTGCAAACCCACTGATCTTCAAGTACCGACACCGACAGAGACCAGTTCAAGCTATCATTTTCACACAAGAAGTTGTCTATATTGTCTACGCCTTCAATGCAAGGTGCAGCCAATGATGTATCGATTGTGTTTTGGGGAAAAAGTAGCCTAAATCTTCTCAGAAGTTTGTTTGTCGGGCATGGAACTGGCCATTAGTATATATCCCTAGAAGACTTGGAACTACGCAGCTCAGCACCTGCTTTATCATAGGGCAATAAGTTTCGCTGATTATATAGCATACATGTGAAATTTCAAAATTCCCAGCTCTTGTTCTCAGTTATAAATTATCTCTAGATCTTAGGTTTCTTGTGTTTTAGTCTATGGCTAAATATATCAGGCTGATAATAGCGTCATGGCGGTGAAGTTTCTTTTGTACAGATGTTCGGTGATTCGTTTTCGCGCATGACATCAACATTTGATTTCAGCAAGACAATCACGGCATCTTTTCAACTCAGTTGCCAAGCTCATCTTATTAAGACGATCTGGTGTGGCTATGCGAGTCCAGCACATGAAATGGCTGCTTTTCTCTCAGCTTTGTTTGTTCCTTTCTTTCTACAGCTTTTCTACGCTCACTTATCGATATATATCTATATATATATACATATAGTCTGTCTGATGATTGCGAAAGCATGGAACTCCGAGGAACAGAGAACTGAGTCTACTTTCTTGCTTCTATTCTATTATTGCTCTGTACTCCTGTACATCGAGCACTGTGATGCCAGTATAGACAATAAGAATCTATAGATACATATACATATACATTGGGTATAGTCTGTCTGATAATTGTGAGAGCATGAAACTCTGAGTTACAGAAAACTAGTCTCCTTTCTTGCTTCTACTCTATTACCGCTCTGTACTTCTGTACATTGAGCACTATGGTGCACGATTAGACCGCTATAGAGATGTACATATACATATACATGTACTTTGTACATAGAGTACTGTATGCTGGTGAAGACAACACTCTCCATGTGAGTGTTATATATGCATACATATAGTATATACATACATACATATATGCATATGTATAGTATATACATATATCTATATGCGTTCTGCTCTCTCTTGTGCTGCACTAATCTAGCTTGCTCTCTTGCAGGCCTAGTTTCCCTTTTGGTCCATCCGCCACAGGAAACCTGTGTGAAGGACACCCTTCGTTTGTTCACGAGTATTCTGTTGCAACACTTGCACTGTATGTAATAAACATCCATACTAGAAAGCATTGTTTTGCCCATCTAGCTGTAAAAAGCAAGAACATTGGATGGTTTATCGGAGACAAATTTTCTAGTTCTCTGGAGGCCAATACTTTCTCTATAGCTGTCAAACAGACGTCGCTTTATGTGACTCTTTCTTTAGCTACATCTCCACTGTGCCTCAGGGTAGACTCGTGCTGTTTGTCGTAATTCATAAAGCTGTTGTTTTGTACTTTTGAGTGCCTTATCAGAAGCGTAGGAGCATGCAATAGAGTGGCCGGGGCACTAATAATGATATGGATCAAATATGGATGATGATGTATTGTTTTTTTTAAATACTTCTTAGAACGTGCCATTTGATAGATATGGTGCCCCATCGTCTCCCTGACCCCCCCTCCCCCTCCCCCTAACTTTGTTTATTTTATTTCTAAAGTAGTATGTTTTATTGCCTATTTGCCTTGGTATTTTTCAGTGAAACAGCGTTTTCTTTCCAGATCGGTGCGCATGGCAAGCCTGTGGTATTCTTGCATCCCAAAGACTGCGGAGGAGTTCTTGTTGAGCTCGAAGAACAATAGACCTGTCAATCAACCATCCAATTTCAAGGTAGTTCATGTTTTCTCATTGCTGCTTTGAATAATGCCACTGCTGTTAGATTTATGCTTCTAATTACATTTACATATACATGGTGAATGGATTTTGTCAATTACCCCGACAATTTGAATGAAGCAATGCCCTTCAATTCACGTCTGCTATTTTTGGCAAAGAAATACACCAAACGCTGTAATTTTCAGTAATTTTCAGTTCTTTTCGGAATCCGAAAAGTAACAGCTTTTTCGTACCCATGATACCCATCGTTTATACCCAAGAACTCAATTTTCAAAATTTTTTATATTTATTAAAAAGCTTATGCAACCAAAAACCAAATATAGCTAGTTGTTTTTGCTGAAATCTATATGTTTTAACGTGCTTATAAATATGCTGCAAATAGAATTTTAGAATATTTCGTATTTTTCGTGTTATTAATTCTTCAAGTAGATATTTTCGACAACTTTTGATGAAAGATAAATGTACTCATGACATCATAGTGATGCGCCACCTCAGGCGCCCTTCGAAGGTACATCCATCAAATCAGGCCAGCCACCCCAGAAACGCTCACCCATTTTTAATTATTGGGGGCTACGAAGTGCGATCTTAAGATGGACTAACATTTTTTCATTCGGATCGACTGGGCATAATACATTAAAGTAGCAAATAAGTGCATTCCATTGAAGTAAATAAGCCGGTTGACTACACTACGTGCTTAGTTTTTATAGCTTAGTCTTTAGAATAGATAGTCTGTCTCATGATTGTGAAAGCATGAAAATCCAAGTAACAGAGAACTAAGTCTACTTTCTTGCTTCTATTCTATTATTGCTCTGTACTTCTGTACATCGAGCACTGTGATGCCAGTATAGACAGTAAGAATCTATAGATATATCTTAGTCTTTATTTTCTTCGCTATCAAAGAAGCCTCTTGCTTCATTACCCGAGCTAGACCTTGTGTACATTCAGAATCGATATGCGAGATTTTGAAAATGGTCGCTAGATTTAGGTACTATTCATATCATGGAGCTCTTTTCAGGAAGGAACAAGGGCTGGAGAGCAATGTCTTGTTTTGCTCTTAATCAAAGTGAAAAATATGGTAATGAAAATGTGCCTGATTTCACGAATTTGTGACAAATCCCGTAATTTGCTAAAAAAAGACGATGATTGGCTAATGAAGAAAGCTGCGTGTGATCTATTTGAAATTAGTTCTGGCCAAGTCGAGTTGTTGAATAAAACGTGGCACGCGGTCAAATTTTCCCATGTAAAGCCCACGGGGAAGCGACTCTCGGGTCGACAATTTTCAATAAACATGGCTGGATTTAAGCTTGGAAAAACATGCTGATATGATATTGACCAGAAAACACTCGTAATGTCTTAATAGTTCTTCTGAATCGATATGTCACCATAATCCCTTTTACGCAGAAGTTACCTGAACGCTGCGATTTTGCAGGTGGAGTTGAGTTGAATCTAAGAATTTATATACAGTTGACGTCCGCTATCTCGAACCCAACCCTCTAAGGGAGTTGAATTTATTTGAGATAGCGAATGCTCGAAATAACGGATGGCCCGGTTATATTACGCCAGAGCGAGGTGAAATAGAAAATTATAAATGTTTGAGATGGTTATGAAATAAAATACAGCAGATATCTGCTGTATTGATTTCAGCAATTTAAGTTGTTTTGCATTCTCCTTGATAAAAACAAGAAATCAGAAAGTTCTTGGAAGTTCTTTCCTTTTTTTGAAAAAACTCCCTTGGAAATTTCAAATATTGCAGTTAAAACTTTACCTTGAATTTCTCAACCCTATAAACTTCCACTTTAAGGCTGTACAAGAGTTAATAGATTCTTTGAAACTCAGGGTACGCATTTTTATACGAAACTTTGATCAGCACTTAGTACTAAAGGTTTCTTAATTTCAATTAAGAAACCTTTAGTACTAATCTTAATTTAATTTAACTTAGTACTAAAGGTTTCTTAATGACAATTTTAGCGTTTTAGTACCAAGAGTTTCTTAATACTAACAATTGCAGACGATTTAAGCTCGAGTTTGACAATGTATAAGCATTTGCTTGTTCATTAATCGCCATTGTGGGACATATTGAGCCATTTTTGGGACATATTGAGCCATTTTGGGGGCATGTTGAGCCGTTTTTCTTTTGCATGTACTACATGTACTACTGAAACGAATTCGATGTCTTGAGAATTGCCAAATGCATGTATCGAACCAATTTTCTGTATCGAACGACGGTGCGTCTGATGCTCGCAGCTTTGTAGCTTTATACGGTGCTAACAACCTTTCAGTGGAGTTTCACTGAACGCGTTTTTTATAAGCATCTGGTTTATAAGAAGCTAGAACTAGGATGGCAGAAATTTGAGAAACTTTAATATTAGGCTCAAGAATAATTAGAATTGTCTTTTGGTTCAAATACAAATTTCTCGAGGCAACTTTGAAATAGATTGTGCATCAGAACGTTTCAATTTTTTTTGTTTAAAATCTCCTTTCCTTTATGGGAATTAAATTTTATGGGAATAAAAAAATAAAGAATAATAACAAATAATTAAAAAATTGTCAAATTTCCATTTTTAAAAGAGAGTCACTTGACTTTAATTTGTGCACGGCATGGATGGTCTCAGTGGATATCAAGAATTTCGTTAATTTTTGTTTCGAAAATATTTTATTGATTTTAACCTTTTTTCGTGTTGATCTGGGTCATAATGCTCAATTTCAAAACAATATGGTAATTTTAAATCCAGAAATTAAGAAGACGATTAAGAATCTTTCAGTACTAAAACGCCAAAATTGTCATGCCAATTAAGAAACTTTTATGCTGATCCAAGTGTCTTATGAAAAATTAACACATGCATTCACCTGTATCTTTATTTTGAGCCAACATTGTCGCGACGTATCTTTTGATCTGAGAAGTTCACAGTGCTGTTCACCGGCAAAGAACTTTTGCTGTGCAATAATGAAATTCCCTAATATTAACTATGTTCAGGCTTGTTGTTGGTGGCTTTATTGCCTTTGCTCACACTGTTGTTGTCGTTGTTGTTGTTGTTATTATTGTTCTTGTCGTTGTTGTTGTTGTTATTATTGTTGTTGTTGTTGTTATTATTGTTGTTGTTGTTGTTGTTTGTGGTCTTGACCACAGTGACGTTGCTCTCTCGGCTCTCTACTAATTTTCAATTTCTCCTATGTTCAATTTAATTTAATGTGAATCTTCGAATACTAGACCCACCCCTTCGTATAAACTCAAGTTTCGAATTATATACCCCCTAGCCCCCTCGAGGACCAGCGTAATAAGCGAAAGCGAACCATACCCCGAATTCAAGAGTTTGCAACATGCGTTTGACGTTTGATGAAAATTGCTTTGAAACGCTTAACATGAGTTATTTACAATGCTTATTCCGATATGCTGTTGAATGTCGAATAGTTGCTCTTGTGAGCAAGAATTTGCCACCATAATTCTAACACATCTTTTACGGTCCTCCGGCAAAATGTTTTCAGACGCGACACCCAATCTGCTAAAGCACAAGTTATGTTTACGATAATTGCGAATCGAAGTCACCAAGCTGTGTGAAGCTGGTTGCGATTTTCCTCAACGCAACGTCTGAAACACGTGAATATTTTGCCTTGCTAGTGATAAATTAACAAGGTCTATCAATAGAGTTGGCGGATATGTAGCAGTTCATGTTTACGACGACCTGTTTTGTGTTAACCGTTTACTGTGTCTGCTTGTGCAAGCATGACCTTAATGGAGGGCATCTACAAACATCACTAACATTCATGTAGCAAATATCGTAAGCAAGACCTTTTCTGCCGCCTCTAATAAACGCTCTTGGCGGCTATTCTAAACGTTTCACTGTTGCGTTTATTAGGGACAGACGCTCGCTAGATGAAGGCGTAAGGAGAGGAGGCCTTTATTTTATCTTTTCCTCGTTTATAATAGCCTTTAGGCGTTTAAGACAAGTTATGGACAAAATATGTTATGGACCATGATGTTTAATATTGTTAATACTAAGACTGTTGAGAATTGTTTTAAGCTTTTGCTTTGAACATTTCACTCTAAAATATTTTCTTTTCGTGTCGAACTAATTCTGGCCTAAACAGGTTTCCTGAGTGCACAAATTGCTTACTGACAAAGCTCATATATAGTTATTGTCCCAACATGGGAGAAGGCCAACACACTGTGTAACTAGCTTTCCCCAAAATTTTATCTCATATTGCCTCCTCTGGCTTTGTTTGGGTCAAAAGTGCCAAAATAGGACAGAAATGATAAATAAGAATGGGCCTCTGTGAGAGCGGGCCCTCTATTGACTAAATGCCAGAGAATTTGCCAAAAGTTTTTGCGAAGACAAGAATGGCTTTTATTATTTTGAAATCATGTAGCATTTAGCAATTGACATAATAAGCGAATACTAAGTGAGCTATGCGAAAATGCATTGCTCTATCATAATGCCTTAATATCATTGAAGGTTGGCACACCTTGTTTTGTTGAAGGATGGTACCAAGTGATGCCGTGGGATTGGCATTACTAAAGATTTTTTTTAATAGAAGCAAAGCCTAACGGTACTACGGTAATGAATCAAACTATCATGAGTCAAAAACATTATTAGCCTGGCTAGCTGCGAACCTTAGTTTAAAGAAAAAATATAGCCATATCAATGTCCAGCTGCGAAAGTTGAACCAGAGTGCTGTAACGTGTTTATTCAATGATGGCATCGATTGCCTGAAGACGCTAACTAAGTTGAATGTGTTAGAGAATATTGCAAAATATATACTAACAACTGACTACAGCGGAATATATCTGACTATAGAATATACTAAAAAAAATTAGTGTCATTAATGGCCTAAATGTTTCTATCGTATTGTCGCAGATCTGGCTTAGGCGTGGAGATTTCATATTACACATAATTATTGCAAGTAACTTCTGAGTTACTGCCGGCGAGAATGCTACTTAGTTTATAATCAGCAACTATTCAGACTTACCCGATATCCCTGAGTTTGTAAACGTGACTTTCAGCGTTTGTCGTAAAGAACTTACTTTCTGAGATCAGCTAACGTGTGTCGCATAAATTTATAAATGACGCGTAGCTAACAACGAGTTGGTGCTTGGAGGCTTTGCCGAAATATTTGTTTAAACAACCGGTTGATCGAGAAATTTACGTCTCAAAGTCATTGATCTGCGCCATATTAATGGCACGCATCTTTCAGGCTACGCATTGTTTCTTTCAATTATGAATCAGAAATTTGAAAGTTACTTTAGAAACCATCAATCTCTTGAAATAAATAGCTTATTAAATAATATCATGCTTTAGAAAAGCTTCTGGCATGCCAGAACATGTGAAGGTCCGTTATTAGTGCCATTTCAAGAGGGTTTTGCATGGCAAGTATTATTTTGAGACCACGAGTGTAGTTCATATTGAAAATGTTTAAAAGCGAATTGATTAGAGAGTATTAGTGTCACTATACCATTTTTTGTTTCAATAAAACGTAATGCGCTAATTTCAAATTTGAAGTTTTTTTAAATCTGTCACGTAGTTAACGAGTTATTACATGTGAAAGTGTCGCATTTTCGCCATCTTGTGTAACACACGTTGAGGACTGGATCTAGCCTACTATGATATCATAGTAGGGACCCCGTTTTTTCCGTACTTAAGCAACAAATTTGACACCGGTTTTCTCTCAATAAATGACTTTTTTATTTGTTTTTTTGTTTTAATGGTTAACAATTGGGCGTCAGTTGCCCAGACTAGAACTATTTTTGAACGATTTTGATGAGTCAGGTGCTGTAAAATCGAAATGCAAAATTTCCATTTCGTGCTTGTTTAAACTTTGGGCGCGGCGCAGACATTTTCAGGAACGAAATGTGCACTGCAATGAGGACATTTTGTTAGGAACGAAGTATGCACCACAATGAGGACATTTTGTTAGGAACCAAGTATGAACCACAATGAGGACATTTTGTTAGGAACCAAGTATGAACCACAATGAGGACATTTTGTTAGGAACGAAGTATGCACCACAATGAGGACATTTTGTTAGGAACCAAGTATGAACCACAATGAGGACATTTTGTTAGGAACGAAGTATGCACCACAATGAGGACATTTTGTTAGGAACCAAGTATGAACCACAATTTAGAGCATGGCAATGATGCTTGACTCCCAACGATGCAAACCTTGCCCTTTGGTATTGAGACCGTAGCCTCTCTCGGAAGTAGATTATGGCAACCACTGCCGCAAGAAATAAAACAATCAGCTACTTTTCCTATATTTAAAAAGCGAATTCAATGCTGGAAAGGTTATAAATGTAACTGTGACTTTGCTAAATATAAATTCCACAAGTTGAATTCCTAATAAGACAGTCGGCTTTATCTTTTTTTGTTCTATCTTTTAATTTCTGTTTACACATATACATTGTTAATTTATTATTTTAAATATTGCAAAGATTATGTAAACCTTAATTAGCTGTAATTTACCTGATGTTTTTATTCTATTGCCGTACATACTTTGGCTATGAAAATTAATGATGACATCATGGTAGGCTAGACCCAGTGCTCAAAGTGCGTCACAAAAGTGTGAAATAAAACACCTTGTAACTCAAAAATTAGTCATCAGATCGAAAATATATAAGCAGTTTCGGAATCAGTGCGCTCCAATCTATAGTTTTAGCGAATAATAAAAAAGGTAGAGTGGAACTTTTATGCTTTTAATTCCACCCATTTGTGAGAAGCTCGTTTTTAAGAAACTCCGTACTGAGGTCAATATTTTTTGATAAATTCTCTTTACTGGAGTAATCAAACAAAGAAACTTTTCTAATAAAAAATTCAGAACGGCACTCTTATAATTCTCAAATGCAAGCGTGCGTTTTACAGACATGGCAACCTTTGAACGAAGTTCAACATTGCGAAGTAGGTTTTGAATTTGAATTTATCTAAAGTACCAAAATCAACTGTTAAGCAAGGATAAACTATGCATTTGTTATGAATTTATTTGTAAATTTTCCCATGCTGTTGTGCATATTGTGTTTAGAAACCACATGCAAGATGCAGAGTGAATTATTTTGTCATGTGCAACAGTGCTGCTCAAGAAAAATACCTTGTCAACTAAAGGCACATGCAAGTTAAGGCTATAGAGATAGGCTATACGGTAATCTAGAGTGCTAACGAGGCTCAACCTCCAGGGATCCGCCATTTTTTCTGACTTGATACATCGAAACTATAGGGACTGTAGGGATACAAAATGTCCACCCTTCGAGAGATATCTTGGCCTATCAATCTTGCACAACTGCAAATGATGATAAATTTTTTAAATAGCAGTTAATATTATAAAACCAACCATGAACTTTCATTACGATGAACATAACATAATAGTTTAAAGATTTGAATGTTTCTTTGGGGATTTTAATTGAAATAGCCAATGTATTTTGATTTCGAAACGTGAGAGCTCCAGATGTGGGGAGTATTGTCTACCATTTTGCTGGAAGGAGGTTGGCTGGAAATTTTTGCTTCACCCGCAACACAGAGAGAGTAGCCGGTAGCACTTTAGATTATCTTTTATCCTATCTCACTGATTAAGTCACACGAAGAGACACACGGCATTCAGAAACGCATATTATACCCGCGTAAATGGGCCGATAGAGTATTTAGACACCCTTAACTAGGTTATTGAGACATTTTAGTACAATTGAAGGGCTAATCGACTTTTAAACACCTTGAAAAGTTGTAATAACTTTGAACAATCGTAAGACTGAATAGGGTAACCGAGGAAGAAGGAAATCGGAAATCGGCAGCAGAAAAGCTTGTGGGGAGAGGTTAAAATAAATTTGCAACATTGTGGAAATATCTTATCAGGGTAAGAAAGTCAAGCTTTATCAACACAATCTCATTTTGCAATTTTTATAGGCGCTGTCGTTATACTTTTATTCTGTAATTATAGTTATTATATGGAACAGCTTCGGTGAGTTTATAAGTTTGCAACTTGGTCGCTGCATGAATGTTAAACTACTATGTATATTCATCAAAAGCAGATATCATAGCTCCGAGAATTAGAGAATTAGAGGTGAGACGAGTGAAAATATTTGGGCTGAGTTAAATATTTCTATTTGAATCTTCTATTGCATCCTCTGTTTCAAACTTTGTACCAGAAATTAGAATCGTACCAGAAATTAGAATCGTATCAAGTTTCACCTTTCGCAAATTTCGCAAATTCTCAAGAAATTCATTTGATCTTGGAAGGCAGGAAAGTATGTGTGGAAAAGAATTATTTCATCTTTCATGAAATATAGTTGGAAGTAAATTGGTATATATTTTAGTGCAAATAAAATTTTATAGTGAAAATGAAATTGAAGATGAACATATGTAGGATTGCTCATGTGGAAAAGCTCTTGCTCACCTTATGTGGAAAATATCTTGTTTTCACTTTTGAAAATGGAGCTCTTCTCTCCAATCTTCGTGGAACTCTATTCTCTCTAATCTTCTCTTTAGCAGTATATTATTTCTTTCTCTGTATTTCCCTTTGCTTTAATTAGCTTCACGTAGACACCTGGTTCGTTGAGGACTCTGTGGAGCAAAGCTGAGCAAAACGAAACGTAAGAGTTAAGCATGTGCGTGACGCTATGTAGCAACTATGTTACGCTCTGAAGCAGACACAAGTGAAAAATGATGCCTGCTGTTGAAAACTATTCTATTATTTTCATGGTCATGAAGCTTCCTTATATGGTACGTAGAAACAATTCTTTAACAGGTAACCAAAGTGAATTGAACCAGCCTTGAAATTAAATTGCGACAATGAGTTGAGAATCACCATCCGATCTTGATTTTCATTTTTTATTTTTTTCCCCAATTTACTCCCTGATTTTTCACTGTCCCAAGTCTTCTTTCATTCTTTCGTGTCACATTAATATAATCCAGGAATATAGGCAAAGAAAACATTTGTAAATTAATCCCCGATTGTTTAATCTGTCAGATGTTTCTATGTTAATCGAACATTTTTTCTTTCTCCCCCATTTTGGTTTGCTTTGTGTGTTTTTTAAATCTAACTTTGTACCTCGAAAAAATTTCTATTCCTTTTTGTACTCGATTTATCGTGGCTGACTTTTTTGGTTGCGTAGACTGACTTTCCAAGCCATTTTCAAAAAAACTCCACAAGAAGTGTTCGAAGAAATCCTTCAAAGGTTTTCTTTTTTAGATTCGTTTTAATTTTGCTATTTCTTTACCGTTGTTATATATTATTATATGTTCTTATATATTATTATTTATTGTTATATTATAATATGTTCTTATATATTATTATATGTTAGTATATATTATTATATACTTTAATACAACTATCGTCCTTGAGTATCCCTTGTGCCATTAAAGCATTCGACATTTTTAACTAGGAGATACACAACAAAAGATTACTTGCTTGTTACCTGTCTCAAAGGTAGAACTTTGCCGGAGTCTTCCATCACCCTCATCTCAAATTAACAACATTCCTTATACTGCATATAGCTGATATGAAATATACCAATATTGCAGTTAATTTTCTCGAAATTTCTTGTGTTTGAGGCGAAAAGTGGTTGAGGAACTAAGTTCTCGAATGTGAAGTACGTTAAAATTTTTCTGAAAACAAACAACATGGTATTTTACAGGTTTGCAGTGATATTTCTTTGCACCACACAAAAAGTCAAGAACTCGGCAAAAGTATTTGCTTGCGTTCAAACTTTAATTTCTGATTTGAGATTTTTCCTTTCCTTTGACAATGAGATTTGTTAAATTATTATTTTTGGAACCAGCCCTCTATGTTTCACCTCCTCAGTTTTAAAAATTATACCTGCCCACTTTAAAACTCATTAAAATTATTAGTATAAGTGTCCAGCGTTTGTTTCTTGTTGCTGTATTTATGTTATTGGTGTGTTTTCATAGCTATTTTATTATTATGTTAAATATTTCAAAGGAATATTCTTGTGCAGTCTAGCGACAGTTATCAACGTTTATTAAACCTTATGAAAGGTTGTAAATGTGCTGGTTAAATTTTAATCAATTTTTCGACTAATATTTTCATTTTGATATGCACAAGTATATTTTATAATTGCTACAAAAGAAGTTGCTGATTGTCAGTCGCAGACAACCAATGAAAAACCAGTGCATTGATTTTTTTATATCACTGATATGATACGACAAAGGTATTGTAGTGCATATTAAATTAGATTTTAAACAATGACCCATCAATCAACCCTAATCATTGTAAGTCTTTTCTTTCTTTCTTCTCTTAAGTGTTTTAATGCTTTTCTCGTACTTTTCATTTCATGCAATTCCATTTCATTCGCTTTTGCTTTATTTTTCTTTCCAACCTTTTTATTATTCACCAGGGGCATGTACCCCCCCCCCCAATAATTCAAAATACTAACTAGCTAATTTGCTCTGTTCTTTCAAAGAATTACTTCTCTACCTACCCCCAGCCCCCCCCCCCCAATTTGAAATTGAAATGACCTTTGAAATGACTTTACGCCTTTTAATTGTTTGTTCATCTTGCTCTTCCAAAACAATTCTCTCGTCGTGTTCTTTTTCATATTTTTGTCTTTTTCATTTTATTGTATCTTGAACGATGAAAATCGGGCGGAGTCAGAAGGTATGATCGCTTATAAACCAGTTAGATGCAACGAAAAGGGAGTTAATGCTGGTACTATTAACTGGAAAGAAAGAGGAAAACAAACAAGAAAAGAAGGAGAAAGGTGGTAAAATGAAAATGAAAACGAATACAGCCAAGGAGATCCAAAACATAATAGCTGTGTCCGAAAAAGAGGTTGCAATGAAAGCGAGACAGCAAAGAAAAAGATAAGTCCAGGAAAAGGTGAATGAATTCTGAGTGTATTATGTGACATGTGCAAAAGTTTACAGTTGTCGTTTCCTTGTTAAACTACTACCCCTTTAAATTCACTTTTTGCTGATTTGCTGACAAGCTAAAGCTAAACCTCGATAAGTCGACTAGCATTTCAGTCCAACTCCTCTTTGTACCCGATATCTTTCCCGCTCCTTGGATTCTAAGTTGCCAAATTGCCACGTATGCCTTATGATTGACCCTCGGTAACTCGAACTCCCGTTAATTCGAGTTCGAACGAACCAAGTCCTGGTTGTTTGACTTAGCGAAGTTCAACTACAATTTACACAAACAGAATTTTGAACATGCATGAGAGGCTATTGATGCAATGTACATTTTCTTATTGAAACGTTATCAAGTGATGTTTTCACAAACAATGTGATTCGAAGCTTTTTATGAATCCGTTGGAATAGAGTTGCGTTTTCTGCCTGAAGATAGTGAGTTGCTTTGATTGAATTGAGCAACCAACAGTACTAAATTGTTATGACTTTGTCTTGAATTAGTCACAGTAAGAGAGTGTCTGCCTGTAGGAAAATAAACGTGGAACAATCAATAGAATGATGTTTATACTGTTTAATATTGCGAATAAAACAACCAGTACTGAAGAATCCTAGCTGGTCAACATGCTAACAGAATACAAAGCCTCACACAAGGCCAATTATCTTGCCCTTGTATTAAGGTTTAAAAATTCATTTGTGACAAAGAGATCTACCTGTATGAGACAACAAGGAAGGTCAAACAAACCATAATCTAATAAAAAAGTACCCGTTATTAATATCAGCTCGATTTTTAACAAGCAGCGATTTGAAGGGAAGGATTTAAACATATTTATGAAAAGTATCAAAGTTTACTTAGTTGTCGTGTTCAGGTTGTAATAAGCGCGTAGCTTGTTAAAGGGAGGTCAGGGTTAAGATTGTGAAAAATAGACCAAGAAAATTTAATAGGTTGTATGCCAAAAATGTTCGAAAAAATGCCCAGTTCATGATTAGTTCGCTTCAACTTTCTTGTTTTTTGTAGTAGATTGCATTAGGAGTTTTTCTTTATTAAACTGGCTAAAATGGTTCTCAGTTTGTTCAGGAAAAAGGGAGTCCCTTTCTTCTTCATTTTAACAAATTATATAATAAAGGAACAATGAATTTTAATTCTTATATTCTCATAGTTATTTATGTATAGCTTTAATATTATTTTAGTGTCTAGAAAAATACAGGATACCCGTTGATGGCAGATTATTTTACCACGCATTGATATATTCTTTTAAAACATTGAAAATAGCATTAATCATCATGACCATGTATCAAATATAGTATCAAGTCAACTTTTTCTTTATTTGTATTTAACAAACAACTTAATTTTATGTTTTGGGCTGCTAATGGTTGTTCTGGTTTGTTTGATATTTCAAGCCAATTAAAACTGGACACCTTTCGTTTCTCGAATTTAGTTTGGGTTCATTTTGGATACAAGTTTGAGTAATTATTTTTCGTTTATACTGGTCTAAATTAGTTCTTGTTTGAATAATATGGGATTGAATTTGGGTTGAAATCCCAGGCCTATTACACGTTTCTTATTTTATAAGAAACCTAGCTCAAGCCATACTAGTAAGGGTTTCTTAAATTTTTATTGTTTTTTATGATAAATTCGACATTTTTATAGCCATATCCAGTGATGCTGGTGTTATTTAGTAATGTTCAGCCAGTAATACCAACTTCTCTTCAATTAAATTTATTCCGGGAGGGGACTTTCTTTTACTTTGGTCCAGTGGCGTAGATACAGGGGGGCATGGGGGGCGACCGCCCCCCACCAGAGCTTCCGAGCCATTTTGTCGGAAATTTTTCGAAAATGATCTTAAGAGAGAGTTTGAAAACATTTTCAATTTGCTAGAAATAGCCTTGACTCTTCCAGTATCGTCAGCTCACGACGAACGAGCTTTCAGCTGCTTAAAGAGAGTCAAGACGTATCTCCGAAGTACCATGAATGAAGACCGTCTTTCAAACTTGGCGTGGATCTCCATCAATCGCGAAACAGTGGCAAACTTGCCATTAAGAAAGATGCAAGAACCCTTTCTTGAAGCAAAAACAAGAAAGCTTGTCAATTAAACTATTCATCAATTTGTTTTCGATGTTCTATTTTGGTTTTTGTTCTGTTGTAACCTTTTAAAAATGATAATCACCAAAACATTTCATTTCCCGATTCGTGTTTTTCTCAACTAACTGTCATCTTTCATGTTTAAACTCTGTGTATATTCAGAAACATCTTATCGAACAATTACCTAAATTCGGGCGTGCCCTTGTGAACACGCCCAAAAAACACACCTTTTGTCGGAAAATTTTGGTCTTTGCCCCCCCGCTAAATATTTCTATCTACGCCACTGCTTTGGTCAGGGCTCACTGCTGGCTAAGCATTACCAACACAAGTGTGCGCGAACTTATTAACGATTAGTTGGTTTTAGCCCATTTTTAAATTTTTATTTAGATCAGTCATACTAAGAGATTAGATTTCCATTATATAATTCTTACTTTTCATTTATGTTATTGATTTTCAGAATATTTAGATTTGACAAAATATCATATATGTTTCTATCTTTAGGACCGTACCTTGCTACAATAACAAGCAATAGTCCTCTTGTCTCTCTTGCTCTTCAAGACAAACAAGAGGAGCAACAAGAAAAGGTGGTCAAGACAAGAGCTCAGGCCTCTCATGAACGGAAGATTTTCAATTCAATTCAATTGGATTTATGACCATGACGTGTGGTCTTTCTTTTTCGATCCGAATCGTGGAAGTTGAACGTGCAAAGGAAGAAGTAGAAACCAAACATAAAAATCGGTGATATTCAAGGTATGATTATCGATAGTTCATTATTAATTTAGTATTATTTGCCAATATCAATTTTTAACCATATTTTTGGGCAATTTTTATTTTTCGAAGTATTTTATCTCGGAAAATCAAAACGTTTGAATATCGCCGCCTTCGGGCCTAAGCCTTTAGGCCAAGATGGCTACCTAAATTTATTTGTTTATCTGCAAGTCCTGTTTTATGAAGCTTCAGTCTAGCAAGAAACTCTTTTATGTGTTAACAAAGTACTTGTACTAGTTAAAGGGCTTATCCATCCATCGGCATCTAGCTCTAAGACCTGGCTGTGTTTGAGCTTGGATACTTATGCTCGTCAGAAAACACTCAAAATAGGTTCATAGTTGTACTCGGATCTTTTTCTTTCCATTTCCGCAAAAAATTGATATGTCATTTTTGGCTGCATAAGCTTTTTAAGAATAATTATTAGTGGTAGCTCTTTCTTGTTTATTTCAGATGCTCCGAAAAAGACAGAAGAATTGCTGATATGTCAAACAACTTCAACTTCATGGACACAAAATTGCTGTTTTACATTTTCTTTTTCTATTGTATTTTTGTTGAATCTTCTTCAATAAAAACTTAGGGCTTGTGTATTTTCTGGGTGCTAATAGGAATAGGCTAACATAGGTGCTTATGTATAGCCTAATATTAATTACCTAACATTCTAGGATATTTAAAAACAACTCTTTTCTTATCTCAGGATATTGAATTAGGATACACTAAGAGATGCGCATTTTTAGAATAGGATAACTGCATAACGCATAAATAATAACATAGGATAGAGGTGGGTTGGGTTAAATGCAGGGTGGGATGCGCAATTTCGGGGCGACTTCAGGACGTCTGCTGCTCCTGAAGTCGTTCCTGTTGGCCGTGGGGAACCCTAGCCCTGCGGTCGCTGGTTTGTCCCGGACGCTCTGTTCCGTGAAAGGTGGGAGGAAGTAACGGAAAAAAGAATTAATACCCAACCTCGTCCGCCATGGCAAGCCCTATCCTGTGGAGTGCTGTTGGTTACCCTGCTTTGCCATATGATCTCATGTGCTCATAGTCCCTATCCAAATCAACCAAGTTGCAAAATCCCAAAGCTACGGCTCTATTCCCAAGTGATGAGAAAATGACATATCTGCATAATGCTACTCAATCACAATGCACCATTATCACAATCTATATCAAAGTTCCTTTATCTAAAATAGTGTGCAACAATAAAAATGCCTTTTTGAAGAATGTTACTGATCAGCAAAGCCATGAAATATAACTCTCAAAGTCCGAAAAATTGAACCTGTTTACGTGTTTGCCAAACGGTTTCCTAGACAATAATATACATGAGAGCAGTAAGCATTGCCCCCCGTAGGCCATAGCGTCATTGCATTTACTGCACCCCCCAGACCGTATCATCATTATTTGATCAGACGAATGGCTGAACGTCACAATACAAAAGCGAGGACCATAGATTCTAGCCCAAATAATACCAGGAAAACCTACGCAAAGCAAATCGCATCCTTTGAGCAAGTAAAAAAAAACAATACATAGCTACTACCAACTACAAATAATAATATCAATATCACAACAAAAACAACTAACATCTTTTATTAATAAAATAATTTCCTCATCTCAGGTTGCATCTTACCTAGGTTTGTATCGTATAATGCAAAAGCTAAATTGTAAATATAGGGACTGCAGTTTGAATCTAAGGTTGGGGTTGAACTCATGTCTGCCACAGTGACATAGCTCTATGCCTGGTAACTAAAGCCTGTGTCCAGAATAAAGGCTGAAGCACTGTCCAATATGGTGGGAAATGATCATCTAAAACCTGAAGTTTGCATCCAAAATCGAGTTTTAAGCTAAGGTCTATTACTATGACATAAAATCATATCTAAAGCTTACTTATAGAACCAATACCTAAACTTGTATCTATTAAGGTAAAAAAGGTGTATATCAACCCCAAAGCTTGTATCTAGTAGAAGACCTCAAATCAAACTATAAGTTTGGACTTCAGAACTAAAACTCAAACTATAAGAAGTTCTAAAACTAGTTCCCGTGCTAAAACTGATATCAGAAATATTCCTAATTGAATATTTGCTATTTTTACTTCAAAAACACCTCATGGAAAGATCTGGAAACATTTGTAATATAAGTAAATTAGGGAGACACAAGACCAATTTATTGCTATTAGAAAGTACGTATGCAAAACAATACTGTGCAAAACTATGATAGTGTTATGTAGTTCTTCTTCAACTACTCTAGAAATGGCGTAGAAGCCCCTCTTTTTTGCAAAAGCATAAATATGCCCCTTTTATGGACCAAAAATTGTCCCTCTGACTAAATGGATTGCGTGTCATGCCTTTTCTATTGTGCCCCCCCCCCCCAACTTTTTAATACTCTCCTACAGCTCTGTACTCTGGCCGTAAAACTAATAAAATAACAATGACAAAATTAAAAAGGTTACTAAATTATAGACTAAAAAGATTAAGAAATTTTATAAAAAGTTTGTGAAGTTAAAGCAAAGAAAACAGTATCCATTTCCATTGCTTTAACTTTCTAGAAAAATCCTGTAAGGCTAATAACTAATGAAAAACAGAAATCTCAAAACAATATTCTACCGGACTATGAAAAAATAAAAAAACTAATAATGCACAAAGAAATTAATTTGAATCAGTTAATTGTAACTTATGTTGGGAAACTAAGATCAGGGTTCCCGGTACAAGCTTTTGCGTAAATGATTTCAGAGCAAACCGATATCAAATTCAGCGATCCAGGCTTCAACTACGATGACGCGTACAATGCTTAATACTTCTCCTAGTTTTGGATGTAAACAGATCACAATTCTCTTCCTCCTCAAGCTCTATCCCACAAAAATGCCCAACAGTAACAAATAGAAATATCCATTTCGCCCAGGTCCCTACATTTTAGACACTTTGATATTCATGTGATATGAAAGCATTGTGAAAGAGTAACATTAATATAGATACGAGCACTTTCTCACCTTAAGAACAGAGAACGTAGCCCAGCATTTTGCCAAAATGGTTGAATTTGAATAGGGTACCATGAGCCATGAAGACCATATAACGTAGCAGGGTATTCCAACAGCAACTCCACAGGACCAGGGCTTGCCACGGCGGACGAAGTTGAGTGTTCACAGTTACGAAATCTAAAAAAAAATTTATACAATCGTTAAAAACAAGAAATGTAAGAAAATTGTCTCTTATTTTAAATTAATGTTCAACTCTTCCTTCTTCACTTCTCCTTCTTCTTCATCTTCGACTTTTCTTCATTATTGATTCCTTCACAGCAAAAGCACCCAAAGAAAAACTGAAATAAATAACAAACAAGAATAACAATCAAGACACATTCATCAATGATATCGCTAGAAAATCAACTTACAGTGGAATCCCGCTATAACAAACTCTGTGGGAACCGAGAAAATAGTTCGCAATAGCGGGAGTTCGTTGTACAGAAGGGACGTTTTTTTATGAAGAATTCCAAACACAAATGGGCCAGAATGTCTGTTGGACCCTCCCTCAAGTATTCGCGCTTAAGTGGCACACTATATTGTTCCAAAAAACTGTTTACAGGATGACAACAGTTATTGCCCTGATAGATTGCAACAGCAAAAAACGCTCAAGCATGTTTAACAATGAAACATCACAAAGCAAAGTCGATATTACCACTTTATATCAATGATTTTATTACTATTTCTATTTTATCTACTTTTACTTCTTTCTGTTCTGTTAAACAAAAAAATCAGTGATATGTTTGTGTTCCTTTTTGTTTCTCATTGCTACGTCATATAATTTCGAGAGGGAATTTATCTTCTTCGTATTTCTTTCCCTATTTCCGCACAAAAAAGGCTCGATATTTGAAGTCCATCCAGAGCTTGAAAAGCTTCACCCTTGGCGATACGTTTTCTCAAAAATTCGTTATATCGAGGGTATTTGTGGTCAGGGGATCAGAAGTTTGGTTCGTAATAACGAAAGTTCGTTATATCCAGGGTTCGTTATACAGGGAGTATTTACAGTAGGATTTACTTCCCAGAATCCAAGGGACCGGAGTTTTAGTTCGTAATAGCGGGAAGTTCGTTATAAGCGGGGTTCGTTATAGCGGGATTCCACTGTAATTCTCTTCAAAAATTAAAGCAGTCAAATATAAATCTAGGAGAGTCGAGTTATAGGTTTCTAAATACATTACTAGCTAATACAATAGTAGATGGAAACTTACTAACTATCCACTTTGATTTCGATCCTCAGCAACTCTTCAAAATACTGGCTTGATATAATTTTGGCTTAATCTTCGACTTTTCTTCATTATTGATTCCTTCACAGCAAAAGCACCCAAAGAAAAACTGAAATAAATTACAAACAAAAATAACAATCAAGACACATTAATCAATGATATCGCTAGAAAATCAAATTAATTCTCTTCAAAAATTAAAGCAGTCAAATATAAATCTCGGAGACAGTCAAGCTACATATTTCTAAATACATTACCGTAAATCCTCGAATTGGCCCCCCCCCCCTCGAATAAGCCCCCACCCCTAGCGTGCTGATATTTGCGTACACCGAGTTCGAGAAAATTTTGCTTTTCTAACAGTTTTTTTACCAATATCCGAGCATTCTTCTGATTATCTGTGTATGCAAAGTGCTTCGCTGTAACAACTAAACCAATTTCCTGTTTCTTTTCCCAGTAACAACATCAATTTTTGTGCCATATTTCAGATAGCTTTATAAGCCCCCCCTCGATTAAGCCCCCCCCCTAGAATAAGCCCCCCTCTGAAAATGTCACAAATAAATAAGCCCCCAGGGGGCTAATTCGAGGATTTACGGTACTAGCTAATTGTGGATGAGAACTTACTAATTATCAAGTTTGACTTCGATGCTCTGGGACTCTTCAAAATTTTGGCTTGATATAAGAGACATCTTTACTTCAGAAAGCAATGATAAGTAGTTTTGTCCTGTGATAAAAAATGATCCTCATTAGAATTTTAGTGGCTGATTACAATGGTAAGGAGAAATTTTAAGAAAGTAACTACATAATTTCTCGTATTTTGAAACTCTAATATTTTAATATTTTTTGTAAATTTACTTTATTTTATCAATAGGGATCAATAGGCTCTCTAAGGCAGACAATTTTGGGACTCAGGTCAGATGTCAGCTTTTTTGAGGATCCTTACACTGTATTACATATATGCCAACAAAGACAATCTAACTTATATTGAAAAAATCATAAATCTATCAGAATAAATTGTACATACATTTTATTTGATTTCTTTTTCTCTTACTCTCATATTAAAATGTTGGTCTCATTCAACAAAAGCTGCTCTAAAAACATGAAAAAATCCTTCAGACACTCCGAGTTTGGGATACATTTGGAAGACATCCAATTTTGATGATAAAATTAGGGTGGCACAGGTTATTTAATGAGAAAGTTTTTTCAGAGCAGCACTCAAACCTTCTAAGAGTTTTTTACAGAGCAGCAAGAAACTTCTGATGGTAAATGAAAAATCACTAAGAAACTTTTTAATATTTTATTCTTGTTTGAAATATAAAAGATAACCACTGTGCATGGTAATATCAATATCAATGGAGTAGATATGATGCTCATTGATTAATGTTAGATATACAACTTTATTAAATCGATTTTCCACTCCAAACCTCATTTTTCACTTGTCTTCCAATGTTTTTGATTCTATGCATGCACTTTTCAAATATCCATTTAAGAAACTTTTACTGGTAAAATGTGTCCAATAATGCCCTAAAATTAAGAAACTTTCACAGGCGAAGCTGTAGCCAGGTTTTATATAAAATGAAAATGTGTATGTAATTCTTTCAAGACCTGAGTACCAAGCACTTTCTTAAAAAACAATGTGTGAGGGTTACTTTTGTTTCAGAGGAGTTAATTAATAGGAAAGTTGCCTATAAATCAAGTTGATTTATGACTCCACCATCACTTCTGTACCTACATCATGTTATCTGAACATGCAGTACAAGCCAAAGACAACACTCCAAATATCAGATTGGCAGTTTGTGCAAATTGATACGTAGACAAACCTTCCACCCATCTTCCCCTCCCCAAGTATGTTTTAAAGCAAACATAAAGCCCAAACTTCATCAAAGACTAAACTTATTTATATTACTGCTGGTGAAAGACCTATGTACCGTAAATCCTCGAATAAGCCCCTGGGGGCTTATTTGCAGAGATGAATATTTGGCTAGGTCCTATTCAAGGGGGGCACTTGGGCACTTATTAGAAGAAGGGAGCTATTCAAAATTAATACTGTAAAGCTATTGGGGGATGTTTATTCATTGGTGGGGGGGGGATTATTCGAGGATTTACGATAATTAGGATCTGTGCAATGTATACTTACAAAGAAAATTCAACTCATGATAAATTCTGCACCAGCTCTCTTGTGTTTCTAAACAGCTTCAATTGATCCAGATTCTACTCTTCTGTTATAAGCTTCCATTTCTGCCATGCCACAAGGGAAACTACTTCTTTGGCAACACCCCTTCTTGTCAATATCTCATTAGCATGCAAATATACATTTATATACCATCAAAGTCCATGTATATCGTGCCATATCCATTGATACAGGAAAACGCAACTCGCCAAGCACATGGACCTCTCTATTATAACTCAAAACGAATGCATTGAAATATGGCCGAAGCCATCTTTGTTTAACACCACAGTTCTTTCCCCTCTTCCTTCCACGGTGGCATTAATTATTTCAGCTTCGCTTTGGTACAAGATCACGCTATATCATTCTTTACTTTTCCGATATTCTGCATCCACAATTGATCAAAATGTGAAAAACTTTTAGGTTTTCTAAAAACCTGACCATGGGTACGTAAAACTTCTGTAGGCCTGGGCCTGGCCTCCAGCCTCGTCTTGGTTGCGGCTTGCAAAATATACTCAAGTCAAGTCAAGTCAAGTCACTCCCATGGCCTGATGGCCGTTGGGGCACTTTGAGTTCATACACAATTTTCTCCATTCGTCGCGATTCTGAAGCATTCAACAATGTTCTTGGTTGTCCAATCTCTTATGTCATCAGTCCATATTCTCTTCGGCCGTCCTCTACTCCTCGTCCCATTCACAGAACCATGCATGATGTCGTGGGGATGTCGTACGCAAGTGTTCCCGTCTTCCTCGATATGTGTCCAAACCATTGGAGCTTCCGCCTCCTTGCTGTCTCCGGCAGAGGTTCGTAGCTGCCTATTTTGTCGATGATTCTTCGGTTTACTTCAATATTTGTGATTCGTTGCTTCCACGTGATTCCCAGTATTCTCCGAAAGCAGCGCATCTCAAATGCAGTATATAATATACTAGTCGTCAAATTGTCTGTTAAAAACTCCGGAAAATTCACCTTTGTGCAAGACCAAAAAGTTAGTTAAAAATATTTCCATAAAAGATATTATCCATAAATTATTTGAATTTAAATACTAACCTTTGGGATGTCGCTGAAATCGTATCAATGGGTCAAATGATCAATGGTCAAAACGACTCATCCGCATACCATAACGAGGATTGTTCAAAATGCTATTCTTGGCTGCAGTGTTACTGCTCTGTTGCTTAACTTATTTATCCTTTCCTTTATTTATTTAAGTAATTATTTTTGATTAATTTACATCAACAAAAGCAGTATTGAAGCTGTTGATTAACATCGTAGAAGTAGAAGGACACTATCAAAAGAAAGACTCTAGACAAACGTATTATATTTAAACTTAACACACTCTTATCTGCTGGCCTTAACAAACAATTTTCCTATACTAATACTAACCTTTAGGATGTCGCTGAAATCGTATCAATGGGTCATAAATGATCAATGGTTAAAACAACTCCTCCGCATAACGTGACCATAACGTAACACGTCACATACACTCCTGCGCAATACCAATTGGAACGCACAGAACGCCATTGATTGCCTCGCCATTTCATTTCATTTCATTTTAAATTCTTTATACAGGGTAAATACATTCAGTATGCTAGGAACTGTTTTACAATGTGCCCTGCTTAAAAACGTATCTAGCCAATTACAATAACTTTAAAAATAAATATCTAGTGTATACAAAAAGAAAAAAGATACATAAAAGAAAAGTAGACTCTGAAGTCGAAAGTAGCTATGCACCAAACGCTGATTTAGATAGTCAACCTCTTTGATCTTTCAAAAAAGACTTCAATCTATTTTTGAAAGTAGCTAGCGAACGACAACGTCAAGTTAAATCCGCTCCTGCGCAGTAACAATAGCTATGCCACCGCGCGTGCTGACCACCTTTCTCCTTCGCATAAAGTAACCCTAACCATAACCCTAAAACAAATGCCTAAACCATTAGGGACAGACTCTTTTCTTATACGCTCCTGCGCAGTACCAATAGCTACGCCACAGCGCATGCTGACCACCTTTCTCCGCGTAAGGTAACCCAAACCCTAAGACCAATGCCTCAGCAATCTCAATTATTGGTCGTTTTATGCAATTCTCGGTAAGGTCCTTCTGACTACTGATTTCTTTTGCCAAGCCCTGATCTTGGAATGACAGAACTCAAGAGGTGGATAAGACTTTCGCATGAGCTAAAAAGTACACCACAGCAATGAAGTCTCTGATGCAAGACAAATGAGTCAATTTCCGTAATAAAGATTAATGTTAAACATCAGAACAATTAATAACAACGAGAACAACGTACAAAAAATTTGCACTTGATAAAAACTTTTATACTTTATACTCTTCCATAAGTGCATAAAGCAAAACTGCAATCTCATCATCCTTAGATGCAATCAACTTGTTCTTTTCCTGTATTTCATTCTCCGCCATTTCAAGTCGACTAGCATTTTCTTGATTAATGCTTTCATCGACAAGAATCTTTCGCTTTAAAGCTTCATTTTCTTCGCTTAGCCTCGCAAGATCGTTATTCTTGGCTTCAACTTTACTTGCAAGCTCAACCTTGTCACTTCGGAGCTTTTTGATCTTGTGGGTTTCCCTACCAAACAATTCCTCAATGATTTCTTTTTGCTGTTCGGCTAAAGAAAACAACTCTTTCTTATCACTCTTCAAACTTGAGATCTGCAAACAAGTAAAACCTATTAAATATACAAATATCTTCAAAGTATTAGCAAGATTAATATAGACCATGTGTTTGAAACAAGAAAGCTTTATTTTGATTGCTGAATATTCACCGTTTCATCGAGGCTCTCCCTTTTTGCTATCTCTTCCTTTTGTTCTTTCACTTTTCTAAAATATATAAGAAACAAAGCAACGTAAGAAATCAACTAAACAAAACATCAACTCAAAATAACACAATTAGCTGTTTTATTTTTGTGATTATTGCAAACTTACTTGAGAAGAAGAGAATTCATTTTCTCCGAAGATTCGAGTTTCTTTTGAGTCTGTGTAAGTTGACTCTTCAACTCGACTTCTTCCCCAACAGTTCGCAAAATTTGATCATCCAAGCATTGATTTTCAACACTAGATGACGACATACAGTGAAATACAGCAGCGTTATTACTGCTAGAAATCCAAATTTTTTGCGTTCAGCACATCAAATGAAAATATATAACAATAAACATCAATTTTAAATAATTTAAACTGTGCAAGAGAAGAAGTGAAATACACAACGTTGCGAGCTGTACTTGTCTTCGGGTGTAGTGAAATTCGTTAGAGGAGAAAGTAAATAAACAAACGATAGGAATGTGAAATTCGAAATATAGGAAAAAAAGAATGTGACGTAAGAAGAAGGAGTGATTAGAGATAAGAAAATTGTTTGTTGGCCAGCAGATAAGAGTGTGTTAAGTTTAAATATAATACGTTTTTCTAGAGGTTTTCTTTTGATAGTGTCTTTCTACTTCTACGATGTTAATCAACAGCTTCAATACTACCTTTGTTGATGTAAATTAATCAAAAATAAATACTTAAATAAATAAAGGAAAGGATAAATAAGTTAAGCAACAGAGCAGTAACACTGCAGCCAAGAATAGCATTTTCCCAGTAATGATAGTAATGATGTCCCTCCAGAGGTGCATAAATAAGTCCACATATAGTCATGTCAGCGGTGGAATGATTCAGCGAATTGAAATGTTTTGACGTGGTGATTGTGATTGATTTCGAAATTGGCGCGAAAATGGAGATTTCGAACGAGACTGTCGACGTCCACGGAAACGAGGCTCTTCGTTGTCTTGATTCATCTGTGAGGACAAGACTTGAAGCTGGGCCGTAATTTGGTTTATCTTGCCTTCTAGTTCGGACAGTTGGCTTATGACAATTATATGAGGTGTTGCTGGTAGAGAAGCTGACGAAACAGATGGTTGGGGTGTGGTACTGCCACTTCCAAAAAATCATTTGAAGAGCAAGCTGCTATGCTTATGCAGCTTGAAAAAGAAAAGAAGAAGCATAAGTCCCGCATTGAAGAATTGCAGGTGTGCATCGAGGAAGAGCAACGAAAACTGAAAGAGGCAATTGAAGAAAAATGTCCTCTCTTCAAGACAAATTTTGAGTTGAATAAAATCCTGGAAGGCTATAATAGGGTCTTCGATGAAATTAAGAAAAGGGAAGAAGAAATCCAACAAATGTGGAAGAGTATTAAAGATGGAAATGAAAGAATTCTTGGAAGAATAGAAGAAGTGGGCAAGAAAGTGGAGATTATTGCAAAAAATGCAGATAATTTGAAAGCAAAGAAGAAAGAGAAGAAGTTTAGAGAAGGAGAAAATCTAAGGCATAAATCTCGCATTGAAGAATTGCAGGCGTGCATGGAGGAAAAGCAAGGAAAACTGAGAAAACTATATTCACTAATTATTTGAGAATTGTTCTTGATGAAGCTGACTTTACGAAGGCTTGAGCTTGAGGCTTGCAAAAGAAAACAAAGAATTCCAAAGTGAGTCTAGTGCGAGTTGTCAAAAAGTTTCTCTTGAGAGTGAACAAAATGGCTGTTGGGGTTTTCTTGAAATAAGAAATTATTTTGCAATTATGCTTCCCTCGAATAAAATGTCATGGGGGTTATTCAAGGAGGGGGGCGCTTATTCAGTGGTGGTGGGGGTTGATTCAGGATTTACGATAATTAGGGTCTGTGTATATCAATGTATACTTACAAGGAAAATTCTACTCATGATACATTCTGCACATCTGCACAAGCTCTGTTGTGTTTCCATTCCAAACAGCTTCAATTGATCCAGACTCTTCTCTTCTGTTATTAGCTTCCACTTCTCTTCTCTATGCCACAAGGGAAACTACTTCTTTGTCAACATCCCCTCTTGTCAATATCTCATTGAGTTTTTTCTCCTCTTCCTTCCAAGGTGGTTTTAGTTATTTCATGTTCGCTTTGCTATTTCACTTTTTACTTTTCAGATATTCTGCATCCACAACTCCCTAAGTGAGAGTGCAAAGCCGAAATACCGGCCTATTCGCAAGTCCCACTAAAGCCATAAATTTTTCATGCAAAACGCCAAACAAAATGTCTTTCCTGAACCAGTTGAAATTCATTACTGCCTTCACAACTCTTCTTATACACAAGTCGCTGAAAATCTTTCTAAACAACTCCGTCCTTATCCATCACTGCTTCAAAATATTCATACATTTGCCTTCGTTCTGGAGAAATTCATTTGTAATGTAACTTCATTTGATTTGAAAATGTCATAGTTTCATTTCATGCCATGCCGCCAGGGTTGCCAGATGTCAGTTAGCCGTAGCCCAATAAGCCAAATGGGTCATAAAATAAAGCCAAATTAAGCCAAATTTGAAAATGAGGTTGAAAAACAATAGAATGGGAAAACGAGGCTGTGATGATGTCATCAAAACACAAGAGAACAAAAGAAGTATCACATGATTGTTCAGAATTCAAAGAATGCGCACAGTTTCACCCATCAATCGAACCTTCCGTGTGCAATTTTTCTGCATTGAACAACCTGAACATCCTTTCCAATACTGAAAATCCTTACAACAGCGGCCTTGAACATTCAAATTAGCTTAATTAAGCCAACTTTCTGAAAAAAGCCAAATTAAGCCAAATTTCAGCTCTAAGCCAAATCAATTTTTCTAAGCCAAGCACTTTTCAAAAAAGCCAAATTTCTGGAATTTGGCTTAGAAAAAGCCAATATGGCAACCCTGCATGCCGCCAAGCTACTCTTGAAAACCAGGAGGTAAGCATTTTTGACACAAACGCCGTTATTGGCCTCGATATCGATGAAAATTTTTGAATAGACCAATCAGAACGACGTATTTTGAAATCCTGCTCTGTGAATTGAGGAACAAAAATTTGTTCCCGAGTTCAGATTTATGATGCTCAAATGTGATAAGTCCCAGTTGGTGGAGCGAAGGCATGAGTACAAACACAGAGACGCAATGTAATGAGTCTGGCCTTGGCTTGGCCTCCACCTCCAGCCTCGTCTTGGTTGTGGTTTGCAAAAGATACTAACGACAGCGTCAAGTTAAATCCACTCCTGCGCAGTAACAATAGCTATGCCACCGCGCGTGCTGACCACCTTTCTCCTTCGCATAAAGTAACCCTAACCATAACCCTAAAACTAGAAGTAGCAAATTGCTATATATTGCTCAGCTTTTGTGGTTGTACTTTTGGTATTAAGTGGCAGTAGGGCTGCTGAGGTGGAAAGGCCACAGAAGTGCAGGAAGCCTCTTTTCATTGTTGGAAGATTTAACAGGAAATGAAGGGAGGCAGTAAATTTTGGCGGAAGCTAGAAATTTCGAAAATTCTTAGTAAACAGGATATAGATTGATGCCCTATAAATTGTTTGTACTTTCTGCCGAAAAATGTTAGACACAGAAAATTGACACTTTGAAATAGTAAAAGTAACAGAACATTTCTTAAATATAACCAAAATAACTAAAACTAATTCATGACTAAAATATGATTGAAAGAAAGGATGTAACAATTTGCTTACTATGATCTTTTCTATAGTACTGTAATATGACACTGCCTATTTTTCATAAAGAAACTTGCCATTGCAATAATGGATACACTTTTTTTATAAGAACCAGATAATTTTTGCCTAGCCTCGATGATCTTAAAAATTCAAGGTTGAAATGTTCTTAACTTGTTCTTATTTTAAGAACAAGTTTTTGCAATTATTAGGGAAACTACAGTTTGTTTAGTGCATGGAGGAAAACATGCAAGTATGTTTTAAAATTAAATGTCAATGCAAATGTTGATTAATTTGGAAATTATCTTGGAACAGGGCCTTTTTAATATACTAACTGGGGGGCCATGCCCCTAGCCTGCTTCGTTTCGTACGTTGTTCTTACTTTGGGGCAAAGCTCATCTCAGACTGTTGTTTCTTACAAAGGTTGTTCTTATCAGAAAAAAACATGTAAGCCACAAAACAGGTGAATATCTTTAACAGTAGTTACCATTCACTGACTGGGTTGCGAGAAGGGAAACATTCAGTATTTTGAGCTGATAAATTTATAGATACGTGAAATTTGAAACATTTGGAAATAATCTGAGGTTTTTTATGGCAATTGAGTCAGAAAATGTCAAGTGTGATTATAAAAAAATATTTGCTACAGTATATATAATAGTTAAAATAAGAACTAAATTAGTTTCCAAAGTTTTGTAACGTCATGTTTTGCATTACTTCCACCCTACAAAAATGTTTGCTGTTCTCCGTGTCAGCGGTTCATCATTGAACATATGCGCTGCCAGTGGAAAATAACATTCCTGAACCCTAACCATAACCCTAAAACAAATGCCTAAACCATTAGAGATAGACTCTTTTCTTATATGCTCCTGCGCAGTATCAATAGCTACGCCACCGCGCGTGCTGACCACCTTTCTCCTTCGCATAAAGTAACCCTAATCATAACCCTAAAACAAATGCCCAAATCATTAGGGACAGACTCTTTTCTTATACACTCCTGCGCAGTAACAATAGCTATGCCACCGCGCGTGCTGACCACCTTTCTCCTTCGAATAAAGTAACCCTAAACATAACCCTAAAACAAATGCCTAAACCATTAGGGGCAGACTCTTTTCTTATACACTCCTGCGCAGTAACAATAGCTATGCTACCGCGCGTGCTGACCACCTTTCTCCTTCGCATAAAGTAACCCTAACCATAACCCTAAAACAAATGCCTAAACCATTAGGGACAGACTCTTTTCTTATACGCTCCCGCGCAGTAACAATAGCTACGCCACAGCGCATGCTGACCACCTTTCTCCGCGTAAGGTAACCCCAATGGATAACCTTAACCCAAAGGCCAATGCCTCAGCAATCGTTTCTCAATTATTGGTCGTTTTATGCAATTCTCGGTAAGGTCCTTCTGACTACTGATATCTTTTGCCAACCCCTCATCTTGGAATGACAAAACTCAAGAGGTGGATAGGACTTGCGCATGAGCGAAAAAATACCCCGCAGCCATGAAGTATCGGATGCAAGACAAATGAGTCAATTTCAATAATCAATATTAATGTAAACAATCAGAACAATCAATAACAACGTACAAAAAACTTGTACTCAGTAAAAACTTAAAAATAAAAATTATATTGTTACAACGTTTATGTTCTTTGCAAAAATACAAATACAAGGTTCATCTTCTTCTTCGGAAGATTTTCAAAATCTTTTTCTCTTTCTTCTTTGCTGTCAAATTTTCTGCATTTTTCGCAATAATCTCCGCTTTCTTGCTAACTTCTTTTATTCTTCCAAATATTCTTTCATTTTCTTCCTCAATACTCCTCCGCAGTTGTTGGATTTGTTCTTCTTTTTTTTTAATTTCATCGAAGACCCTATTATGGCGACGTATTTCATTCTCCGCCATTTCAAGTCGACTAGCATTTTCTTGATTAATGCTCTCTTCGACAAGAATCTTTCGCTTTAAAGCTTCATTTTCTTCGCTTAGCCTCGCAAGATCGTTATCCTTAGATGCAATCAACTTGCTCTTTTCCTGTATTTCATTCTCCGCCATTTCGAGTCGACAAACATTTTCTTGATTAATGCTCTCTTCGACAAACATCTTCCGCTTTAAAGCTTCATTTTCTTCGCTTAGCCTCGCAAGATCGTTATCCTTAGATGCAATCAGCTTGCTCTTTTCCTGTATTTCATTCTCCGCCATTTCGAGTCGATAAGCATTTTCTTGATTAATGCTCTCTTCGACAAGAATCTTTCGCTTTAAAGCTTCATTTTCTTCGCTTAGCCTCGCAAGATCGTTATCCTTAGATGCAATCAGCTTGCTCTTTTCCTGTATTTCATTCTCCGCCATTTTGAGTCGACAAGCATTTTCTTGATTAATGCTCTCTTCGACAAGAATCTTTCGCTTTAAAGCTTCATTTTCTTCGCTTAGCCTCGCAAGATCGTTATCCTTAGATGCAATCAGCTTGCTCTTTTCCTGTACTTCATTCTCCGCCATTTCGAGTCGACAAGCATTTTCTTGATTAATGCTCTCTTCGACAAGAATCTTTCGCTTTAAAGCTTCATTTTCTTCGCTTAGCCTCGCAAGATTGTTATCCTTAGATGCAATCAGCTTGCTCTTTTCCTGTACTTCATTCTCCGCCATTTCAAGTCGACTAGCATTTTCTTGATTAATGCTTTCTTCGACAAGAATCTTTCGCTTTAAAGCTTCAATTTCTTCGCTTAGCCTCGCAAGATCGTTATTCTTTGCTTCAACTTTGCTTGCAAGCTCAACCTTGTCCTTTCTGAGCTTTTTGATCTTATGGGTTTCCCTACCAAACAATTCCTTAATTATTTCTCCTTGCTCTTCGGCTAAAGAAACCAACTCTTTCTTATCACCCTTCAAACTTGAGATCTGCAAACAAATAGAACCTATTAAATATAGAAATATATTCAAAACATTAGCTAGATTAATATAGACCATGTCTTTGAAACAAGAAAGCTTTATTTTGATTGCTGAATATTCACCGTTTCATCGAGGCTCTCCCTTTTTGCTATCTCTTCCTTTTGTTCTTTCACTTTTCTAAAATATATAAGAAACAAAGCAACGTAAGAAATCAACTAAACAAAACATCAACTCAAAATAACACAATTAGTTGTTTTATTGTTGCTGATTATTGCCAACTTACTTGAGAAGAAGAGAATTCATTTTTTCGGAAGATTCGAGTTTCTTTTGAGTCTGTGAAAGTTGACTCTTCAACTCGACTTCTTCCCCAACAGTTCGCAAAATCTGATCATCCAAGCATTGATTTTCAACACTAGATGACGACATCTTGATGTGGCTAATATTGTATTACAAATATCAATCACTTTTCGAACAAATATCTCTATTGACGATTCACTGAACGTACTCCAAGTGTAGACAATAAAATTTGTGAATTACCAACTCGGGAACAGCTTACTTATAATACTTTGATTAGATTTTGATTGTGACGTCGATTTAATGAATTAATTTTGGTTACGTCACAATCACAGAACGATGTTTCAATGATCGATAGATAGACTAGATGTAAATGCAGGTAAACTCTCTTAATTACGTCATCTAAAACTAGCAATTTCTGAAGTAAAGAAAGACAAACAATCATATTATTTCCTTTTCCCTACGTCCTTTCTTGCTACTTTCGGCGATGGTGGCACCTTATGACAATTACAAACATCAAAATCAAGTTTGGAGAAATATAGCAGCGTTATTACTGCTAGTACTGGTGTTGATGTCATGAGCGCGAAGATATTAAAACAATACGACCTTCTTGCCACAGTCTATCCACCACTTGCATAACAACATTGTCAGTCAACCATACTCACCCTCGTGACTTCGAAAAAAGAATGAACTTGTCGAACGTGAATGAGCAGTGTCGAACACGAATCAAGGCATGCAACAAAATAATGACACAATCAGTTCAACCTTTCATAGAATACAATACCCGGGGTTAAAATTGTCTAAGGAACACCCATAAGCAAAGGACACAATGTAGTGCTATTGTGCCTTGCCTGGTCCTCATATGTGATAAATCTATTTGCGCTTGTGGGCAGTTCATTGTGCGAATAGAATTCACGAAAAGGTTTCATCGTTAGTGTTGTTTTTATCTTGATACGAATTACAAATTTACACTTGCATTGAAAATAGTTTAGATATTTACAAGAATTGATACTGCCATAAAAATAGCTAAAATACGTGTTATACAATGAAAAAACGTTGCATGGAATGTCATTGTTATAAGCAAGAAGATATAAAAAATTAATCCCTAAAATGCTACAGATTGTGAAAAGTTTCAGATTGAATAAACGATACCATTAAACATGATTTTTGTTGCTTTTATGCTTTTATAAAATCCAGAATTTTGCCATCATTTAGCTGTTTTCTTTTTAGGCCCTTTTTTGCTTGCAGTCTTTGTCTTCCTTTCCGTCACTTCTTCACTTTCATCTTCCGCGTTTTGCACCGCCACCTTTTTCCTTCGCTTTGGTTTTTCATCATCATCTTCCTTTTTGCTTTCATTCTTCTTCTCCACCACTTTACTTGCACTTTCTGCACGTTTCAATGTTTTTGAAGCCTTTGTTTTCCCTTTTCCTTCTTCGTCGCTATTTTGACTTCCACTCTTCTCCTTCTCCGCCATTTTGCTTGCACTATTTACACGCTTCAAGCCTCTTGTTGTCTCACCCGTTTTCTCTTTCCTTCCTTTTGTTGTTGCTTCCTCAACATCTTTAGAATCAGCATGGACTTTTTCCTTTTTGCTTTTACTTCCAGCTGTCCCTACAGCTTTGCCTTCTTTACTCTGAACAACTTCATTATTTTCTTTTCCTTTAGCTGTTCGCTTTTTCGGTGGTTTCGATTTCAGTTTATCTTCGCCTTTGGTTTCCTCGTTCTTCTCCGCTTTCCGCTCCAATTTCTTCGCAGATACTTCTTGCTTCTTCAATTCATCCAGCTTTGTCTGCGACAATTTAAAATGGCCGACAAGATTGTCAGTCGTTGAAGAAACGGTGTTCTTCTGCATGCATTCTTTCAGCGCTTTCTTGATATACTGTGCTGACGCTTGTGCATCCAAATTATATTTCTGTTGAATATAACTTGTTATTGCTTGTCTGGTAGGACCAGATCGACTCTTCAAAGCATACGTTGCCTCTTCGACCATCACAGAATACTTAGGATGCTTGACTTTCGTCGATTCGACCTCCGAAGATTGTTCAGCCATCTTGTCCAACTTCGAAGCGACTCAATGATAACCAACGAAGTTGTTGGTCATTAAATTTATACCACCGCCACAAGGGGAATAGAATACCTTGGATGATAATGGCTAAAAATGCATTCTCAGAACAAAAGATCCATTCTTAAGACCATAATTTGCAACTTCCATGGGAGCAAGAAACCATTGATATTTTCAAATTGACGCATAAGCTATTATAGCTGCATGAACAATTTAGTATAGTCAAGAGTATAAATATGCATATCTTCTTCCCAAGGCTACTTCAATAAAGACTAGTATGAATAGAAATATCCAAATTCATCAAAAAGACAATAGAAGTGAGAAATCATTCATTCTCTTCAATCAAAATAAAACCTTCTATCCAAACCGAGGCTAGTGTTCTGACGCAATATTTGTGCCTAGCAAGATGGCTACATACTATGGGAAACATCTGGACACATCAAAGAATTCTCTGCATCAAAAGTTATTATACAAAGATTTCTTTCTACATTCAAAATATTCAAAAGAATCTGATACGCACTGCTGCTCAAACTGATCTGATACGCAGAATCTGATGCTCAAACTCCAAGCCCCGAGTTGCCTGGATATCGTTGATTCGTTACAGAAATTGACTGACGGATTAAAGAAAATTTAAAGAACATTGAGAGAACATTAATTAGAAGTAGTTGATCCCTGAAAATTGAACAGTTTTTTCATGACGTAGGTAGCGTGCAATTTGCATCAGAAGAATACAGTCAACTCTGTCTAATTCGAACACCCTGGGGAAGCTTGAAAATGTTCGAATTACAAAAAGTTCGAATTATACAGGTTTGTTTGATAAGAATTGGTTCATTAGTGATCCTTGAAGGGTCGGAGAATTTCGTTCGAATTAGATAGGTTCGAATTAGATAGAGTTCAAACTATGCAGATTTGACTGTATAATAGACACTTCAAATACATCAAATCATTTGGAGATCTGTAAATATTATAATGTAAAGATAGGAGATTCTGGCTTAGAAGAGTGACGACTCAGTTATCAACTGACTGACACCTTGGAAGTTCTTGCCTACAACTCTCATAACTGTCACTTAAAAGACGAGGCTAGCTTCTCGCACATGCGCACAGCAACTAGCCTCGTGTGAGTGAATGTATATCGAGGCTGGAGATGACGAAACATCCCGAGTTGTTTGAAAGAGGTAGTGATTTGAGGCTTTAGGGTTTAATAAAACAAACTTATTAAACAAACTACCAGACTTTGGTTCATGACATCGGCAAAATGTCCTTGTCGCTTTTCGACTGTGTCTTAGATGGCCATGAAAACGTTAATACCAAAGGATAACTTAGTCAGTCTACGATTATATTAGCAATTGAGCCGTGCTGGAACAATTCGACGAAGTAGTCTTTTTATCAACAACTATATCCAAATGCCTGCAATCAGGTTGATTGGTTAGAATCAATGAGGATCTAGCTGATCCATCGCATACAGAACATTAGCTATTGGTTCTTTCGGAAGGTTCTCCGGCAACTTCGCCAGCTTTAAAGGACGTTCTGTTTATTTCAATTCATTTCAAATTTCAATCGATATAAAATCATAATTATCATAATCGTCATTATTATAAACGGCTTCATAAACACCGTGGAAGTCATTCACACACATATTTTTGTTAATTATACTAAAATAATTAAACGAAGTACAAGAGATTGAAGTTTAAAATCACATAAAATTAAATATTATTTAGATGATCTCACACAACACAACAGGTTTGACTTTAAGCGTTGCAAATTATTTTGAGGTATTTTCAATTGGTTTGTGATGTCACAGCGAGTGTGACAAAAAATCATCAACGTTGCAACTTTTTCGTTCAATTTTTGAGCAATTTCGAGACTCAAAGCTCGGGATTAAGTGTATTTTCAATAAAAATACGTGTTTAGCTTATCGAAAACTACGCCCTGACATTATTCCTTTATCCGTCCTCACAATGTACAATGAAAAGACCTGTACACTACACATCGTGGTGTAATGTAATTACTATCATTATACCGGCCATCTATGATGAAAATCTCGTTAGCAAATGCATGAGAAATACAGCTTAGAAAAGCAGAAACAACAGTCAGACGTAAACACAATTGATTCAATTAAACGCATCGTGCCTATGAATTCCTTATAAAGGCACGTAGGAGCAAACATTCATCAGCGCATGACGTTATTTCTGTATGTCTAAAGGGCGACACAAATAGAGCAATGTTAATGCCAAAGGATTATGCAGCATTGAATGCACGCCTGGCAACTCAATCCGAATCGGCACACAAAACCATTCGAAGTGAAGAATGAATGTCGACTGACTAAGAATTCTCTTTTAAGCATTAATTTCCCCTCTAACCATATGAGCAAATTCCATCTTACAAAAGACACGATGTGCTGATTCTCTTGTTGATATTCTTTACACTGGCTATTTGCATTGAGCTCAGATTCAGATCACGTTATTATACTACTTGCATAACACTCCGGGATAAACAGGCTTTGTTCCCGCTCCGAGGAATTTCCCACAGTTTTATTTTAAGCGTGGTATTCTTAGGTTAGAAAAATTCACCACTGCTTCATACACGAGAGTCACGTCAGTGCGAATGCAGAAAAGCGAACTTGTCAACCGATGAACAAATATAACATACAAGCACGCGTGTAAGTGTCATCGATAAAACAATATCATTGTAGAAAAAATAGAGACGGATCGTGGTGTGGCAATGTCAAAGTGACTGTACAGAAGTGTTTCTGGCATACACGAAGATTAATCGAGGTAAAAAAGATCTTCATCTACGTAATTTAGAATCTATATGAGGAGTTTATGAGTGTTTATGTGTTTACACCGGCGTATTGCTCAAAATCGCACGCTTGTGATGACCAAATAATACTGCAAACAGCAAGCTTCGATTTTTCGAGAGAATGCTATGTATACCCGGTTAATTGATGTGGAAATATTTTATATACGACTTGCGATTCGATACTTTAACTGGATCGCACAGGAATTCGTGAGCTAGGTTTGTGTATTATATAAAGAACAAGTCCCTGAGAATCTTCTAGGGATTTAAAATACATACAAACTTAGCGAGAAGGCTCAGTTTTCGCTGGGAATTAAAAAACTCATGTCAAAAAAACCCCAAAGCTGAAAGGATTTGGTCTCGGGGTCAAAACTCAACAGAATTCGGTCTAGAGGTCTTAGCTCGACAGAAAATACATCAGTTCGTGTAAGACAAGATAACAGGAATTGTATTTAGGCTTGACAGAGAGTATTACGGTTCACCTACGTATCTCGTGAACACTGATTTCAAAGATAGCATCATGTCTGTGGCATGTGGCCACAAAGCCGACACATACGAATAATAATAGTTAGTGGTCTTTCTAGTTGTTATTACAAATTCAGTTGTTGTAATACACTGACAGGGTGGTCTGTTACTGAAAGTTCCTCAGCAGTTTTTAAAAATAACTTTATTCTGCTCTGAAATAACTTTATTCTGCTCTGAGATAGCTTCATTCTGCTCTGAAATAGTGAAATACTTGCAAATCGTGACAACATTTCACAAACGTTACTTATAATACCTGTCTTCCCAGTACTGATGATTTTTATACTTTCTGGAGTTGAGTAAAGTTTCTTATAACGAAAACGACGTCACACACTTGCGCTTGAGTATTAGCCAATCACATGACAGAATAGAGCAAACGCTGCAAACTGATTGGATAATTCCGTGTCACGTAGAGCGAAGAGTGAAATATTGCCAAAGCCACTAATTGCTACAGTAGCCAAATGATCGAAATAATGATAGGAAATTGGAAAATCATAAAAACGGGCTTGATGAATAAGGCTTTGAGATTCGAACCTTGTGTTTACTGTGACGGAACAAAGCTTAAAGTTATCTCTTGCCATAATTTAATAATGGTTTCATAATGACTCTTTCATCTTGTTTGAATATTACTAATGTTATAGCAAAGTACGCTTTTCCGCAAGACAACCTTAAGTGTAAAGTAAAAGAAAGCACAAACGAACTATGGATCAAATTCATCATTTCCGGACAATTTTTTCATGTCTGTCGCCTGAAAGTAATATTTTAAAGTTCAACATAAACACGGTTGAGTCTTGATATATTGAATTTCTCAAGGTGAATAATATTTTACTGTCTCTCCTGGCCCTCGCTAGCGCTTTGCGTGCTTCAAGTCTCGACTCCCGATAATTCCAGCTTTCGGTGGCTAGAGCCCAGTCCCCTTGATGCTCGATGAATTATGGACCGTGTAACCAAGCCAGTTCTACACGTGGTTTCGGATAAATTTTTCGTCCAAAAATGTTGCTGCTCGAAATTGCGAGAATCGAATCGAAAACTTTACCGGCTAATTTTATTTATTGCTTCTTTATGATAGGATTTCTTATCAGGAACCCTGAGGAACAACTTGGGCTGAATTTCGCGTCCCACAAATAAAACCTCCGAAGCTTTCGGGTCGAAAAATGCTGGGGAATGTAACAAATCACTTCAAGTGTGGACAATATACGTGCATCCTTATCTTATTGTTCACACTATTGAGCGAAACATTGATGTTTCAGTAAGAACCCTACGACTCTGTAACTGCTGGTATGGAAAGCAAAATATGCACTTATAGCTAAGAAAGTACCCGAACATGGGAAAGTCGTTTCATAATTTCACAACGATAGGTGTGATGAAAATGCGCAAGAGCTTCTCTCTCCCCACTTCGTAAATACCATCTACTGGTTCGTAAAGATACAATGATCAATTGAAGAGCCTCGGGTTGCTTTTCTGCGACCTTGACATCTCCATGGATTATGACTAACAAGAGAATCGGCTTAAGCTGTGTATGCACATGCATATACAGCATAGACACAGTTGTGCACATGATTTGTGTTGAGTTCCCTTCGTCTGAATTTCCACAAAACGCCTGCTAAAGTCATTGTCATCGCCCTGAATTGCAAGTGGGTCGATAGGGTGTGTTGATTCTCTTTCGGGTATTGTCTTCGACAAGGCCTATCTTTAAAATTCAATTTATCTCAAGAGTGCTATTGCTATTCTTAGCTATGTTAAGAATAGCAATGTTACTGCTCTGTTACCTAGCTTATTTATCCTTTCCTTTATTTATTTATGTAATTATTTTTGTTTAATTTACATCAACAAAAGCCTTCAGTATTGAAGTTGTTGACTAATATCGTAGAAGTAGAAGTAGAAGTGCTGCTTGCTTGTTTACCGTGAGATATTCTAGTGATCGCAATTCAACTCATATGCCCTCGGTAACAAAGTCCTAATATTCTCCTCGTGTTGTAAAGATGGCAAATTTTGAGCATGCTAAACCGAATACAGTCAAATCTGTATAGTTCGAACTAATTCGAACTTTATCTAATTCCAACGAAATTCTCTGTCTCTTCAAGGATCACTTATGAACCAATCCTTATAAAACAAACCTCTATAATTCGAACATTTTCACGCTTTCCCAGGGTGTTCGAATTAAACAGAGTTGACTGTAGCTAATTGATAAATATATACCGTAATGTCTATGTCTTGAATAAGCACCTAATCCAACAAGCCCCACACATAAGTAAGCAGCCATGGGTGTGGTGTCGAGAGCTACGCAGGGCCTCGGGGTAAATGACGATGGTTGTGGGCTTCGCTCTTGTTAACATAGTAAGTTATCTGAGTCTTAACAACGTGGGAAATTGTGAGTCCCTTTGGTCCTGAGCTAATAACCCAGTTTAGCCCCCTTGACGCTATTGTTGGAGCAACAAGGCAACGTTTTAGATACATGGTCCACAGAGGAATCTTGATAATTGAACTTTGAGAAGGAAACGGAGTAATTGATATACGAACAGTAACGTGGGAAGGGCGAGCATGATGGTTCAAGGACACTTGGACGGACCAATCGTTAGTTAAACAGCACTTTGTCTGTGTATTTTAGGAGATTTATTGTACGTTGTTCGTAAAGGTTGGTGGCACGTGTTCCTTTGCCCTATCCCAGTTGTTCGGACATGTTCGTGTCATGAAGCAGTTCAAGGGACGTATGTTGTTCTTTGACTGGGCGTTTTTCCATCTTGACTTTACACACTATCTGCGTCGAGATGGGCATGCCCAGTTTGGCGCCATTATCTAGCAAAGCCGATAAGAGATGATGGTGATAGTGAGGTCAGCGGCGTTAACCATCATGTCAAACCACACAGATAAAAGGGCCTAGGCATCGGAATGCCATATCTTTCCTTACATTATTTTATCCCGATTAGAACATTGTTAATTGTGCAAACACGAACGCTTTATGGCAGGCAAATCTGCTACACACGTATTTATCACTGTGTGAAAAGAATCACAAGACAGGTTTTGCTGCGATGGCAAAATTGATGGAGATAATCGTGAGATTTACTGCAAATGGACTTGCACTGTGGTATCCAGCTATGCGAGAAATCTCCATCTACCAACGCATATCATTCTTATTCAGTAGCCATAAGTACGTTAATCTTTAATTATATCCTTGTGAGCAATCACATCTAATGCCTTCTTAAACCATCCGTGTGTCAGACGCTTTTGTGCGCAAGTCGAATGCAACGGAAGAATAAAACGCCAAAGGCCTACGAGTTTCACATATTGACAATTTAGTTACATAATGTCAACTATTCAAAGCATTTTAACTACATTGGCCTGTATGTAATACGCACTTAAAACTATCTAACCACTTCGCACGGCAATACATATCTAGGGATGGTTCATTTTTCTTTTTATGATTCACCAGTCACCCGGACAAGTTATTTCATGTCACTGACTTTGCTGAAGGATAATAGGATCATTTTTATGCGCTTCTCGAAATAGAGCTGAGACTAAGAAGACCTTTAATTGCTTCTCAAATAAAAGACCCGTTGGTTTTAAATTTAACATTTGGCGACTGACGTATATTAGCTTTGTGGAACCATAGATGGAACAGTACAACATATTGTTGGTATTGTTTCTCCGGCCCATTAACAGGAACGAGATGATTGGCTAGGTGGAAATAAGCTTCTACTAATTGTCACATTCGGTGGGCTTTGAAAATAGGAACAATTTGCAAATATTCCATTTAGAATCAAACAAAATGTGTGTACGCAACACATTTTAATTGTAAAACAAGAAATAATAGCAATTCTTAAAGAATTGGATCGACAACACCTAAACCCTTTCATGCTAGTGACGAATAGAAATATAATTGCTCTCTAGTTTACATATCCCATTGAATCCTGCCGATATTTGGACCATTAAAGCCATCTAATTTGTGAAGGCATTAAAAGAGGACTTTCAATAACGTCTACCTCTGAATAGATTCGAAACAATGACAAGGCCCTTGGCTGCCGGACTATTTTTCAAGATTTGTGCACGCCAAATCAGCTAGGAATTGTTCCCAACATCGATTAGACGCTGATTCGCGAAGACCCGATCAATCTTGTACAACATACTTTCGCGTAACACGGCTTAAAACCAGTGATTAGCATCTGGTTTTGGACAACTCGCAACTGGGGGGGCTGTTCTGTTCTGTTCAGTTCAATCGGCCACACAAGTTTCCGGCCGCTTACATAACTCTGATAAGCAAAGATACGCAAAGAGAGGCGAGTCGTGCAACAAACGTCACGGCATAGTCATCATCATTATCATCATCATTATCATCATCATTATCATCATCATCACCATTAGCGTGGCCAAATCAAATCAAATCACTCGCCAAAGGCGTCCAGTGCGTGCGAATTCAAAGCAATATCATTTTGAACGTATTGCTAAATCTAAAATGACGTGTTCTTCCCTTTCTTGTAGATCGTTTCTTACGAATAAATAAACATCGCGTCACGTCTCCGGTCATTAAATCGTAGCACACAAAAGAGTGCCGCCCTTATCATCATCCCTAAAGAGTGTGTTGCAGTGCAGAGCGGGCAGTGCAGTACATAACGTGAGCAGCACAAGAAAGCAGACAGTCGGTTAAATTTCCAGTCGGCCTTGTTGAACAAGCGGACATTTCAAAGCCGGGCAGACAGAAGACAGAAGGGAATCTCGAAGCGACTCAAATCCAAACGACGACAAGGTGGTGGATATCTTTTCAAAATGGCTTTGCCACTTGTTATGATTAGCACGCTGTTGTTAATTTTTCTCGTCACGGCGGCCGAGACGGGCAATTCATTGCAAAATAACCCGTTCATATTCAGATGCTTCACGGATTGCAGTAGGTATGGCTGCAAGAAGATAAAGGACGTTCGAGAAAACTGTCCTGGTGGAATAGTGTATGGAGTGTGCGGATGTTGCCTTCAATGTGCCAAACGCGAAGGCGAAGATTGTGGTGGCTACAAGAACCTGAAAGGCACCTGCGATGAAGACTTGTACTGTCATGTCAAGAAGAAGCGAATGTCCAAATATGCAGTTGGCAAATGTAAAAGTAAGTGTATAATTTGCTGATTTTCGTATCTGAAATTCGTTCAACATTGAAATTTTGGGTTGCAACACAGCACTAACATTTCTCATTTCAGAATCATATCTTATTAATGAAAAAACCATGATTCTCGTCATATCCGATTTTAAATTGCTTCGCAATCATAAATTCGTGTAATTTCAACTTCCAAACACCGTTTCGGGTTTACGATTTGATACTGTGAAGCTTTTAAATTCCCCGTGCAAACATGATAATTTCAGTTTTCACGAGACGGTAATTATAATTTGCTTTGTTGCTCGTGGCGTTAGTATTGTTTTCGGAAAAACCGAACAATTGTTAAAACTCGATTATTGGATATATGTTCCTGCTGCTTAATCGATAAAAGAAATTATTAATCGTATGGAATTTACTAGAAGGGGATTTAAAAAGGGACACATTTTGGGAATTTCGTAATGACAATTTTGGCCCTCTTGACTCGACAGAGTAAAAATTCACCATCAGTTCACGTTCAAGATCGCCATTTTGATTCTGGATAAAAAATGAGCCATTTATTTTCATGCCAGTTTGTCAAAATCCTTTTCTATAAATATCGAAATAGTTTTATCTCGAAATAGTTTCATCTCTTTGCTGATATGTCACATGAGATAATTTCTCGTTTGCGGAACAAACGTTAAGTGTTTAAAAGCACTATACAAAACTTTATTGTTACATATTCAACACAGAATGGGTTCCATTCATATGAAAATACACTTCGTTTGAAACAACCCTTTCCTAAACAAAGATAACACGATTTAAAGAAGATAAGAACAGAATAACATGAACATAGAACAAAAAACTCGAAATAATCTGTTGCGTTTTGCAAATTTATACTTCGGGCAATTGCGTCAAAGTATGTATGAATAAAAAACTATGAAAAGAAGCACAAAAATCCATGTTGCCCTGGGATAATTTCTCTGCTTGCTGCACTTGCATAAAACACTTTAATTAGCTGGGTAACTCGAACAAAAAAATGAAAAAGTCATAATAACATGGGGCCTTATAAACCTAAACAGGCGAAGCAGCCTACACGCCTTGTTTGAAGCCAGTTTTCATCTTGATTCTATCAAAACAGAAGCCATGTTTCATCGCCCTTCCGTTCACGAAGGCTTGCTAAACGTTTAAATCGTTAACAAATGACCCACACTTTTAACAACGGCAAACAATATAGGATATTGTAAATGACCCTTCCATATATTATACAATACATGCAACAAAACCAAAAGAATTTTCTCAACTGACAAAATGGCGTTTGGATTTACAATTACCGTCAAAGGAAATGGGTTAGTCGCAGTTTTTCCTGGTGAGAATGGGTGGGATTAGAATTATCAAATTATTATAACGAATCAAAGAAACAGCCGCTACTTGTTGCAAAACAAATACTGTTTTCAACCGATAATTGGATAAAGATTATTGCAGGAAATTCATATCTCTCATGACAGTTTGTTGTGCGAAAGGTTGAAAAACCCCTCTTCATCATTCTGTGTATCAACCTTGACGTTTATATTCTGTGTTGTCTTTCTTATTTCCTCGATTTCGTGACTGGTAACGATATTGGCATGCATGGCTTAGCCATACTCCTGTCATGAGACTTGAACAGCACACGCAAGACCGCATACAATCTCTTTTTACATCATAACACGAAGAAAACCTACCTTAGTATACACTTATACAGCGAACTTTATGGTTTAAACTAACCGAACGTATAATACGTTCGGTTATAATACAATACGTTACGTATTGTCCCTTAAACACTGCCATATGGTACAATTTACCCTCAGTTTAACGTGCCCGCCGTACTATGTAGTATTTATAGTTTTGCCATGAGTTTTACACACAAATCCTTCTTATAGAAACGACTGCGATTTATTGTCGAACGAGCTCCCTCACAAAGCAAGACATGGGCCGGTTAAGAATAATCTAAAAATACAATCGACAAAAAAATGTTGGTATTTTTATAAAGAGAGTGTGCATGTATAGGGATCCCTCTAATTCGTTCCCCATTCCCCCATTTGCGCAAATGTTGTAGTCTTGACCATGTGCTTTGCACTGACTGGAATTAAATTGCCAACGTATTTCCTTGACCATGATGCTGCCATTCCAACTATTAACGATAACTGAACCACTCCCTTCGTTCGAGCAAATCAGAAACAGAGACAAACAACGATTTGCGCCGCTAGTCTGCGGAAAAGGACCATTCCATCAATTACCCTGGTTATACCTCAGAAGCCCTTGCGGAAACCACTCGATCCTTTGGTGATGACTTCAATTTGCGCGCCCTTTTCGTTGCTCAGTCGCACACCAAAAACAAGCTCCCTTCCTGAGATCTGGAACGCTGGAATATGCATTCGGGTTTTCGGAATGGAATCGGGGAATGATAAAGACCATGCATTCGCACTAGTGCGTATTTCACTTCCAAGAATCATTCCAAACTTCAATGTTCCAGGTGTCGTAGTCCTTTTTCGGGTTGGGCGGACTTTGAACTTTGAACACGTGAATGAATGAAAAACTCGAAAACAAATGCAATCTTTTCCTTATCGCTGATGCAACATTATACGACGGTAATTAGATATGGGGATATGACATCGAGACCTATTTTTAGGGATATTTGTTGAAATGTAACAGAACGTTAATTACAGGAAAAAAGCAAAAATGTTTCACAGCTCGAAGCGTGAAAGGAGGACGCAATGACGTGGGTCATCCCTTGAAAGTTGTTAAATAGGTGGTCCTAATCATGTGACAATGCAATAATCTTTGCGAATCCTTCATTCAAAAATGATGAACCCGTGATGACGGACGGGTCAGTCTTCGACACAACAAAATCACACCAAATGTTTCGATTCATTTTTGTGCTATACATTTTTATTCGAAACATTTTATGAAAGCATTTAAATTAAAAACAACATTTAAATTTTTTCACTTTTTATTTTATTCTCAACATTTTATTTTCTTTATTTGACATCTTATGTTGGATCCATTGCACAACTGGCCTGAAAATACTCATCGTACCTCTGACATCAACTGTTGTTGCATCATTAGCGTAAATCGCACTGCGCATGATAAAGTGCAGCTTTCCATTCCACCAAATAGGAGGGGGGGATTTAATTGGGAATATTGGCCAAACCCTTCAGCTGTCTGTCTGAAATAAAATCTCGATAACTGGAACACCACATAATCTTCGTAATTCACCACATAATAGAGGGGAATTTGATTGGGAATATCAGGGGATGTCTTACAAAGACCCCTCCTCAAGAACCATGCCTGGCACGTTACACATCATCTTGAACCCATGAAAGCTCAATTCATTGAACTTGAATCTAACGGTTTTATTTGGCCCCTTGGTGGTTAGAATAACCGCGGCTTCAACGCATTCTCTGGCAAAGAATGCATGGGTAAGCATTCTCGTGCCAATATGAAGGAAAACATATTGTCAACCAAACAACCTGGAGCGACTTCTTGGCTCGAGACAAATATCCGCTTGATACAGGTGTCTATTGGGGGAAATTCAACTAATTGTATCAAATCAACCTGCCAGAAACGATGGAGACAGCATAGTTTGCACTATGGATACTTCATTCTAACAGGCGCGGGACTAATTAGAAATCTGTTTGAGTTCCGCGAGTTTTACAATTGCATTCAACTCTGTCTAATTCGAACACCCAGGGGAAGCGCAAAAATATTCGAATTACAAAAAGTTCGAATTATAGAGGTTTGCTTTATAAGAATTGGCTCATTAGTGATCCTTGAAGGGACGGAGAATTTCGTTCGAATTGTATGGAGTTCGAATTACACGAGTTCAAACTATGCAGATTTGACTGTATTGGGACATTCAAAATCAGGTCAAGAACAATTAAGATCATCATTGGATTGGGAAAAATTGGTTTTTTCAGTCTTGGGGACAAAAGTTGAACTGTGGTCGAATATTGACGGTTGACAGTGCAAAAGTGATTGACCAAAGGTCTTCGATTAACATGTGTGTTTGTTTAGTGATTAGCACCAAAATATATGACCATCCCCTTTCCATCTGATAAATCATTCCAAAATGCAAAATAATTTCGTTGATATGCGAAGATAGCCAGTGTTATCTCGGTGCCAGGCGAAGAACAAAAAGTCAGACGGCTCTTGAGCGATATCGATCGAAAACAAAACAAAAGCCCTGATTCATATCGCAGAGGCATCCTTTTGGAAGGTTCCAGAGTCTCAGCGCGATTTCTTAATGATGTGAAGAGGGTGGGGTGAGAGTTGAATTGAATTAGTTTTCAATTCAACTCAACAAAACTGATTCAAAAACTGCGCCCAGACCAGACATTTTCAAGAGCGAGAAGCAAAATGCTTCCCGAGTAATATCAAACGTCAGACTGGTTATTTGAGCAATATCAGTTGCGAATAAAAAAAGAATAGTCCAATATTCGTGATCTTTTTTTACAATGAATGAGGGTATTAACATTCCAGGACACAGTAATACTCCCAGCTTACAAAGTATATTCCACATTCCTGCTCTACGTAATTGCTTGAGCTGTTGCAAGATGGGATGCAGTGACATCATGAAGGCAAAAATTATCATTTATTTACTGCGCTCACTCAAATGATAGAATATAACATTGGGTTTGCTTTTTTTCTTCACAGAAGTTCAAAAGATAAATGGCCTACACGAACCTGTATTGTTGACCATCGGAAACCAAATCGCCTATTGCCAGCCAGACTGCACTCCTGAATTCTGCTCAAAACACCCAGAAGCAGTCTGCTCCGCAGTGTAAGCACAATTCTGAATTATTTATCCTTTCGATAGGGATCTCTGATATGTATACCCAAAGAAGAACGAGTTGGACCCCGTTTAAACCTGTCCAACACTACTTATTATCAATGCTCTAAGCAGATACTCCGGGGGGTGGGTGTTAAATTCCTCCGGTGCTTCTTGTTGCAGCGTCATTCCGCCTGACGTGGATTTATTTTATGCTTTGCAGAATGAATGCCAAGTTACAGCGCACTTGTCAGTTCCCATGCCAACACACCACGTGTCAAGCTTGCTATTTCGAGCCCAAGGACGAACCGCCATGCAGAAAATGTTCCAAAGATGACTTCGAATGTTTGCGTAAATTTGGAAAATGCGTCAGAAAGGACTCCTGCACCAGGGCGAAATACCCGTGCATGACCAAGGCCAGGGTAAGTTGTGTAATACTAATAACGTAACGGTGACGTCATATTAGATACTAGACCCCTTCGGGGCACACACTAATCACTGCTATCAGTTAACGTAACTGTGACGTCATATTAGATACTAGACCCCTTCGGAGCACACACTAATCACTGTTATTAGTCAACAACAGGTCAGGTTAGTTGGACATATCTTCTGCATGGTCGACTCTCGCTATTTCGAACTCGCAGGGGAAATGAAAATTTGTTCCACGTAGCGGGAGTTCGAAAAATCCGAACTAAATTCACACAACTAGAGAACCAGGGGAAATGGGAATCTGTTCGAGATAGCGAGTTGTTCGAGATAAGCAAGTTCGAGACAGCGAGATTCGACTATATTAAATAGAGCTTGAGATCTATAGGCGTGGCCCGTTCTACAGTAAGTCACATAATACGACGGTCGACGGTAGCATAATCGAAAAAGACGCTGTCAAATTTCGATGAGAAACAAACCCTACTGAGTCGACTACCATTTAACTTTTACGTCTAATATACATCAGTGGCAGTATCCAATGCAGCAGACCCTTTATTCTGCGACTCAACTTCAACTATAAAGTGCCTATCTTGTTATGATAACAATTTTAAGATGTCTGTGCTACTAATGATATTTAGGGGTACAACTTCGGGTAATTTCATTTTTTAATCCACCAATTTTCATTTTGTTTTAGCGACAAGTGGATGGAAAATTCCGATGCAAAGTGCCTGCCTGCGAAATCTGATCATTTCCACCGATGTTTTAATTCAACTTTCACGACTTTCAGACGCGGATTCAAAGTCACATTCAATATACAGTTAGTTTCCATTACCACTGCACAATTTCATTCCGGATATCTTCTTGAAGCGGGCTTCCAAAGTTCCACCAAGTACAATTAACGAAATATTAAGACTATCGTTGATAACTAACAAATAATACCTGATAATAAACATGTTGTTTCGCATCAAGCGAAAATTATGTATATCATTTTATAACTCGTTCATTATTTCATGACACCGGGGCAAGTTAATGACGTAAGCACCGTTGTGGTTGTTGTTGTTGTTGTATTATAGTAGTGATAGGGGGTTATACAATCGAAGAGAATTTTCCAAAAAACATAAAAATATAAGCTTCCAAGAACAACAAGATCATCAGATCATTAGTAAAAATGCTGAACATTTTGCTGCAAGCCCCAGGTTACCCCCCTAACTCCCTCCCTGGGCTTTCAAAACACTTAAGCAATTTTCTAACAACTGTTCACACAACCTGAGAAACTGATACTGGCAATAACCAACAAGTCTTATTCATTTTCACTCTGGGACTTGTTAATTTTTATTCTTGAACATCAAAACCCACTCCGTGACCGATTTTATCCCTTTACACATTTCATAGCATGCGATATTCAACACATATTCGTGTTTACATATTACCAAATAGCGAGTACACACAAAGAGACTTTATGCTTGAAAACCACAAGCAACAAAGCGTGAGTAAACATAAGATAACATTGCCTACCTTTATATACATAAACTAATTAATTCTTGATAATAGACATTTCATTGCGTAGTTAATTTGTAGACATTGAAATGATGGATTTATTTATCATTTACCAGGAAGAAATCTTTTATATTGGAAATTTGCTGTAAAGTATTTTTGTAAAGTTACGAACAGAACATTTTCTCATATCGAGTTTAACGTTTGGTCGTCCATCAGTTCGTCTACTAATTCTTCTATCGTCACCAAACAAAACATCCGAAACAAAACCGTAAATTCGTAAATCAATATTTCCACGTCGCAGCATTTCCAGCAATGAATTACAAGTTCAATTTCAATCACTTCCAAAGGGCCACGTGAAAAGCAATCACCTTTGGAAACACAATGCGGGGTGTCCAGCAGAGAACACAAAACTCTGTGCCATTTGTCGCACAGGCAGCCCAAATATACTACATGGGAGTTGCATAATTAGCACAAACATTCCTCAGTTCATGGTCACAGCCAATCACAACCAATCAGCAACAAGTATATCAGTGATGTGTTCAGCTGCATTCACTGGAATATCAAAGTACGCTTACCTTGCCATGTCTGTACTTTGGACTTTCTCTCAATAAACATTGTGTTAGAAAACCAGTTTTTTCACTAGCGAGCCTGAAACAAACATCGGCACTTGTTAGAAATAATGAATAATGGTACTCGACCAGCGGAGAAAAGAATAAAATAATGCACGTAACTAATAATCAAGATTCCTGGGATGTCCCCCCCTTCGAAAGTAGCTCTAAAACCATCATTTATAGCGTAATTAGTGTACAAAATAAATGTTAAATGGCATTAAACATAATAGATTTTTGGTGCATGAGTAAGTAGATATGCAAACATAAACATAAAGTAAAATAATTTTAAATAAACAGTTACGTAATTGATTTGAACGACGTTTCGGGCTGTTATGATGACCCGTTATCAAGTCAATAACTTGATAACGGGTCAAGCCCGTCGTAACTGTTCATTTAAAACTATTTTACTGTATCAATCATTATAGTTACGCACGCAACTGAGATATAAACACATTTGGCGGATGGAAGCATTTATAGTAAAAATTTCCAAAGTAATTTGGTAGCTACATTTGCGCGTCAGGTTCGAGACTAGCAATAATTTGCTTGGAAAGTTACTGATTCATAGCTAATAAGTATTTCTTGTGCTTATTAGATGTTAGAAGTACAATCATAACGGATCAAGATCCATTGATAGAGACGAAAACAGGGTATAGGTTATTTACCAGGATTACCAGATTCCTCCAGTTTTCGCTTCAGTGAATACTGGCTCAATGTCTCGCTGTTGCTTTCGGATTGTGACGGTAACTTTGGAAGAAGCTCACAGGGTGTGGGCGCAGGTTTGCTACTGAAGTATTTGTGTTGAAGGGCCTATAAAGATCAAATAAAAATATATATATATATATATATAGCTGGAGATATGAACAGTTAGAACTCGAGAAGACAATGCAAAAATCTATACATGATCAATGAATGATAGAGTTGAATCCTGTTAAGTGGTAAAGGGAATTCAAATGGGATGGAGAATTGGTTCCACTTAACGAATGTCCGAATTGAGCGAGTCACCTGGTTAGGATATCAGATTCAATGGGAATTGAAAAGCAGTTAAAAAATAGCGAAATTCCGAGCTGTCCGGGGTGAGCCTTAACGGAACTTACTGCAATGTAGAAAAACAGTATTATACATCGGACAACCACCCTACAATTAATGAAGCAATGTCTTAGATGTAACGGTCCTCGAAATAACTGTCACGGACCCTCAAGGTGTCCAATATGTACGGCGTTCACTGGTCAACTGAGAATAAAGTATTACATTGCATTGGATCAATGTTTGAGTGACTCAATGTCTGAGTGGCTCGATGTTTGAGTGGTTCGATGGAGTAACTCAATGTTTGAGTGACTCGATGTTTGAGTGACTCGATGTTTGAGTGACTCGATGTTTGAATGGCTCAATGTCAAAATGATGGGGTTCTTAATGTGACAAAGGACCAGGAAACAGAAAACTCGAAATTGATGATCATGTGTGCTTACGGATAAAACAGCTGCTAATTGTATAAGCTTTGATGTTCAAGTTTTTCAAGACCCTGAATTTTAGCATTCATTTCATTAAGGGTATAATCGGAAAAGGCCCATGCAGGAAGTATGCCAAACATATGTACACTCAGTTTATCTAAGAGAACTCAAACGAGGGCGGGCTTAAGCAGATGAGCAACTCTCTTAGTCTGACCACAGAGCTGTTATAACAGGTGTATAATGTCTTGAATCAAAATGTCCGAGCTTTAAATTATTTCGCAAAACCTCTGGTTCAGTTTACGACGGTGGTGAAATAATCCTCTGCAGTTGAAGTCTGACTTTAAAGTTATCAACAAATCATATTTCAATGTCATTTTCGTGATATAATTATTATCCTAAATCCAAAATATATTTTAGAGCTTTATTTGCTAGGTTTCTCATGCTGGTTTGCCCGAACTGGGCTTAAATGGCAATAAATCTTGATAAATTTCAAAGTCATCTTTGTTGAAGGTAGACAGTCACCGGTGGGAAAACTAGAAAAAATTCACTTCACTCCCAACACTACTTCTAACAAGGAATTTGAGACTCAAGGGGTGTGAAAATAGTAGCAAGGCCTTTATACTTGTAATTTTGCAAGAGGGGTTGATCTTAACTTACAGCATTACCCCGCCACTGAGAAACTGACTAATAAGAAACTCGAGCCTAAAATTGCTCTGAAAACAATAGATAGAGACAATAGTCTATTGTTTTCAGACAATACCCTGGTCCCAAATAGCCAACTTCTAAGTGGCGGGGTAATACTGTATCTTAACTTGTTAAGTAAAATATGCAAGGTTTGTCTCGCGTATCAGTTTAGCTGGAGCAAACCTTCAATATATTTATTTACAAAGTTGGACGATAACATAATGGCAAGCTAATGGAATCCTGATACGAGAAGCAATAAAATCAACCATACGACACTTCCCATATTTGGCAATTCGGCAAAAAGTTCGTGGAAAGCTCGTTGTGTTGTGTGTATCACATACCGTAAATCCTCGAATAAGCCCCCGGGGGCTTATTTGCAAAAACGAAATTGTAGTCTGATTATTGTTCAATGTTAAGCAAAATAAAAGCTATACGATGCAGCCAATCAATAAAGTTATTGGTTTAAACTTGCTGCTATTTGCAATACATTCACTAACAATTTCAATGTCTCGATACTTGGGCTTAATATCCTTGCAAATGATTATCAGGATTCGGGCTTATTCGAAGGGAGGGCTTATTCGAAGGTGGGGGCTTATTCGAGGATTTACGGTACATAACATTACATGTCATGCTGGGAGTCGGTTAAATTGAGAATGAGTTGTTTGTGTAGCTCGCAGATGTTTAGTTGCGTATGATGAAACAAGTACCAGGTCCGTTGGTCGCCAGTTTAAAGAACATTTCTACATGGGTGGGGAATTCGTTGTGTAACGGAAATTTTAATTGCATTTTTGCATACCTTTGTAGCTCTGATTCGGTCTGGTGGATAATACGAAAACAATCTTCGTAACAGATCAAGCAAATCGTCAGAAGCAGCAGAAAATATATTCTGCAGTGGAATTGCTGGAAATGGCTTGAATGAGACGAAATCTGGCAGATCACAAATGCCCTAAAAAGAAAACAATTATCGAAATTACTTCACAGCTTTCTTCTCAATACTGCCGACTATCAACTACATCTGTTATCAGAGTTGGCCATTGTTCCGGCCTCGTTTGAGTGCCGCTATGCCAAGCCCCCTTTCTCGTATCGTCTGGTGATAAATGAAATCATTGTTGACAAGTATGTTGCTGTCTTGAATCGTGAGCATCGTAGAAATTTATGACCTTATGCTTATCTGTAAATGAACAGCGAAGAAAGAGGGGAGGGTACGGTAGATCAAAGATTTTATTAGTGGAGCCATGAAATTACTTAACATTTAAGGGCTATTGTCAGTGATTGTAATGCAATGTCTCCGGAGTAATTGGAATCAAGAATTCGTGACGACTATCGGTGCTTTAGAAGACCTTTTAAGAGCACTTAAAACTCATTATAGAATGGTGAAATTGTGCGGGAAATCATTATGAAAGAAAATAGCACGGCACTTGTCGGCCACCATATGTTGTCTGAATATTCAGGGATTGACTCCTTCAAAATTCTAATTGCTACTGTTGCAAGGCAAATTGCTCCTTAAAGAAAGGAAGTATAACATGGTGTTGTCTATAGAAGAAAATAAAAGAGGGAGGTACAATACTACACCGTTGCATCACCGTCGTTTTAATTGCAAGCTCCCTGCAGATACTAAATTAGTATCTGCACAGTGCATTAGTATTACTAATGCACCGTTGCGTCTATTGAAGCGATAGCATACTTCTTTGATTAAACGCCCCGGTCACTTGATAATTTTAGCGCATTTATAGAGGCGTCTATTCAAGGTAGTTGTACGATCAAAAATAGAAGACTCGTGCAGTGACTAAGGTACAAGTAATAAAAGGGTTGGGGTTTAAGTCTTAAATTAGTGTATTGGAGTTACTTGATTACGTTTAACAATCCGTCTATAGCTAAATACAGTTGAACCTCGATAGGTCGAGCTCTCAAGGGCAAGAAAATTTGTTTGACTTATCGAGGTTCACATATAAAGCATATAGAACCAAGGGAAATCGGTTGAATGATCGAGATTGGGGGAGTTCGACTTAAGCGGTAGTCGACTTATCGAGGTTCAAATGCATGTAGACATAGTCATAAGAAAAGTACTTTTCTTATGACTATGATGTAGAGTCTAAATCTACAAGGCTGGTTGCGGCAAAAATTCAGATACGTCAAGGAGGATAAAAAATCGCTAGATTTACGCTTACAGCATGCGTGAATACAGGCCTTAGCTACATGAGGTACTTGAGGTACTTACCGGCCATTCCTTTTCTGTTGGTGTTCCGAGAGTTTGGAATATTTTGCTTATTTGATCAAGGTCAGAGTCGCCAGCCAAGAATGGAGCCTAGAATTAATAATTCGCATAAAATATTCAGCGAAGAAATTGCAAAACTATAGTAAAAATACGAGCTTATAAACTTTGCATCCAGTCTATTGTTCAAAAACAATAGGCCATTGCTTCTTCTATTGTTTTGAGTGGAAATGTCGTCCTGAGGGCTCTTAATTCCACTGGTTCTTACATTCGGGTTTTTACTCTACAGAGTACAGACCAGCTTTTAAGAAAGCGAAAATTGAAATTGCTTAACAAGACTAACAACTCCATTAGCATATATCTTACTCTCAATAGCAGCTCTGCAAAAATACACCCAATTGCCCACATGTCAATGCCAACGCCATACTTTCTTGCGCCGAATAACAGTTCAGGACATCTGTACCACCTGAGACACAAAAGACACGAGATATAATGCAAAGAAATTGAAGCTGAACTATACCATAGCGAGTTAGTTTTATCAACGTCATTACGAAAAAAACAAACTTAGAAGGAAGTAGCTCGCAATATTAAGATCTTGAATCTAAATGAAGGACTGTAGCAACAACTGTTAAGTCTCAATATAAATGAACCCGCTCTGAAGCTTATAAAATATAACAAACTATGTGGTCTTTACCTGTTTCATATTAGAATGTAGCTACAGTAAACACACCTCTGTAAAAAGTTGTGAATTTTGCATACAGCATTATGTTCGAATACAATAGACAATTGTATCTTCGATTGGTTTGTTGAGCGCAAAACATCAACCCGGAGGTTCGTGGCAGATTAGTATTTGCATACGGGTTTTTGGTTCTTACTGTACTTTCCTTTTAACTACATCGCAATACACTGTACTGTCATTATAGAGCTTTAAAAAAGCTATCTGTACACCAACAATAATATACTTCATGAGTTTTTCCTAAATCAACTTGGCCCCTATTCAAATATTTTCAAAATAAATGCGCCCGTAAATGCTAAAGCAAAAGAATTTACGACGCAGGCTCAATGACCATTCACCAGTTTATTTCTCAAAATTGAAATTTGCTCAATAAAGTATTTGCTTCTCGTAAATCAATGAGCAATACTAATAAATAAATTGACATTTCAACCTTGTGACAACTTGATGCGAGTAAACTCTGTTCGGTGATCCAAAATATCTCGCAAGACCAAAATCAGCTATTTTCACAATTCCTTTGCCATCAATAAGAAGATTGTTCGGTTTCAAATCCTAAAAACAAAAGAAATTGAACGATTATTCATTAGAAATTGGATAAGTATTCGTTAGAAATTGGATGAGCATTCGTTATAAATTGGACGAGAATTCGTTAGAAATTGGACGAGTATTCATTAGAAATTGGACGAGCATTCATTAAAAATTGGACGAGTATTCATTAGCACAAGGAGTGGCAGCATAACTGGTTCTGGTTGTGAGGATTTTCAATTTCGACTTGTGCCGCATTGCTACTAAGAAGCATTGAATAATTAACTCAACAATTTGCTAAATCTACAATAATTAAGCATTCGATCATTTGAACCAGACTTCCCTGACTGGGAACATTGAATTTGATCAAAGTCAATAAAAGGAAAGACTTCTATTGGCTCCTCCCTTCTATTGACTTTGATTTGATTTAGGCAAGGGCAGTAAAGTGTATTACCAATGAACAGAGTGACTAAGCTCTGTGTCATACATTGAACTTACCCTATGGAGAATCCATTGATAATGCATATACTCAAGACCTTTGATTGTCATCAACATGTAACTCTTTATGTGAGCTGGTGTAAGTATAATTCGTGTGTCTCTTATTATAACCTAAGAAAAGGGCACATATGTGTAACTATCCAAGAAGAAGAATTTCAAATAACTTGCAATCAACATTCAATAGACATGGGGCTCTTTACTATTGATTCCTTTGGATGCAGTAATACCTTCTTACAAGAAACGGTACCTCTCTGCTACAGAAAGATATCAATTTAAAATGTATAATCATCTTTGAAGAAAGATAAGAAAATATCCATACTTGTGAATATGTTGATTCGGGCATAAAGTTCAATTGCAAAAAGTAATACGAGAAGCTTAAACATGTTTCTTTTAAAAAATGCTTTTCAATTTACTCTGATGATGATTGCTGGAATTTGCGATCGAATATATAGTTTAATTTGATTTGATATTAAAACAAACATGTTTAAGCTTCTCGTATTACTTTTTGCAATCCATACTTGTATTTTTACCACTATATGACGTCAGAGGGAAACTAGAGCCAAAGCTAGTGAATAACTATCCATTACTGGATGATGATGAGAGCAAAACAATAGAGAGGGCAACGTATCTTCAGATTGGCTGTTGTAGAGATAGAAGGGAGACAAAAATCATGAAATATTCACCTCCAAATCTGTTTCCATAAAATCAAATACAAGACTTATATTAGACTTGTGTCCAAAAACATCCAATAACTAAAAGATAAAAAATAAAACTTCCTGTTAATACAGCTTGTATAACTGAAAAATAAATCTGGGAAACACGGTATTTTAATAATTTAGAATTCAGCAATTTGGCATTACCCCAATAATGTTTTCATGTGAAAGTTCTTGCAAAAGTTTTATCTCTCTCAAAGCAGTTCTATTTACACCTGTAATATAAGATGCAAAGAGTTAGAGATATTCTTGCAATCTTTTCTAAAAGTCAAAACTGCTGTAAGAAAAAGTATCTAACCATCTATAGCTTCATCTCTGTGTCCAAGTTTAATCTAAAAAAAATAGAGTATCACTATTATTTGTGATTTTATAAAAAGGCATTTTTGTGTTGCCCATTTAACAGATAACAATGACTCCTGGCAATAAGTCTTGGACTTTTAAAAAGCATTTGATAAAAGTTCCATATAACAAATTGGCCGGTGCCACAAGGGGGAGACTGGGTTTGCGCTATTGTTGTGAGTTTTGTGCTATAGTGTAGAGTTTTCCCGCTATTGCTTAGAGTTAATGCTATTGTTTAGAGTTTTCCACTATTGTTTAAAGTTTTCCACTATTGTTTGGAGTTTTCCACTATTGTTTAAAGTTTTCCACTATTGTTAGAGTTTTCCGCTATTGTTACCGAGTTACGAAGTTTTGCGCTAACCTCGTTCTTATCCATGTCCACCCACCCACAGCCTTGCACGCTAGAGGGTTGTACACACCTCCTCCCAGTATACTACTATGAAGACAGCCAAATTAGAAATTAGTATGAAAAATGCAAGTGCTGCAAATCATATTAAATAATTGATGGCAATGCAAACTGTAACAGCCACACAATACACATGGCTTGTTTCGAAAATAGTGTATAATTTGAAATGTGTTATACGAAACATGATGTGATTTACTTCATTATGCGTTTCTCAACCCTTACCTAGCCCTGATCCACTCGAGTGTCACCCACCTTTGCAATCTTGCAAAGACTCTGTACGCTCACCCACCTTTGTAGTCTTGGGTAGACTGACTGTGCAAGCTCACCCTCACCCACCTTTGCAGTCTTGGAAAGACTCTGTACGCTCACCCACCTTTACGTACTCCCGCCCACCTTTGTTTGCCGTGAATCAATAGTAAAACGTGTATGTTAGGCCCCTGACGAAAGAGGGGCATAACTTTTGAATGCTTATAATATGCACATACTAACCTTTTTAACAGCAACAATATTGTTGTCATTTTCTGTATCTTCTGCTTTATAAACAGTGGCAAACTAACATTACATAAAAATAAAATTAGATTAATGCTTTTACAATAACAATTCACAATCTACAGTTCATACTGCATGCCATATTTAGCAAATTCAGAAATAGGTGAAACAAAAATAATGGCTACAGCCCATGAGGCCTGTCTCCTTAGTGGGGTACCGAGGATGTAGGCTGGGGGAATGGACACGTGTTTTTACAAGTTGGCCGTGAGGGAAGATTTGAAGCTGCATTAGGCTAATAATGATGGTTGCTCTATGCATGCCAAAAATACTTAACAGGGAAGGAGAAGTCTTTGAGGAATATATTGCATTAGTTTTTCTTACCTGACCTTCACCCAGAAAACAAATTTTGTGATATCTTTTCGTTCTGTCTTTCAAGTCTTCCATGCTGGTTTTGTTTTTCGCGACTTCACCTAAACAATGTTGTTGTTGTTGTTTCTTCGGTAGCTGGACAACTCGCCCCACTTCTAAGTCAAGTCGGCCCACATGTGTTACCAACTCGCCACACCTGTGAAGTCAACTCGCCACATGAGAATATAACAGCGACCGCCCCTGTTGTTTGTGGCCCATTTGCTTGCAAGCTTTTTTACACAATTCTGGAGCTTTTACTGCAATAGCTGTCATATTCTTTCAAGATTTGAGGGTTTTAAACATGGAAATTTTTTGTTGGAATGGAGATTGGGGATTGCCTAGTATTGACATCGGCTGTCTTCATGTTTCTGTGAGCATTTGTGCCTAAATACCTTTATAATAATTAATAAAACCGCATCCATCTCACCGAAAACTATTTATACCAGCTGTGTGATTTTTAAAAACTCTCTTTGACTTTACAGGCCTTTGCGAAGTTTGCCGAGGTTCCAGTGACCATAAAACCATCGAAAGTTCCGTTCGTAAAGTACTCAGGTCGAACCAAAACTCTTTTTGAATAGAATTGACTCTCTATAGATATAATGGAGTGTAAAGCAGTTTCACGTGAAAGTGAGGTATTATTATTCCACAAAACGACAAGCACAAGAACAGTATAATACAATATAATACAATAGAAGAACAATATAATACAATAGAAGAACAATATAATACAATAGAAGAACAATGGAAAGATGTTCTTGTTACACTCTCAAGAGACCTCATTAAAATCTGCTTGACCTTTAGAGACTACTGAGATAGGCAACACTACGTCTTCAATACTAATTGGTTGTTTTATCTTGATTTATAGTTAAGCAGTTTCCAATCTTGAAGAAAGATGATGGTCAATATGTTTGTGGTGAAGAGGATATATTAAAATATTTTGGATCCATTGTAAGTATAGTTATCAGTACAGCAAAGCCTTAATGGCACCTCACACTGTATGATATATGTTCTATAATGGATACCCAAATACAAACCCACATGTAGGATAATGAAAATTACTTTTCTTACTGATGACGTTGAATCACACATAACTCTTATTGTAACTTCTAATTTTAATAAGTTGAAAATTGCTTCCTATGTTTATTTTGTTTTGCAAGATTTTATAAGTACTTGTAAGAAACTGATAGAAATTTAGTCTAACTGGTTTCTTTAGTACAAAACCTTACAAAAGACAACTTACAGTTACTTATAAGTGAGTTTGTTATATGCAAGTGTTTGCTGTATGCATTTATTGATGGCTGGGTGTTACAATGCTACCATTTGCTTTGCTTTTGTTTGCCAAAACCTCTTTTCTTATGTATTTCATTGCATTGCTGTCCATTGCTGCAGTATCAAAACCATGTTCTACCATGTCAATCTGTTATTCTACATTTTCAGCAATGTCAGCCAGATTTGGGTGTGCTGCCTGAGCAATATGCAGATGTGGTTGCATTTAAGGCTTTGGTGATGCATAAGCTACACCCATGTGTGGTAAGTAAGGCATACAAGCTGCATTTCCATTTGCAAGTTTGTGATGCTTTTTCTTTGAGACAATTTTATGTTGTAGTCAATAGATTGAAGCTGTGAGTTCTTAAACTACATTATTATTGTGAAACATTTAACTAGATCAGAAATTAGTATTTAACTAGATCAGTATCTGCAGTGGTACTTTTGTATGATGGATCAATTCATGACTATATCCTGCTATCATTTCCATGATGGGTGTGCATGGATAGTATGTTCATCTCCATCAATGTGATGTTTTATCCGGTTTTAATGATTAATATGTGTTTGGAGATGTCTGCTTGTTAGCTGTTGACTTCAGTAGGTAACAGGACGTTTCGCCCCCAAACCAGTTCGCCCCTATTCAAGTTGGTAGATTCGCCCCCTTGGAGATAACTGATTCACCCTCTATTGATTTTGCTGTGTTGGTCAGCTCGCCCCCAGAGAGATCAAATATGTTAGTGCATCCCCTTGTTTGTTCATCAGCTTATCAGCACATTATTTAATGAAATGTTATTATCAATAAAGTTCAAAGTTACAATATTGGTGAAAAGTTTTCTAAAAACAAAACGGAATCATAACCAGTAGCTTCAGTATGTTTCAGCAATCTCTGATCAAAACTGATACTTTATTTAGAAGAAGTATGCTTGATAGAGGATATCATCAATCAAAGTTTTGCTGTAACTTCTTTCTTTTCATTTTAGGCATACTATTTATGGTTAGACAGCAGAAATTTTGCAGAATTTTCGAGACCAGCATATGCAAAGGCTTGTGTATTTCCTCTGAATTTTGTCATCCCTGGAAGGTACTACAAGTCTGCTTTGCGTTACATAAATGGAACAACAACTCATGTCAATATGACATTGGATGAGCTTGGTGAAGAGGTAGTTTATTTGTAATTTTGCAGCTGGCTCATTGAAATTTTATGTAATCAATCATTTTGTTCATTTTTATAAGTACAACAGGGTACAAAAGTCTGGCCACTTACGATTTTTGCAATTTTTGTGCGTATCTTCCATTCTCCTCCAAACAAGATTTGATTACACAATGATCAAAAAGGTCTGCTTGAGAGAATATCATTGTTTTAGAGAGAGTTGGGGTTGAATAAAGTCCATAAAAAATAGAAATTTGCACACTGATAGACTTTAATTTTTTTGTAAGCGTTCCAAGGACTTTTGTCCCATATTGTTTTGATCATCATAATTATCAATTTTATTATTAGCTACATCTTGAAGCACAAGATTGCATCAATCTGCTGTCAAATTATCTTGGAGACAAAGAATTCTTTTTTGGTAACAGGTATGCACACTTGATTTTTATCAACTATTCGTGTGCATTTTCAGGCTTGCAGAAATTCAGGCGGAGAAAACAGCTTTTCTTTAATGATTGAGAATTTGTTTTTCATTTCTGACAAGAAAACTGTTACTTGGCTGTATAAAAAATACATTTTTGTCAAGTAAATGTTGCATAGAAATTCCTTTTCTTTGGGTATTTCTAATTGTAATAAAACTTATTTTTTTAGGCCAACGAGCTTTGATGCATTGATATTTGCTTATCTTGCACCACTGGTTAAAGCAAAATTTGCTAATACGAAATTACAAAACTATGTCAACGCGTGTGAAAATCTGGTTAAATATGTCAGTAGAATTTTATCAAGATATTTCCAGAAGGAAGTTGAAGGAAAAACAGGTACGAGTATCACTTTATATTTTGTCTCAAGCTGTAAGGTTTTTGTCGAAATCGTTGAACACAAGAATGGGAATCTGAACAGTTATGATTGCGACGTTTTGAGATATTGCTTCTCTCATTAGCTGACACGATAAACTAATGTTACAATCACTGAACAGACAAATAGATACAGATTTACCATAATGTAGAAGGATGTAGATAGCTTGTAGAACGATTTATGTAAAAAATACATTTGATATCAGCTTAAAGGTTTTTATCTCGACAGTGAAATAGGGTGGAAAGAGTGAAATGCAAATGAACAGTGGGCTTAGCGATGCAAACTGTCATATTTTGATGATGTAATTTGATAGTTTTATTGTTTTTTGCAGATACAAGTAAAGAGAAAGAAAAGCATGAGAGTGAACATGATTGGATAATGCCTGTGGCTGGTGCATCCATCGTTATGTTAATGTATGCTGCACATATTGGATTGCTTTTATCAAAATCCTAGCCACACTTTACTAAATATATTTTTGAAGCGGAAATATAGCACAACAGCTACAAATTTTCAATTGCGGGGCAGGCAGAAGTGTACACGTTGTTTTATAAGAGACCTGGCTAAAGCATGAAAGTTTGAAACCCATGAAAGTTTCTTAATTTTAGGGCATTTTTGGACACGTTTTACCAGTAATAGTTTCTTGAAAGTTTCTTAATTGGATATTTGAAAAAACGCACGCATAGAATCAAAAACTTCGGAAAACAAGTGAAAAGTGAGGTCAGGCTGGAAAATCGATTTAATATAGTATATCTAACATTAATCAATAAGCATCATATCTACTCCATTGATATTGACAATACCATGCACAGTGGTTATCTTCCGTATCTCAAAAAAGAAACAAAAATTGAAAAGTTTCTTGGTGATTTTTCAATTACAAGTGGAAGTGTCTTAAATTTGTTGGCCTTTCACCGGTGAGTTTCTTATAAAGCGCCCGGTTTCTTTAAAAAAAACGTGTGTTCCAAGACTAGAGATCTTAGCGACTGTTTTTTAGCCCCGCAACATTTGTGCTTGTACTATTAAGAATGTAACTATTTTGTTATTGCGATAGGTTTCTTGTGGCGTGCATCCTCTGTGTTTTAGATCCATCCATTTATAACGAAGTATAGAGTTGGAATTGGATTGCTTCGCTGTCATTTTTGTTGTTGTTCTCGTATTGTTTTGTTGGTTATAGTGATGTGTATAGAGAGAAATAACTTCTGTTGATTTCAATAGCATGTTCAGAAGTCTAAATCTACACAGCGTTACAAAAATGTTAATCAAGCAAGTGCAAGCGATCCCGATATTCAAAGCGTAGTAATAAGCGTACGTAGCGATATAAATGCATAGAGTAATTTGTTACCAGCGTTGTGCATATTATAAAATTGCGAAGTGTAATGAAAATGTAAATAGTCCTTGATATCATATCAAGTATAAGCAAAGTCAGCTAAAATATGAGATTATCTTGCAGTTCCCATTTCAATGAAGTCATCCTCTTCATCATTGGAGTGCGTAACCATACCACCTGATTTTCCTCTGCTGCAGCTCGCATAGGCATCGACGTTTGGTAGCTCCATGACGCAAGGAATCATATTGTTACCACAGTCTGCCTTTATGTTGTTATATCTGCCAAGCGGACGGAAGCAACTCACGCTATGCCCGATCTCTTTCAAGGCCTTGGGGTTGTCAGCTGAGCTAGTGCTTGGCGTTTGGCACACTACTTCACCTTCCTTGAAGCTACATTTGTTTCTGCACTTGCAAACTGGGAATCTTTTTCCGTTGTCTTTCGCGCATCTAATTGATGGGTAGTCCCAACAGACCGATTTCCCTTTCGAGGCTGTACCACAATGGATTGAATCTATTGGGCAAACATAGCCTCGTTTAGGCTTGATCTTGCACGAGCCTCCAAGTTGAGTGGCACTGTTTTTGCATTCAACGTATCCATTCTCAACAACAACGCTTTTTTTATGGCAGTAATACTTCAATTTGTTACAGGGTGCGTAGCCTTCTTTTGTTGCCATTTTCCATTTATTGGTATACTTGTAATTCTTTCTTTTGCAAGATTTTTTACAGGTGTGCTTCCAGGATTCATGCCATACGACGCAGTAATTTTTACCGGATTTGCATCGGCAATAATTAATGCCCGGATCTGGATCTTTATAATTAGGATCACATGTCGCGGCAGCGATAAATCCCACCAGAGGAATAGCAAAGAAGAAATCTTCAACAGTATCAAAACATGTTTTCATGGTAGTTCCTATTTTTTTGAATGCATTGACAGCACTGTTGCATGATTTCTTTATCTCTTTGCCGAAAGTTTGTGCGTTAGGGAATACGAATTTCTCTGATTTTAAGGATGCGTGTATTGTCAGCTGAATTGATTTTGCTCGAAAGACTGCGACTTTATTGCTTAGTCCGAGACACGTTTTAATGGAGTTGGGGAGCGAGAGACGGAAATCAATGGCTGGAATGTTGATGTTTATATCGATTTTGGGAATAATTGCGTTGAATATCTCGGAAAGCAGCTTCTCAACTCTATCCGTGAAAGTTTTAACTAAGACATTTGACACAGCGTCCAATGGGCAAGTTAGAAGATTAATGGTTTTTCCTACAGTTTCAATGAGGCAGCCTTTCAAGTTTGGACGTCCGCATGGGCAGCAAGACATCAAATTTGAGGCAATTTCAGAAACATATTTTGCAAATTTTGCAAATTTGTCACTGATGGGCTTGAGAAACTCTTCAATTAATTTCAATATCTTCTCCCCAATGTTAGCCACAGTGGAAATGACATTTAGCCTCGCCAATATTGAATTCGCTTTTGAAAGTGTCTGGTGACATTTTGTCATTTTCTTCTTCCATTTTGAAATTTTGGGAGAGGCCGCTACGAAGCCTTTTTCTACGAGTCCACATTCCCTGCATGAGCTTCCACCCCCTCTTTCAAGGCAGTATTGTGTCATACACTTCTGTGCGCGTGGTTTTGGAAGTACCCTTGATGATATGTTATTGAAACCATTAACAATTTCCTTTAATTTCTTCAATGATACAGCAACCGGGGAACTGAGCTTGCATACTTTTGCTCCTAAGAGGTTAATTCATGTGATTACTATTCACCATAATAATACTCCCTTGCGCATGCGCGTTGCTAATCAAAAATGGCTTTCGAATATCTTCTTTGTTCAAACTGATATAATGGAGTACTTTGCTATAAAGAAGCGTACAGTATTTCCACTAATTAACGCCCACCCTCTATTAACCGCTCCCTCCAATAAGCGTTCATCCTAAAACCAAACGGTGTATAGTAAACGCCCCCTCTGTTAATCGCTCCGGGCCATTGATAAAATTTCCGCATTCTTATTGTAATGTTAAAACAATAGCGTAAAAACATATGGATTGAAGTCATTTTTCATAACAAGTTCAAAAGACTCTTAATTTTAAGATTTTAACACTTTAAAATAAGCGCGCCCTCCAATAAGCGCTTACCCATTTTTGCAACATATTTTATTTTATGTGTCTGGGCGATAATAATAATCCAGGGATAAGTCTGGAAACTTACCGTTTTTGTCTATTTTCCACAGTAGTTTTGCAGGCTTTTTAAATTTGAGAACTGCTTTTTCAAAATCGATGATTTTTCTGATCTGTTTGTTGAGCTTTTCCATGATTTTCAGGATCATTGGCAAAACTTTTTCAACAATGATCTTTCTGAGCGTTCCAATCTTAGGGATGTTGTCAGCAAACTTGGTCATTTTGTTCAAGCTTTTAAGGACGAGCTTGAGTATTTTCATAACTTTATCGAATTTGCTTACAAAGCCGTTCAATGGTTTGAGATATTTACACATCTTCTCGAGTTTATTCAGCATAATGGATGCTTGCTTTTCGCATTTTTTCCCTTCTTTCACCGCCTCTTCTAGTTGAATCAAAGTCGACTTTGTCTCTTCTGCAAGAACATGCAATGCTTTGTAAAATAATCTACGTAACAGTTTAACAGCCGAAAGAAGACAGAGAAAAATAAAAAAATCTGAGTATGCTGATGAAAGAAATTAATCCACGCTTCACGCTGGGGTTTTTTCAGCGCTTTAAAGGGTGGAGTTATTTCGACATTTGGAACCTTGCTCATTAAATCATTAAACCGTAATTTAGTACTCACTGAAGCAGGATGTGTTGAGGTGATCGAAGTCGTTGGATAATGCGGTTAAACTTGGTGCAATGGCAGATCTGAAGTTGTCAAGCGAAGATAGAACATCTGACGTGTCAGATGAACATTCTGATATACTTGCAATGCAAAGCAATAAAAGAAAGCAGAGCAACATCCTGGGTTGCTCCCCTGGAATAAAAAAAAACAAAACACAGTTGAATACTCTATTTGGAAACATACTTACAAGACTGAACTGAGATTTATAGATCTGTGTATATAGGTCTGCGTTTGTAAGTCTATAGGTATATGTTTTCGTGACATGACAGTGGCCGGTGGACAGAAACACAGAGCATTTATATCACTATAAAAATTAAGCTAGTTGGATAGACATATTCACTTTCACTCCGAGTTTCATACTTGCACATTTATAAGACAGACTAAATATAAACTATTTACTTAAAATATCTACGTGGCTACCTGAATTTGTAAGCAAAGCCGCACAGATCGAAATCACATTGCAAACAAGAACCACATTTATGAACTGATTTTTTTATAAGAATAATGTTTATAAGAATACTGAGAGCCAAAATCGCCACAGATAAAGAACTTTTCCCTCAGAGGTTACTGTAGACTGGAAGGAATTTAATACTATTAGGATGAAAAGTTTTGGAAAAGTATATAAAAAGAGACATACCTTTATGCAATCTGGGGGTGGTCCACATATCTTGTACACTACAGTCTCTGCTCCAAGACGAATATTGACTCGAGGATAGGCTTGTTGCCTCAATTTATGCCACTCGGCAATTCGAATAGAACGTTTATTGTTTATAACAAAAAAATTATAGAATCGAAACTCCGGCATTAACAAGGCGGGCAGATTTGTTATTTTCCTCATTTTACATTTTCCTCATTCTGAAATACTTCATGTAAAGTCTTTCCTTTTTCCTGATCTTCTCCTTTCATATTTTCCTCATTCTCATTTTACATTTTCCTCATTCTGAAATACCTCATGTAAAGTTTTTCTTGTTTCCCTATCTTCTCGTTTCATATTTTCCTCATTCCAAATTTTTTATTGTTCTGCAATGCAATACAACAAACAACGTTTTGCGATCACGTCGTCATCCAAGTTGTGATGGATGGAACTTGCATCCACTATTTTGTATATTAAGCTTACAAAATGCTCTGCAAAATGTTGCCACTTTGCCTAGCAAATTCAGGGAAAGAAAGACATCCCCATTCTCCCTATCAAAAATGGAATTCTTTTATCTTACTTTAATTTTTCCTCATTTTACATTTTCCTTCATTTTACATTTTCCTCATTCTGAAATACTTCATAAAAAGTTTTTCTTGTTTCCTTATCTTCTCGTCTCATTTTTTTTTCGGTTAGGTGGACAAGAGTTACAAGTATATCTATTTCTTCCCACGATGGCAACATTAAATAACAACCAAAAGATAGACTTGTTTTTAAGTCCGAGTGAATACAGACCGAAAGCAAGATTTTTTTTTGCACGTGTATAATAAATAAAATAAATAGAAAATTATGACTACTGGCTGATGGCACCAACGTAGTTTATGATATCCAACTTCAAAGAACAATGTATTATTTAGAGGTTGATAACATATTGTGAAATAATGAAGCCACTGTGTTGTTTGAAGACATTGCTTTTCAATTCAAACACAAGAATATAGAATCTAAAGCAGTTCATAGGTATTTCAAAATTTTGTTCAGGGCCCCCTTAATCTAAGAATCTTAGGGGGCCCATGGGTAAATGCGGTCCTGAATCCAATAACAATAAAAGTATTTCATTGTTATAATATCATTGAACACTTTTTCAGATGTTCTTTTCTCTATTTTGTCAACCCACCTTAAGAAAATAATGAAAAGACTTTCAAAACATTGACAATGCAAAGATTAATTTTCAATGTCTCAATAGAAATGGAAATGCATTCGTGTATGCGCAGGGCACGGTAGTGCTCGAGATCGAGGCACGACAGAGTAAGCTCCAATCGAGGCAACACGACAGGGTCCTAGGTATCCACTATACATACTACTGCTACTACTAATAATAATATTATGCCATAGTGTACTACTTTTACAAGTTTGACGGCAAAAGAACAAAACAATATTACAATTAAAAAGAAAAACTATAACGCTTACCATTGCTGCAGAAAAATAAACCAAGAAGAACTAGGCCAATCCTTCATCATTTTTCTTTTGTAGCGTCTGACAAATGCCTCTTTGCGTTGCCTTTGCGAGATACACATGAGTAACTGATTTAGCTGGCTCAGGTCAGCTGGCTTTATACTTGACTTTACTATCTCCCTTGGGTTGCTGCATACACATGGGGATTCAATAATTTGTGAATATATTGTTCTTTCCACCAATGCAATGTTAATGCACCCTTCCCATTTATGTCTTAGTTAATTTTTATCGTCGCTTCACAAGGGCACCTGCATTTAGAAAACGCTCTGTATTTGTGTGGCAATTATTCCTTGTGAGCTTTATGCTTTTTGTGGTATGGTATGGTATATTCACAGAAGCGCAAGTCAACATTTTGTAATACGGCTACATTTCATTCGCGCGGCTTAGCCTCGCTCTCTAGTTAGAAATTTGCCTCGTTTCTATGTTATACTGTTTTACTCAGTTCCACTCTCTTTTAGTCTCGTTTAGCCAAGCCAACAGCTTTTCCTTGAATTTCGATTTCTTATTTTTGCCTTCATTTGTCATCAGTGTACGGTACAGTAAAAACCCACATATAAGAACCTGTAAATTTCAATCCAGGCTATTGTTCCAAGACAATAGGCTATTGTTTCTTCTATTGTTTTGAACATAAATATCACCCTGAAGGTTCTTAAACTATTGGTTCTCATATGCGGGTTTTTACTGTATCTTGGAACTGCCTATATCATCTTATTCATGTTTATATTTTAGATAATATCTAGACAATTTCTTAACTTATGAAGCTTTTAGTGCTCCTGGTCTTAATTTACCTGGCAAAGTAAAAAATTCCAAAAAAACAATTTCATTATATCGTACTGAAATCTTGAAATATACCATTAGCACAAACCTTGCAGGTATAAACTTCATTCAACGGAAACGACATTTCAATACTTATTTCTTGTTATTCACAATTCCTAAAACTACACAATTTTCGCTAACTTCTACCACCTACAACAATTTTACAATTAACGAGAACAGTTATTTTTACCAACAAAAACAATTAAAATATTGTATAACCCCTTCGCCTAGCATTTGGGGCTGGGTGTAACACGAGAAAGTCAGCAAGCTACTAATTGGAATGAAGTGACGTTCTTCTTCATAAGTTGACGCATTATTACTTTATTACTTAATGAAGCATTATTGTTTCTCCTGGAGATTCGAAATAATGAATGTTTACTGTTTGTTAAATACTTTCGAACCCTGGTCCTGAGCTGGCTCGGATCTCAATGGGCAAGGTGTATTCAAATATGTTTAGTAGTGGACAGACTTTTTCGTGGAAGACTGATTGAGAAAACAACATTGCTTCAAGGAGAGTGCGGGTTGAATGAAACCCACGAAAAAATGAAGTTTACGGGTTAATAACCATTTTAATTTTGTGCAAATATTTAAAAGACTTTTGTAAACTGTCACACGTCGTAAATGATTGCACAACTAGATACTTGATCAACTGATATTAATACCATGAAATTAATAAAGATATCAAGTAACTAAAGGTATCAGTATTAATATTAAATATTAACAAGCCTAATAATAAACTGATATCATCTAAGTGGAATTAACCATCTGTTATTGTTGAAGATGATCCTGCCATTTTTGGAATTTTCCGTGAAGGGCTTTTGTAATCCGAAGAACTCAAACTGCGTTTTTGTTGAACGGTCTGCAGAGAAAGAAATTCTGTTATCATAATAATAACTTCACCATTTCAAATAAGTGCCTGAGGCCTTTATCAAATGATTTGCCTTATGCTGACACTGACACAAAAAGGTGTTTTTTCAAACAAGAATTTATAAAAAAGCCATTTGGTAACTTGCTTACTGAAAGCAGAAAAACATAACTCAGTCAAAACATAATGAAAACATTATCGTTTATTGCAGAGGCAGCACCAGCACCAGCCCCAAAAAGTGGGGAGGACTTGAAAATTTTTAGGACCACGCCCACTTTTTATGGAAGCCATGCCTATCCTGATGAAGCATATCCATTTCATAGATAAAAAATTTAATGTGTCTATTTTTCTTGTAATACTCTCTCACTTGTTGGTATGCCTCTGGCTTATTGAGATTGAAAAGGACTCACAATGGCAATTGAGGCCAACACATACAACCATCTAGCATAAACGTTGTAGGGTTATAGTATCTTTCAAAGACCTTGCATTATCAGACTTGTGAAACCATCTTACCTTGATATCAGACTGTTGACGTAGGTACCTCAATAGAATGTTTGTTTTGTCGGTGATTATCACTAGAATCAAGCATAGCAACTCTGTTAAAGCAAGTGACCTTTAAGTAAACATACGTGAAATAATTAAAAATTTTAAAATTTAAAGTTTCTTGGATAGGTATCCATAGAACTCCACTTAATGTTATACTCAAGTGACAAGAAGCTGCAAATATATACAGCCAACAATTGATATTCCTAAGATAGTGAGAACTCAAGTTGAGCTCTCTTGTATTAAACAATTTTTTGTCTTGCTTGATTTCAACTTACTTTGTGTAAGCTTGAATTATATTGCATTCCATTATGTAAACATGAACAAATTCTCATTTCCTTGGGTGTATGCATTATATGATATGTTTGGGTTGAAATACAGAAAAGAACAAAGCATGCATGAAAATAATTCCTTCACAGACAAAGTGTAAAATACCTTGAGGCTTTATTGGAACATCATCTTTAAACTGAATATAAACAGTTGGTCTCTTTGACTAAAACAAATCAATATACCTTTTCAAATAAAGCACTGCAAATAAATATGGAATCGCTTTGCTTGTATATAGTCAGTTTCAAAAGAGTTTCAAGCAATTCTTAAAAAACAACATCAATAAACATGAAATAAAATTGACTTGCAATATTCTTGGCTTGATTTCCATCTGCATGGAACTTTGTGAAATTATCTTTATTAAATGATGGCAAACCATTTAAAAAATCACCAGCCTGGAAATAGAATAAAAAGATTGAGATGATTGATGTGGGAAAGTAACCAACGCTTTGTTGATGCAGGCCTGCCTGGCTAAAAAGGAACGGAAAAAGCTGTAAGATAAAGAAAGAACAAAAACTATAGACATTATCCTTTCAGGCTAAATACAGCATGCAGGTGTTTTAGTGTTTCTAAATGCTTAATCATAGCACCTTGGTGATTATGAAAGAAAATGTCGTACGTACCATGATCGATGAAATCAGTGGCCTAGAAAAAAATGATTATTGAGATAGACGCCTTCCTTTCTCTTCTCGTTCATGCGAAATCAATACCAATAAGTACTGGCTGTATTTTGCAGCTTCTTAAAATTCCTTCTTCCTTTACAATTATTTTTGATTGTGGCTTCAGTGTAATGCAAGTTATGCGAATAAGAAATACTTCTGGGAAAACTCTTTCTTTCACTAAAATGCCTTTCCTCGATGTGGGAAAATTAAAATCGTAACTTTTTTGGATGGAAAGATGAAGATCTCCGCTTTCGCCTTCCTATACTAGTGCATGCGCATTAGGGAAAAATTGCCCCAATAAATCGGTACGGCCGTCGGCCTGTGCCAGCTTTGGTTCAAATCCAAAGAAAAGTGTCAGTTTTGAGGTGGCGCACCAATGTATGGCATTTCAAAAATACCCCAGAAGACTTTGTGAAAACTTTGGTAATTTATTAATGTTTATAATGAGCTGCCACTTTCCAGAAATGTTATCAACAACACCAGATTTATCAAATTCAAATTTATTAACTTCAAGCTTCAAGTGTTAAAATAGTAAACAATAAAAAAATATTATCTTCTATGTGATATATTTTGAATACCGTAAAAAGTCTGTACAGCTTTGAGTTAAGTCCCCTTTACAAAATCCCCTCTCAGGTCACAAATTTTCTAAATAGCCCCCTTTAGAAGATAACAAATTTAAAGTTGAATGTTTCAAATTTCGTTTTTCAAATTAAAACTCAACCATCTGTCGTTGATGTTTTGCTAATTTGCTGCAGTAAATAATCACCTGCAGAAATTGGCTCATACTTTGGAACTGCCTCTTCTGCATCAGCAAACTTTTCCATGGGTGACAAAATTGAATCTGGACTTGGTCCTGTAAAACAGACCAAAGACAACCGCTCGCGACTGCAGGTCGCATTGGAGGGAATTACAACACGGTGAAGATTTGACTTCCAGTGATCATTTGTCCATCTTTGCATCGAATTACCAACATTTATAACAAATGAATTTTCAACTAATTCCACAGGAACCCAGCTTTCATTTTCAGAATTAAAAACTTCAAGACCACCAACTTTATCGTCTTGCTTTAATATCGTGAACGAATCATAATCTTTATGGGCACCATAACGCATTTGATTTAAACTTGTTGCTACACTAATTTCCTTTTGTTGCAGCGATGGATAATAAGCAAGCCGAAGGAATAAATTTGGATTTTCATAATAAGGTTTGAAATAATCTTTAGGCAATCCCAATGCAAGTGATGATATTTCCATTATTATGGATAACAGACGATTCATTTCTTGCCAGTAACGCTGAATCGTTATGTTAAACTCACTGGGGAAATCTGGCACAATATTTGCATCGGATGCTCCGTGATGAAAATACCGATCGACCTCCAGTTTGGGACTAGTTTCGGACTAGTTTAGGACTAGTTTCGGACTAGTTTGGGACTATTTGCGCGGCTATATTATCAAAACTAAAGGCAATAAATCGCTTCAAATTGCATATATACAACATTCAGGCATGTAGAAAACAACCATACTTTTATTGAATCATTTCCGTATGTTTTTCTTGTAAAAAACCTCTTCTCACAAGGGCCTATTTTCGTAAACAATTAACACTGTGATGACAAAGTGCGTTGTATGTAAGTCTACTTTTTACCCCCTGGATAAGATAATGAAATTTTAATGCCATATTCATAAAATGTAGCTCTCCACGGTATGGTCATAAATTTTTGGCCGCTCTACTTTATTTCTTTCCTATGAAATTTTAACTCTGAAAACGACTCAGCCAGGAAAAAAGTGCTTCGCATGTAAGTCTACTTTTTACCCCCTGGGTGAGATAATGAATTTTCAATGCCATATTTATAAAATATAGTTCTTCACGGTGTGGTCATAAATTTTTGGGAGCTCTATCTTGCGTATTTGTTAAAAAATTTTATCTCTGAAAACGACTCAGCCACGGTTTGAGTGGAAAAGTTTTCAAGTGTCAGGTGACAAAGTGCGTTGTATGTAAATCTACTTTTTACCCCCTGGATGAGATAATGAATTTTCAATGCCATATTAATAAAATATAGCTCTCCACGGTATGGTCATAAAATTTTGGGAGCTCCAACCTGCGTATTTCTTAAAAAATTTTATCTCTGAAAACGACTCAGCCACGGTTTGAGTGGAAAAATTTCTAAGTGTCAGGTGACAAAGTGCGTTGTATGTAAATCTACTTTTTACCCCCTGGATGAGGTAATGAAATTTCAATGCCATATTAGTAAAATATAGTTCTCCACGGTATGGTCATAAATTTTTGGCCGCTCTACTTTATTTCTTTCCTATGAAATTTTAACTCTGAAAACGACTCACCCAGGAACAAATTGCTTCGCATGTAAGTCTACTTTTTACCCCCTGGATGAGATAATAAATTGTTAATGACATGTTAATAAAATACAACCCTCCAGGGCCCCGTCATAAGTTTTTGGTAGCTCTATCTCGCGTTTTTCTAAGAAGACATAACTTTAAGGATGAATCGCATGGAGAAAACGATATTGCCAAAATTATCTCATCCAGGGGGTAAAAAGCAAATGCACATAGAGAGCACTTTGTCATGTGACCATTGGAAATGTTTCCACTTAAGCCGTGGCTGAGTGGTTCTCAGCGATCAAATTTCTAAGAAATACGCAAGATAGAGTTGTCAAACAATTATGACCGCATCGTCCAGGGCTATATTTTATTAATCCGTCAGTAAAATTTTGATTTCTCATCCAGGGGGTAAAAAGTAGACTTGTGAAGCAATTTGTTCGTGGCTGAGTCGTTTTCAGAGATAAAATTTTTGAAGAAATACGCAGGCTAGAGCTCCCAAAACTTTATGACCACACCGTTGAGAGCTATATTTTACTAATATGGCATTGAAAATTCATTATCTCATCCAGGGGGTAAAAAGTAGACTTACATACAACGCACTTTGTCACCTGACGCTTAGAAATTTTTCCACTCAAACCGTGGCTGAGTCGTTTTCAGAGATAAAATTTTTTAACAAATACGCAAGATAGAGCTCCCAAAAATTTATGACCACACCGTGGAGAACTATATTTTATAAATATGGCATTGAAAATTCATTATCTCATCCAGGGGGTAAAAAATAGACTTACATGCGAAGCACTTTTTTCCTGGCTGAGTCGTTTTCAGAGTTAAAATTTCATAGGAAAAAAATAAAGTAGAGCGGCCAAAAATTTATGACCATACCGTGGAGAGCTATATTTTATCAATGTGGCATTAAAAGTTCATTATCTTATCCAGGGGGTAAAAAGTAGACTTACATACAACGCACTTTGTCACCTGACGCTTAGAAATTTTTCCACTCAAACCGTGGCTGAGTCGTTTTCAGAGATAAAATTTTTTAACAAATACGCAAGATAGAGCTCCCAAAAATTTATGACCACACCGTGGAGAACTATATTTTATAAATATGGCATTGAAAATTCATTATCTCATCCAGGGGGTAAAAAATAGACTTACATGCGAAGCACTTTTTTCCTGGCTGAGTCGTTTTCAGAGTTAAAATTTCATAGGAAAAAAATAAAGTAGAGCGGCCAAAAATTTATGACCATACCGTGGAGAGCTACATTTTATCAATGTGGCATTAAAAGTTCATTATCTTATCCAGGGGGTAAAAAGTAGACTTACATACAACGCACTTTGTCACCTGACACTTAAAAATTTTTCCACTCAAACCGTGGCTGAGTCGTTTTCAGAGATAAAATTTTTTAAGAAATACGCAGGTTAGAGCTCCCAAAAATTTATGACCATACCGTGGAGAGCTATATTTTATTAATATGGCATTGAAAATTCATTATCTCATCCAGGGGGTAAAAAGTAGATTTACATACAACGCACTTTGTCACCTGACACTTAAAAATTTTTCCACTCAAACTGTGGCTGAGTCGTTTTCAGAGATAAAATTTTTTAACAAATACGCAAGATAGAGCTCCCAAAAATTTATGACCACACCGTGGAGAACTATATTTTATAAATATGGCATTGAAAATTCATTACCTCATCCAGGGGGTAAAAAGTAGACTTACATGCGAAGCACCATTTTCCTGGCTGAGTCGTTTTCAGAGTTAAAATTTCATAGGAAAGAAATAAAGTAGAGCGGCCAAAAATTTATGACCACACCGTGGAGAACTATATTTTACGAATATGGCATTGAAATTTCATTACCTCATCCAGGGGGTAAAAAGTAGACTTACAGACAACGCACTTTGTCATCACAGTGTTAATTGTTTACGAAAATAGGCCCTTGTGAGAAGAGGTTTTTTACAAGAAAAACATACGGAAATGATTCAATAAAAATATGGTTGTTTTCTACATGCCTGAATGTTGTATATATGCAATTTGAAGCGATTTATTGCCTTTAGTTTTGATAATATAGCCGCGCAAATAGTCCCAAACTAGTCCGAAACTAGTCCTAAACTAGTCCGAAACTAGTCCCAAACTGGAGGTCGATCGGTGATGAAAATATAGACTTTCAACAAGGTCAGTTGGTTGTTGTTCATTAGAAGGGCCTAAAGATCTTGATACACTCTCAACACCAGCTGGAACATAGCCACCTTTCCCATAACCTTGATGCAAACAACTTTTCATTTTATGTTCTAATTTTTGGCGAAAGAATTCCTTGGCTTTCATCCGAAGTTCTTCAACAATTCCCTCCGACACGCCATGGCCTACAATTGTCACGAATCCCGACGATTGAAAAGCCTCGTCCCATTTCTTAACTACTTCTTCTTTCGCTCTTTGCGTTGCATCACTTTTAATAAAAGCAGATATATCAATAATGCTAATACTGTCCATGCTTGGACGATAACTGGACAAATTTAGAAACAACAAAATCAAACATTGAGACGCCAGTTTTTCCAGTCAGGAGACCGGACGGAAAAAATGGATTTATTCAATGAAATTGTGGTGGTTAGTTTTGGTTTCGGTCCAGTCAGAAAGCGGGAAAAATTTCTCACACAAGAAAGCTCGCATATAATAACAAAGTGACGCAAAATTTGTACGTTCAACGTTTAACAAATGGCAGAAGCAGGCAGGAAATTTTTATTTTTGTTTTTCGCAGATATCGTGCTTATCCCCTCCCCACCTATCAGTCAGTACCGTAAATCCTCGAATAAGCCTCCACCTTCGAATAAGCTCTCCCCTCGAATAAGCCCCCATCCTGATAATCATTTGCAAGGATATTGGGCCAAGTTTCCAGACATTGAAGTTGTTTAGTGAATGTATTGCAAATAACAGCAAGTTTAATCCAGTAATTTCATTGATTGGCTGCATCGTATAGCTTTTATTTTGCTTAGTACTAAAAAATAATCAGGCTAAAATTTCGTTTTTGCAAATAAGCCCCCGGGGGCTTATTCGAGGATTTACGGTACTCATCACCGATGGACGAAAATTAAAGGTGGGCGGAAGTGAAGTTCAAAAAGGTGGGCTACACTAACAGCCATAATTTTTTCAACCACAAAGTCCACTAATTCACGAAGAGAAACTATGTTGAAATAAATAGAAAATAAATAGAAAACAGGATTAACGCCAAGGCACTTTAAGGAGTTTACCATTATCAGCATTGAAGTTTGCGCAGGCAGTGGTGCAATCATGAATATGATTGCGCCATAACAGAAATAAACTCGGAGAGAATTTGATGTTACAGGGAAGTGGTGTAATAATAAGTATATATAAATATCTGGAAGCAAAATAGTTTATACATTTTATATTTTTTCATCGACTAGGAGTGTTTCATGAAACTCGTAATTTTAAATTTTGATTCAAAAGATCAAAATGAATAGAGGTGAGATTTGGTTGAATTCTCAACATTGAATAAACTCACTCACAAAAGTAGATATTTAAATAATAAGCTAATGTTTGATATTTAATTTTTCATATTCTTTTTCTTTAAAGGCTTTGACGAAAAAACTACTGTTGAAGAATATATTACATGGACTCACCATTCTGATCCCCTTGAGAGAAAGCGTGCATTGAAAGAACTTTGTCCTTGTCATGTAAGAGCAGACTTGGAACAAATTTGGGCACGTATTTTAGAATGTACAAATGATCCAGAACCAATTGTTAGAGACCAAGCACTGCACGCCTTGGGCGATGGATCTCCAAAGCATTTGGAGTCAGAAATCATTGAAATTATCGAAAGTAAATACAACGACAGAGATCCAAAAGTGAGAAAGAAAGCAAGAAAAATGCTGAATTCATATCGAAGAACGGGTAAATGGAATGTTCTTTGAAAATATTTGTTAAAAAGGCAGAGAATAAATAGTGTACAAATGTGTAAACTTGCTACTACATAAGTAACTTCTAACCGAGAATACCAATTTTATTACATTAGAGCAAGATAACACAAGTTGTCTTACACTATCTTAATTACAGTGAATTTTGAAATTGCCATTCTCCCATGGTAAACCTTGGCATCTGATTCTTGAGTTGCCCCAGTTTCCTGTCCAGCTCTAGCTTTTTTATGAGCTCCTAGTATAGCATCTTAGATTGGTATGGCTTGGATTTTTAGTATTATTAATGTTTCTTTCCATTAAGATTTGACTGTTTGATAATGATGAAACAATTTAAGATTCTATGATAATTTGTTTTTGTCATGCATGGAGATTAATATAGTTATTAATTTCATTGTATTTTCAATGAGCAATATCAATCAGTGTGTTATGTTACAGTTTTTAAATATTCAAAGCTCTACCTAAGGGCATGTTAATGGATAAAAAGGTGTGCTAATGGACATAAAGGTATACTAATAAACATAAAGTTATCCTAATAGTCATAAGGGTAGACATGAGGGTGTCCTAATGGAGATGAGGGTATGTTGACAGGCATAAGGACATGTTAATAGAGATATGTCAGGGTAACAGACATAAGATAGGAGGCATTGGCTATATTTATCTTTGATTCCAAGTGTTGGTATCTGAATGATGAGTGACTAAAACCAACCCTACGTCCCCAAAATTTCCATATATGGTGATTCGCCACACAATATAATAATGACTACCTTGTTCATCTAGTTAGCCATCTAAAAATGTATAAAGTTATATACATGGAGATGAATTAATGACATATATAATAAACAATGTAAAAATGAAACCAAAGTGACACCCGAATCAAATCAGATAATCAACTCTGTAATCTATTTGATCTGCTTTTCAAGCATGTTAAATGCTGCTGAAATGCGTGTGGCGTCATTTTCGACCCCAGATTCCGAACAAGCCATGGCGATTGCCTTTGAGTTTGCAGTTTTGGTCTCAATCTGAGACAAAATTTCCTGTAGTCTTTGTCTTTTCACACATACATCTTCCCTCAGTTTTGCTTCATCAAGTTGCGTTTCTTGAAGCTGTTGCTCCATGTTGTTGATTACTTCGTGTTTCTTTGCAATAATGTGTGCTCTGCAGTCATTTTCAGGATATCCAGAAGGCCTCCATGAGATTTTTGAGGAACTGTGTTCTTCTGCTTGAGATTCGCGCACAAGTTTATCCAACTCAAGCAGAAGATCATCCAGCGATTCGGACTGAATCAGTGAATCCAATTCCTTTTTAAGATTACTCTCAGTTTGAAGCAGAATTTGTTCAAACAAAGGTTGCAACATTTCTTTGTTATTTCTCCAGAGTTGTTTGTAACACTTCGCCATTTGTTTTGCATTTAAACACTTATCGATGCACGTTTCAGAAGCAATTTTAAATAATTTCAATAAATGGCCTTCTTCCCATTCTTCTTCCGAGCCAATTTCTTGCTCTGGAGACACTGAAGTGTTATTTCTCTGCTGTTCATCTTCCCTTGATTTTGTTTGTTTATGATCTACCTCCATTGCTTCTTCCTCCATCTTCATGAAAATATTTCAACGGCATGTTGCTCATTGACTTTGGCGCCCGAATTCCTGTTGTTGTTGTTGTTGCTAAAAACGGGGGTATCATATGCACAGAATTATAAAATATAAAAATCAGCCAGAAAAAATCTATTTTATTTTCCTAAAAATAAATTATCACATGAATGCATATTAAGTAAATATATACAATAATAATGTATTAAAGTATTTTTTGTCAATCGTTGTCAAAAAATACAGCTGTAGTGATGACATTTTTTTTATTGTAATAACCCCTCGACATTTGTTTGCAAAATTAGCGCCAATGCTTTTCACCATAAAGTGCGCGAAACTCTAATTCAACATGGCGCCTCCAGTTGGGGTTAACGATGACTTGGGTGGTGAAAAAGAAGGTATTTTCAATGATTAAGCGTACTCAATGTAATCAATTTATAAACTTGAAACTGCAGACATTCGTGTTTATATTAAATAACGCAAATAGACCTCCCATAGTAACAAAAATAATTTGTTTTAACCCGGGAGCCGGCTCGTACATGAAAATTTATCGAGTTTCTCCTGTGAATTATATGTAATTTATATGTCATGTCTTTTAATAACGACCACCACAGACACTAGCTGTAATTAAGCTACAAAGTAGGCATTTTTGAATAATATAACATGTGCAGTAAGCAGCAAGTAGCAAACACAGCAGAACTTAGCAAGAGAGAGACGAAAACGAAAACTGAAACTTAGCAAGACTGAAACTGAACTGAGATACGCCCACCCACCCCACTTCTGAACATCAAAGGTATTGTCAAAATGTCATCCCTTCACACACTGCAGTCTTGAATTTAAGAGCTAAAACACGCAATCTTTGCAGTAAAATTAAGTTTTTCACAAATTTTATAATAATCATTAGATCAATAGATTTTGTAATAATTTATAAGGAAGAAGATCAAGAAGGGAAAGAAAAGGTCCTTCTAAAGCACAAAAAGCTCTTGAGAAAATCAGGTTTATATCATATTTTTAACTATAATCATCGATATACTAAGAAGTTATCGAAATCTACCAACAATTAATCTAATATACATGGTAACAAGTTTTATTTAAATAATCAAATCATTTGTTTATCTTCATTTATGTCAATATTTTAGGAAATATCGAGAGACAGGGGAACGATCATCCTATGAGGTACAGGGCTAAAACAACAACTGCTGAATTCATTTACACATTTTGTCATAGGGGACCAAACAAAAATGGTCCAAGTTAAAATTTTTGGTTAAGACTTTTTTCTCACTTTAGTTATTCGACTGTTCAAACATCCTTTCTTGGCCCTTGTTCAAACTTTCTTCTCTAAATTAATGCTTAAATGAGTACAGTCACCTCTCGCTATCTCAAACCCCCAGGGGAAATGAAAATTTGTTTGACATGTCAGAAGCTCGAGATATCCCAATTAAATTCACCCAACTAGAGAACGAGGGGAAATGGGAATCTGTTCGAGATAGCGAGTTGTTAGAGATAACTGAGTTCGAGATAGCGAGATTCAACTGTATAACATTTTTTCCATCAAGGTTGAAGACAAACATGATCTTTACGATGTTGTGGATGAAAACCAGTATGCAAAAATTGTCAGACAGAGGCAACAAGAGGATTGGATTGTTGATGATGGTAAGGAATGTAACAGTAATCTGTCTCTCCTAACCATTGCTTGTTTTACGCATGTTTCAGGCTTTACTCTTTGTAACTGAAACACTCATGAACTTGAGACAATTATTTTACTATAAATACTGAGCATTCTTGTGAAAGCATCTTGGTGAAATTCCAAATTCACCTTTGTATTTGATTGATACCACATTCACCTTATCAAGGCTCAATGACACTTTTCAACTGACAAGATTCTAGTACTTCGACTTTCCATAAACTAAAATGAGATTTAATTTAGTTATATCTAAACTAATGTATATTCTCAAAGTGACAAAGTAAATCTTTGGTGAAGCATTTCACATCACCACATATGCCCCCAGTTTGAAAAACTTTCAGTTTATCTAGATATTTTCGTTATTCTTTTAGATTTGAGAAGTTCAACTCCCACTGTAATTGTTAATGCTGTGCATGCATTGACAACCACGAGTGCAAACATGAGCTTCACTTGTGTTTCATTAACCTGTTCTCTTTTATGTGACATAAAAATCTCCTAATGCATTGTGTTGTCTATTTTTAGATGGTAGTGGCTACATTGATGATGGTAGAGAAATCTTTGATGATGATCTTACTGAAGAACCTCAAGGTATATTCACACCCATTTCATTTTTTGATGTTTGTTTTTCACAGAGGGGTAGGAAATAGGCTTCCAAAGTTGTGGTAAATTGGAAATGGTGTTTTTATTTTGTACTTGTGAGGCTATTTTTGCAGCTGAGCCCTTCAAAATTGTTCATTCCTCAAGTTCTATTTGTTTCTTCAATCAGCGATTATTTTATATATTGTTTCCTTAATTTGATAAATATATCATTCTCAGTATAGATAGTTTGATAGATTGTTTGTCATTCCAATGTTTGATATTTTTCAGATATTCAAAAGAAAAAAAAGGAAAAGCAGGTAGTGTTGATAACTGCAATCATGTTGAACCCAACATCCCAGCTTATCTTAGAATTTATAAATTTATTCTTCATAATTTTTCTGCCTCTACATTCTAAAGTTCGATATTATTTTTTGCCTATTTTCTCATTCAGAGTGCTTCAAAATCCAAAGTGAATTCAAATAAGATTACTAATCTTTTCATGACCAAAGCAAAAAAGAAGAAAGAGGTAGCTTGCTTGATATTTCCATTTCATTTCAGTTACCACTAAAAATTATAACAAATAATTTACCACTCTGTATTTAGTTGGTACTTTTAACACATCAGCTGTAGTTTGTAGCAGAAACATGTTAATAAATTGTTGTTTAGTTTTTCAATTTGTAACTTTTCTTTTTTGTTTATAAAGGAAGATGTTTCTATAAATAATGATGATGTCTTGGATGATATTTTGCAAAGTATACAGGTGAGTTAATTTTCCAATTATTTATTTGTATGAATGACTGATAGAGTAACTTGATTTCTATTTATCTTCGATTTTGCTAGACCTCTTTACTCTTTGCATTCAAGTGACTTTAGAATTTGAGGTTTAGATAAGCTGAAGCGTTTGACCTTTTGATATTTTGATCTTATCTTAAAGATTTGACCTCTTGGAGATATTTTTCTTTTGGAAATTTGACCTTTGAACTCAACATTGAATTGACCTCTGAAAAGTTGACATTTTTATGTTTCAGACGTCAGGTCCATCAGAATCAAGTGACAGAAAAAGCATTTCGCGAAAGTAAGATTTGACATGACACATAAAATAAAAGCAACTTCAACATTTATCAACAAATGGTATTAATGAAATTGTGTGAACATTTTGCTATGCTTATTTTTCTTGATTTCCTAGAACTCCAAAGCGACCAACAAGTAATTTACGCATTCCAAGAAGACTTCAGGTATTCAAATTTATCTTTGTGGATATCTTCTTAAAAAGAATCTTGTAAATAAAAAGGAGACCTCCAAATTCCTTATAGTTAACTATGTTTTTTGTCGCAGAATTGACAACTCAATCAATTTATTTTTTACAGACAGTGGAGCCAGAAAGCTACACTTCTATTAAACTTAAAAGTCACAAAATGGATGTGGCTAGATTAAAGAATAAAAAAGAACTGTCAGTAACGAGAAAGCCAGACGAAATTGTTGATCCGGACATTGATGTTTACGATGTTGGTGATGACCTTGATGCGGACAGTAAGTTTTGCATTTATTGATTGAGCTTTTAATAAAGTACATTTCTGACATACTACTCCGATGAGTTTCAGACGAAAAGCTTTAGTAGTTATTATATTTCGCCATGTTTCCGATTTTCAACGCTATTCTAAAGTATATTTCATTATATGAAATATAATCATGAAATCATTAGGAATTTTTGGCAAACACCGTTGAATAGTGCTCAAATGTGTAGAGCGGTATATAGAATTAAGGGATACTCAGTGAAAAAGACGCATTATTCACTGCAACCTGAGTTTCGTGCTTACGCGCTTATCAGGCAGATTTCTAAAGTCATTAACATATCTACAAAAAATCCAATAAACTAAAAACTGAAATATAAAAAAATGTGCATTTTCATTTGTTGATTGAGTTTTTTAAAGCTTATTTTAAAACGGACAATGGTATTTACGAATGCACGAATTATAGATAACCGTCTAACTCTACTGAAAACAAATTTTATAGAATCGTCCATTTTAGAATGTCAGGAAGTTTTATTAAAGTTGAGCTTTTTTTGATTCGATGACTTTTGATTGAAACCAAAAAATTTGCCAAGAGCTCGCTTAATCGAACTTAAGCCATGAAATGTGGAACTTCCCAAAGGACCAAATAATCGATTTTTTAATGGAATTTTTTGTCAGATTCGATTGTTATGTTGAGACTCTACGCAGTGTTAATTTGCGAACGATGAGTTTGCTTTAACTTTTTTGCAATTTATTTTAGATGCAGAGGCACTTGTAGGTGAAAAGCATTCTGAGTTATCCAAAGATACGAGCTTCAATGAATTTGATAGTAATATTGATATGGGAGATGATATTGATATTTTGGAGGTAGGGATAATGCTTCTTTGTATTGCAATGCTTAAAGCCTCATGCAAAACTATTAGTGGTCGATGCAGCTACTGACTGTAAGACACCACATCGAGGCTTGGTTGTATTGCAATGCTTAATGCCTCGAACAAAACTATTAGTGGTCGATGCAGCTACTGACTGTAAGACACCACATCGAGGCTTGGTTGTATTGCTTTGGACTCTTAATTTATTTAATTTTTGATCTGTCTGAAATAGATAGAAGAGGAGGAAAAGAGTTTAAAAAAGAAAGAAGAGGAAGAAGTGGAGACAAGGTATTTTTATAAAAAATAATTTGAAACCGAAACCAATGATTTTATTTCTGCTTTCAAAAAACAAATTCAGTGTGAATTTTACTGATATGTTTACTAAACCTCGCCGAGGTTCCAGAAACCGAATGATTCATAGAGTTGCTCGGTTTTTTATTTTAATGTATTTAACATTTTTATTTTAGTCAGGATTCTGGAATCCATTGCACTTGGGAAGAAATATTGCAAAAAGGACAAGTTGAGGATGACAAAGAGGTGAGCTATGATCAATTATTCTTTAATTTAATTACATTCTTACATATTCAAAGTTATCATTTATCATTCTTGTATTCCTTTGTATATAATCCTAGGATATAGAAATTACTTTATTAGTTTCCTTGGTAATACTTAATAGGTAGATTTTCAAGCGAAAATTGTTTCATATTCTTAGCAGGTAAATGGTATGTTGGTTGATTTAGATTTTGTAATTAAAAACCGTGGAAACTGATTTTATTTCTGACAGCATCATTAGAGTGGATTACGGTTTTATTACTTTCGGGGGAAAAAGCTTTTCATAATTCTCGTGTTGTTATTCGAAATCAAGTTTATTAATCAAAATTTCATTGTCATGAAAAATCTATCTTCAATAACTGGGATTCCTCAAGCAAAGTAGAATGGATTAATTGAGAAAGAAGATAAGCAAAAGGGCTTCGATTTAAATAAAACATTTTTCAAAAATGATCATGTTTAAAATGATTGAAATTTGCGAAAGTTTTCTCCGCAAAGATCTCTTCCCTTAGGGTAATTAATACTTTGTTTTGGCAAACCTTCTTATGGTTTTGATATGTAAGATAATGGGTTGATGTTCTTGAGTTAAGTTTTTTTGATGCCATACTTTTTAAATAGAGTAGTAACCTGTATGTTAAGTAATGTAGTTTATAAATTAGCCATCTATAATATAATAAATTCATTTTCTTTCATTGTCAGCTTTTCAAAAATGTTACAGTTGAAGAATCATCATCGTTGCCTTTGCAAGATGTAGATGGTAATTTATATTATAAAAATAACCTCTGTTATTTCAAGATTTTCTCAGTAATTCAGAAACTTTAAGTATTTCTGTTTATTTAGACAGGTCGAGATAGCAAAAATAAATAGTATTCCGTCAGCGTGGAAGGTAATTCGATGTTCTTGTTTCTAGGGGAGAAAGTTTTACGCATGTTTTGGCTGGATGCTTATGAAGATAACTTTCATCAACCAGGTAATGGCACACTTTATTTTATAAGAATAATTTTTCAAGATAATTTGTCCCTCAGAATTAAAAAAAAAAGCGAAGGAGAAAGGTGGTCAGAATGTGCAGTAGCATAGTTATTGGTACTGCGCAGGAGCGTATGTGACGTAATTGTGTCCATAGTGGCTGATGTATTGGCCTTAGGGTTAGGCTTAGGGTTAGGGTCAGGGTTACGCTATGCGGAGGAGAAAGGTGGTCAGAATGCGCAGTGGCGTAGTTGTTGGTACTGCGTAGGAGCGTATATGACGTAATTGTGTCCATAGTGGCTGATGTATTGGCGTTAGGGTTAGGGTTAGGGTCAGAGTTGCCGCAGCATTGTTTTGTATTTATTTCTGCAGATTATACTTACATCAAGTTTTTTGCTCTGATTAAAAGTTGGTTTAATTTCTGATTGTTGAATATTTTTTAGGCACTGTCTACTTGTTTGGAAAAGTTTTTCTGGAAAATGCCAAAACCCACGTCAGGTAAATCATATGTTATTTAATACGCTTTAAACTTCTTCTTATTGTTCGATGCAATAAAAAGCAACATTGAGAGAATTTTTATTGTATATTTTTTAATCTTAGCTGCTGTGTCACGGTTAAAAATATTGAAAGAAGACTGTTTGTGCTTCCACGAAAGTTTGTAAGTTTCCCAAAGTTAACCATCGAACTCTTAATGCTATGTAAAATAATTAAGAGTTACGTTGCTGTGTATACAGTTTGTGTCTTCGTCAGTCATAGTTATATCTATTTTATCTTAGAATGTAAGAGTATATATTTTGGGCTGCCTCATTTGGCCTCCAAATATTTTAACAGTTTATTAATCCTGGCTACTTTTCCTCAGAAACTAAGACTGACTATTGTCGAGGGGGCCTGTGGTTCAATTTAACCCCCGGGATCCCAAAATTATGTTTGTAGCCCTTGCCCGCTGAATAGGGGGTATTTTTGCGTTGTCGAGGGTCTAGAGAAAGTAGTTATCCTAGAAGCTAATCATGATCAGGGGAGACTTGAAAATATTGATCACATCAAGAAATGGAGCAAGAAAATATATCAAGGTTCTGTCTACACAATTTCGATATGTGATCATCCTTTGCTTAGGTTAATCGTGCATGTGTCTTATTTGATCGGTACAGAACTTCAAAATAGCTTTTAAAATGGGAAACATAGCGAAACATAATAACTACTAAAGCTTTTCGTCTGACACTCATCGGAGTAGTACGTCAGAAAGAGAATGAAAATGAAAACCTAACGAATGATGAGTGTCAGACGAAAAGCTTTAGTAGTTATTATGTTTCGCTATGTTTCCGGTTTTCAAAGCTATTTTATGTGTCTTATTGCTGTGTCTCATTTGATGAATTGTAGAAATTGGATAAAGATGGCAAAGAGACAGAAGAAGAGGTAACAATGAAAGATGTTTACGAGGTAAACATTTTATCAATAATTATGAATCAATTATCATCTTATTACTGACCAATTCGATGGATAAAGACAGATGTAGATAAAGAAAACGGAATGTGAAATTCCAAATAACGAACGAAACCAAACAATATTTTGTTATGTTAAAAGATAGTTAAACGGAGGGTAAATTGTGGAATGTTATAGGTTTTTCAAAAAAACATGTCTTTAATTTATTGAATTGGAATGTCTGTAACATGGGAAGGTCGTTATAGCTAGATTTAGTTATAAAAAGCTATGCAACATATAAAATAGTTTCCTTTGAAGCTATGTTATGTTGGGAAAAATTATTTTCACGAAGTTGTGAAGAATTGTATTGATATAAACTTTTTTGACTTAAAGGAGTTCAACAACGTTGCATCTAAATTGAAAATTATGAGCTTTAAGTGCAAGGTAAGTGTTTTCGAATACTGCCAAAACATTTCGGGTTTATGATAATCGATATAATTATGTTGCTGCAAAGAAAATAGAATCACTCCTTTATTTTTCAGCCCTGTAAAATGAAATATGCTTTCGAACTAGCCGATGTTCCATCTGAATCAGATTATTTGGAAGTTATCTACTCGGTGAGTTTAGCTGTTTACTTTAAAGTCGGACCTCAACTCAATCAATTGCCTTCAAACTCAAATTTCCTGGCTGTCTCGCACATTTTTCAATCGTCTAACATTCTTGCTTACCTTATATATTCCTCAGGGTTGACTACTGAGAACATGAAACGTTATTAGCTCGAACCCAAATTTTCTATTATCCTTAGTTTTCAATTTTCAAATGCATTTTTTCCATGTTCTCCTGTAATTAAAGGATTTCTTTATATTTTTAACAGGCAGAACAACCACAGTTGTCTAAAGATCTGCATGGTAAAACTTTCAGTCGTGTTTTTTCCACTAATACTTCAAGGTCAGTATATAGCTTTTTTAACTCTTTAATGATATGTATTAGCTCCATGCATGTGTATAGCTCCATAGCTCCAAGTTTTGAGTTAAAGAGATTTCAAGTTATCGATGTACGGGCCTAAAAGTTGAATGATGTCGAAGCCAAGTGAGACGAACAATCATGGACACAAAACTTGTCAACGGATATGTCGAATTTTAACTGTATTTGAGCTTGTTTACCTTTAGAACTTTCCAATACAGTAAAAACCTGCTTATAAAAGAACCAACAGATTGAACCTCCAGTGTGAAATTTCTGTTTAAAACAATAAAAGAAGTACTACTTTATTATTTTTCAACAATAAGCTGGATGCAAACTTCGCACGTTCTTAAAGGCGAATTTTTACTGTGCATATTTGTATAGTTTATACAGTTATTATTTATTGTTTTTTGTTTCTTTTAAAACAGCTTGGAGTTGTTTCTGGTGAGCAGAAAACTCAAAGGCCCATCTTGGATCGACATAAGATACCCCCGTGAGTGTTGTTTTGTTGTCAATCATGCTTGCAAGATATTAACGATCGCTCTTACTTTTCCAGGGGGTATTGTATTTCAATATTTTTTCATAAAAGTGTGTTTTACTTTCAGACTGTTCTGTTCTATTTTATTCATTGATCTAATACTCGAAATTATTGGTTTTTGTGAAACAATCTTTCTTATTACAGAGGTGCCAAAACAGAATGTTAGCTGGTGCAAAGTTGAGGTATATAAAATGCTAAACTATTTTCTATTCATATAATGATATGTGTGACCAAGATAACACAACAGAGTTTCAATTTAATAAAACCGTCATATTCAAAAATGATTAATTTCAACATTTGGCCCCCAGAATTTTGGTACATTCTAAATACAGCGCGAGCACCTTGACATGTAGAAAAATGTTATGTTTCCTCGTTGTATTTGCTGAGTCTGTTTTTATAATTCTTTGCCCCTCTTCTTCTGCATCAGGCAGTTGCTAGTAAGCCAGAATTCATTGAAGTTGTTGCTGAGCAGGCACCAGCTCCGCCATTGGTGAGTTTATTTTATTTTAAGCGATGTGCCAATCCTTTCCTTCCCTGAGTCTCACTTGAAGTGCGTGGGTTTTTTCTTTCTTCATCTATAACACTAGGAGACATTTGCTTTGCTTTGTACTAATTTTATTTTGACTCAAAACAAAGCTATATCTGACGACGTAACTTCTTTAAATGATAAAAGTGTCAGATATATAGAAAATCCAAGAAAATATTATTATTTTTTGATAAAATTTTCTGAATGCTTTTTGCGGTCTATTATCTTTAAGGAGATATTAGTCTTAGAATAGTTTGCGAGATGGCTGATCAGAAGAAATTACTTGTTAATCATTTCTCAGAATTCACATTTGATGTAAATGTATATCATTAGCTATTTATTCCTTGTTTATGTCCTTTAACTCATAGAACATCAACCTTGCTGACTTTTCATAAATTTTCCTTTTTCCACAGATTGTACTTAGTTTATCAATGAGAACTTTAAAGAATTCAAAGTCGCATGCGCACGAGGTGAATTTCTGTACTTTTAATCTGGTCACTTCTTTTATTTTCTATCCTGAATACAGTAAACACCCGCATATAAAAGCCAGTGAATTAAGAACCTTCCAGGCTAAAGTCCCTGCGCAAAACAATAGAAAAGACAATAAGCTATTGTATTTGAACAATAGGCTGGATGCAGAATTTACAGGTTCTTATACGCGGGTGTTTACTGTAGAATAGATAATCTACTATTCTAATGTAATCGTTTTTTAAATATTTTTCTCTGTTGAAGATCCTTGGTGTGACTGGGCTAATACAAAGTGATTTCTACATTGACAAAGCGGCACCAAAAAATTGCTTTAATCATTGCTTTTCGTGTAAGTTGATTACATCTTGTTTGATATCTATGAATCTCGCTTACCGTAAATCCTCGAATAAGCCCCCACCTTCGAATAAGACCTCTCCTCGAATAAGCCCCCATCCTAATAATGATTTGCAAGGATATTGAGCCCAAGTTTGTTTATTGAATGTATTGCAAATAATAGCAAGTTTAAACCAATAACTTTAGTGATTGGCTTCATCGTATAGCTTTTATTTTGCTTAATATTGAACAATAATCCAGCTAAAATGTCGTTTTTGCAAATGAGCCCCCGGGGAATTTTCAACCAAGTCTATTATTTTAACATTTCACCACGGTTAATTAAATTGTATCCAATTCGTTTTGTGCCTTCTTTTCAGTCGTTGCGAAGCCAACAGAACATGTTTTGCCTTACGATTTTGCAACAGTGATTAAAAATGAGGTAAGATTTTATTCTATATTGATTTTTTCAATAGCATAACTTGATCAACGAAGGAGCTTCTTATTCTATTCTGTATTACATTTAACTTCTTGTGTACGAATGCTGACAATGTCTTCCGTTGTTGAAAATGCCATGTCATATTCATGTTTTTTTTTTACAGAAAAGACAGATTCAAACTTTCACTTCGGAGAGATCTCTTCTTGGCCTTCTTCTTGCTCGTTTTCAAATGATCGACCCAGATGTTATTGTGGTAAGATTTATGATCAATATTTTAATTTCCTTTTATGTTTTTATTTGGTAGTAATGGAAATTATTGATCGTTATTTTTTCTATTTAGGGACATGATGTTGTTGGGTTTGATTTTGATGTGCTGCTTCACAGAATTAACGCTAATAAGGTAAGTCTTACAGAGTATCAGCTTCAAGAATATATAGTATACAACGAAGTGATTGAATATGTGACCAACATATGTCTCAATTTATTTTCCTTTGCTTGAAAATTAGTTACTCGAAAGAGACTATTTTATGATATTTTATTTCGAGTTTAGTTACTTTGGAAATATAAAAAATTTAATTAGTGTATTACTCTGTATTATCCTTTTATTAATCTAAAATCACGAGAGACAGACAAATTCCAAAGACTGAGAATTTGTTATGAAAGATAGAATTTAGATTCAGGATATGATAAAAAAACATATCCTGAATCTAAAGATTTCAACTTTGTAGCAATTGTTTAAAATGTTATCAACATGAAATTTATATTTCAGGTTCCCCACTGGTCAAAAATTGGACGGCTGAAAAGACAGACGATGCCAAAATTATCAGTAAGTTGAAAGCCATACTGTGCGGATGTTTGATTTTTGTTGAAAATTTATTTCCAGTTTTGTTTTTATCTTTGTTTTATTCATCATATCATCTAGATATTATGATATTGTAAATGCTCTATTAAGTCCCGGGGTAGCTTATTTAATTTCCAGAAGGAGGCTTATTGGAAATGGGGCTTGATCTAGAGACGGCATAAATAAAGGTGTATTTTACTTAGTTTTAGCTGTACCAAGGGTCATCGCTCGCTCGCCCCAGCCCGTCAAGTAAAAAAAAGCTTAATCTAGAATATTTTAAAATAAGCTTGAGAAAAAATTTTGTGTAAAATGACTGCAAAGTAACTTTCGTGAACTTTTATGCTGTAATGAATCACAATTTCATTACCGCTTACAATTTCAAAAATCAGATTTTCCGAAAGGGTATTCTATTTATTGTTTCAATAATATGGTATTGTATGGTATTTTTGTATGATTTCAGGGATCACATGGCCCAAAGGCATCTACTTTTGGTGACAAAAACACAACATGTGGTCGGTTGATTTGCGACACCAAGATAAGTGCCAAAGAACTTATGCGCTGCAAGAGTTATGATCTAACAGGTAAGCAGATAATCTTTGGTGCCAGGTACGGCGGAAGAAATTTTTTCCAATTATCAAAATAATAGAAAAATGAAATAGGATAGTGGAAAACAAATTCCTTTGCTTTCGTTTATCTCAGATATATACCGGGATGATAATAAACCGCCTCTCGTATAACAAACTTTTCCGTACAGCTAATTAGTTACCTGGTCTGTATCCAGACCAAATGCCCTATTAAGCTTCCCTATCTAACAGGTTTCTCTTTCGAAAGGAGATTTTGAATTAACCCCCCCCCCCTCCTATATGTTATGCTCCGCAACTTGTTTTTTAAGCTGTGAGCGACGATGAAATTGAAACTGATTAAGCCATAAAGGCCCAAAGTCTTTTGCAATTATTTTACACGAACATTTTTCTGATATTTTTTAATGAAGTTTATTTGAAAAGTTTGTCAAGCTCCCATCTCTATTAAGCCACTCAAAAATGAAATACGCGCCTAGGATTTAATATGGCTTTAGCGGTAAACAGCATATATTGTTGTCCTTTTCTGAACTTTTATATCGTTCATCATTTTCTATTCATCAGAATGATACTGTCTTGTTTGTAGAGTTATCTCGGGTTATTCTGAACAACATAAGAGAGGAAATCGACGTTGACGAGGTTCCTGCCAAAATGAGGTACATTTTTTCTCAACTTGGATTAATAAATTCAATTTCTCGAAGGAATTAAAAGCTTTGCAAAGTCGTTTTGTTAAAAAGTGTCACCATGTTTTCAGTTTTTGTATAACTACTTTTGCTGTTATAATAATAGTGCTTTAGGAAATTAAATAAAAATTGATTATTTTTAAAAAAATATTGATTGAAAGGTTTTTTCTTTGTCAGAACATCCAAAGATCTTCTTCAGTTACTTGATATAACAACGGTAGGCCATGGCAATTTTTTTTTTCATTGTATATTTTATTTTATTTTACGTTAGTTTTTATTATCAGATCTATAAATTATTTATTTCAACTTGTAGATGGATGCTTTGTACAGTTTGAAAATTATTTACGAACTAAACGTAAGTTTACGCAAACTCCTGATATTCCTTTATTCCGCCATTTTCATATTCCAAACGTTCCACCATTCCGTAAGAAACCGGAAAATAGAGATGACCAGCAATAATACAATGCATTTCCCTATCTTTGATCGTCGGGGGTATAGCTCAGTGGTAGAGCATTCGACTGCAGATCGAGAGGTCCCTGGTTCAACTCCGGGTGCCCCCTGACAGTTATTTTTATTTTTCTTTTTTCTTTTGTTGCTTTATAATTTTAGAACCAATTAGAACCAATACATGTCTATATTTATTTTAAATCATATGTTAATCAGGTAAAAATACTACTCTAGTTTTATCTCCTATCTGATCCAAGTTTCCTAGACGCTTTTTTATAAGAACCTAAATCTAGAAGAACTTCTAGAAAATTTAAAGAACTATAATTTTATTACCATGATATAACTGAGAATCACATATTTACCAACCATTTATATAGTCAACTTGCACATTGCATTTTTGAATTAGACTTCATTTTGTTTTCTTCGAGTCTTTGGCCATGTCTTGTGCCAACAATTTCAAGAAAAGTTTGAGTTTCAAAGCTTTTTTCGGCCATGTTGGCCACCAAATGTGAAGCTAAGATTTATTACTGCAATTTGGCCCAAACATGCCCCAAAATAAGGAACTTCAAGAGCAAGCCCTTGAGGGAAGTTATTTTTACGAAAAAAAGCGTTAAATAAATAAAGTATTATTTATTTTGCAGGCACTTCCACTTGCTTACCAAATTACAGGCTTATGTGGCAATGTTATGGTATTTCTTTATTATTTTTAATATCATCTAACTTGATAATATAAATTGTTATCATCTTTTGTCAGGTGTATAAGACGTTGAAGTACGTTTTTGTGAATATATACTGTATTATTTTCACTAGTCACGAACATTGCAAGGTGGCAGATCAGAGAGGAACGAATTTTTACTTCTTCATGCATTTGCAAAAGAGTAAGACAACATTTTTACTGCTTTTTCGTGTAGCAAACATATGATGACGTGATGGAAATGACGTCATATATAACATACGTTTGTGTTAATCAGTTTTATTGTTCTTGGAATTTGCAATTTGGATATTCAGTCCCTTTATTTTATATTTTTATTTTCCTAATGAAGTTCACAAGTTTACTTTTCATTTCATATATGAAATCTGTTGTAATTTCTTTCTACAGAGGATACATTTGCCCAGACAAGATATATACAAAAAAGCCAGAAGTAAGTTCTCATCAGATATAAAACTATTATAGATAAACAAAATACCGTCAAATCTGCATAGTCGAACTTTATCTAATTCGAACTAAATTCTCCGTCCCTTCAAGGATCACTAATGAACCAACTTTTATAAAACAAACCTCTATAATTTGAACTTTTTGTAATTCGAACATTTTAACGCTTCCTCGGGGTGTTCGAATTAGACATCGTTGACTGTAATAACCGTTTAGTTAAAGTAATTATTATTAGATGAGGAGGTTACATAATTTGCTAAAATATTATTAATACATATATTATTTACGTATCATTTATCCACATCATTATCATCACCATCCTTTTCACATCTGCTTTTAAGGGTGCCTTTTTCGATCCGTTTTTACAAGCAAAATGACGTGTGCATGCATGTATGTATGTATGGATGTATGTAATTTCATTTAATTTTTTCCAGGTACATTTCACTCATGATGACGAAGGGCAAGAAAAACCTGCTAAAGGAAAACCTAGAAAGAAACCACAATACGCTGGTGGACTTGTTTTGGAGCCAAAAAAGGGTACGCAAAAACCTGATCAACTCCCACCTTTTTCCTCTTCATCAATCCTTATCGGTCACCCTTGCTTTTTAATCTGCACCCTAGGCACCCTTGGATTAGCCTGGCCGTCTATAGTCAATGCATTGCTGCCTTTTAATACGTTGTTGATTTGGCCTGGCCTTTGATTACTTGGCTATTTTGTCTATTTTTGTTATCCGCGATGACTCAAGTTAATGCCACTTGTTTGAAATACTCTCTTTAATAAACACCCATTTACATATCCTTAATCGTTTTAATCGTTTTTCCCCTGGACATCTCCTCGAAGCATTATGGCTTATGATTTATTTTTCATGCTCTGCTAAATTTCGTTTGCTTTTGTTTGAATTATCCCTCTTTTTGCATTCTCAGGATTGTACGACAAATTCATTTTGCTGTTGGATTTTAACAGTCTTTACCCTTCCATCATTCAAGAGTTTAATATTTGTTTCACAACTGTAAACAGGCAACTTGATACAGAGGCAAGTACAGAATACCTCGAGCCCCGGTCCCAAATACCACTATACCCACAATCCCCTTGAACCTTGCCAAGTGCACTTCTGCTTTGCTTGAATATCTGATGACTTGAACCCCCAGTAAATAGAAAAAGTTTCCTCTGTTTCTTGCTAGTTTGACCTTTCAGAAGTATTCTGTGCTCATAATTGTTAGTAAATGATTCAATAAAATTTTTTACGGCACCAGCAAAAATAAAATAGCATTATTGATTATTTGTACTGACTGATACATTTGAATTACGACTTTGAATTACGAACCTCTTCCATATGTCAGGAGCCTTTAGTAATAAGATCATGACATGTTTGTTTCGAAATTCTTTCGCAGTATAGTTTATCGCGGAGTTAACAAGCTCCCATTTAACGAGCCCGCTTGGATACTTGTATTATTTTCAATTCACTGTGTTTTTATAGTTGATTATCTTAGCCTTGAACATTGATGAATTTGTTCTTATTTTTAGGGTGAATCCGATATTCCCGAGGTGCCAGATTCTGGTCTCCCAGCCGGCATTTTGCCAACAGAAATCAGAAAACTCGTTGAAAGAAGGAAACAGGTATAACATGAAGCAGGATAACATAAGAGAACGTCTTGGCTATGAAGTTTTCTTTTGTTATCTTGCATGAAGAGATCAATTCCTTACCTTACCTAAACGTAAAAATAGTACTTGTTTAAAATGATACTTATTAAAAATAATACAAATTTTACTAGTTTTATGGAAAATTTTTCACCACAATTCCATCACACTATGTTTACTTTTCAGGTAAAGCAAATGATGAAGTCTGCGACTAAGGATACTGAAATTTATTTGCAAGTAAGATGTTTTCATGTAAAGTTGGAAATACCACGCTTAGTATCGTAGATTTAGAATCGTTATTATTATGAAATAAAATTTAAAGCAACGTTTTGAAGCTCTTCAGACTGTTGAGGAGAATTCTCTTCCTATATATTTAAAACGAACTGAATACTTGTTTTATGTTAGTACACTTTACCCTCAGTAAGGTTGAAATACGACTTTGTTTTTTCAGTATGATATCAGGCAAAAGGCATTGAAATTAACTGCAAACAGGTTCGTTCTTATAACTTTCTTCATTGTATATACTGTACATTTCTTTGTTATTTTTTATGCTTTATTTATATGACTTTTCTTGCTTTTTGCTTTTACTATGTTATAGTCTAAAAACTTTATCAACCATAGAGAATAGAATGAAGCTATCTTCATGAAATTTTAACAGTGGAACATAATAATATTTCAATGTAAAGTTTAATTTAATTGTGATTTAATTTAGCACTGAGTAAAAGTCAGACTCGTGTCTTATGTCACTTTTTCTTTGCAGCATGTACGGGTGTCTTGGTTTCAGTCATTCCAGATTTTACGCAAAGCCATTAGCTGCAATGGTAACTATGAAAGGAAGAGACGTAAGTAATTTTACTTTAAAATATCCCTTTTTAATTTATGATATTGTATGTTATAATATCGTATAGTATGGTATAGTATGGTATAGTATAGTATAGTATAGTAGTGTATAGTATTGTATAATATAGTATAGTATAGAATAGTATGGATCAATATAGTACAGTATAGCATAGTGTAGTGTAGTATGAAATAATATATTGCAATACAGTTCAGTAAAGTATGGTATGGTATAGCGTAGTGTAGTGTAGTGAATTTAATATAACAGAATATCTAATGTAAATCTGTTTTTTAGATATTGATGAAAACGAAGGATTTGGTTCAAGCATTAAATCTTGATGTAATTTATGGTGACACCGACTCAATTATGATCAATACAAATTCAACTGATTTTGATGAAGTTTTCAAGATTGGCAACAAGGTACGAAATTTAATCTCATCTATCAATTTAAGTTCTACCATTGAACATATAAGAATTGTTCTTTCAAATGTTGAAGGACCCAGAGTAAATTTCAGCTAGTTTTTTGGACGAACTTTATGACACGAAGAAGTAGTTGTTGGAGAATACGCAATGCATTTATTTAGGACCTCAGATTTATTTGTAAAATATCTTGAAGTAAAAAATTCCACTTCAAATTGTTTATTATTTTTATCTTTTTTTGGCGTTTCAAAATTACCGTTTATTGGCAATATTCGGTTTTATATTTCTAAGATTTGAAACACTCATGCATTTTGATCCTAACCCTTGTCTAGTAAGAATATTTTCTTTTGCTATCAACTTTAGTCAGGCGCTCAAATACCAAAGGTGAAACTTGATCCGATTCTTGTTATTTTTAGGTGAAAAGTGAAGTCAACAAATTATACAAATTGTTGGAGATTGACATCGATGGGATATTCAAGTCGATGCTTCTACTAAAGAAGAAAAAGTGAGTAGTTTATTTATCTGGGATTGACGATTTTAGTTAGTGTTTGGCTCGAACACTTTTCAAAACGTTTGTCATTGGCTCTTGCATTAGAGATTATGTAGATTGGCAGTTATTTCTCTGCTGACTTGTGTATGCAATGGCTTTACATCAAAAAAGCTTGGGCCAGATGTTTTTAAATCTATGTTATCATTGAGAGTTTTTGGCAATGTTGTTTCTCGTCCTTTTTTGAGAATATCACTTTGTAAATTTTCTTATTGATCGGACAATGATTGAGTGACGAAACGTACTCTTGGGCTAACATGTTTTTATGTTGTAAACATTTTCAAATTTGCTAATTCTTTGTTTCATTATTAGGTATGCCGCTGTGGCCATTCAGAAACTTCCAAACGGTGAGCCTGGTTGCCAAAAGTTCATTACAATGAGGGAATATTTACTATTTTTAACACCCCTTGTTTTCTTAGTCTTTTTTTTGCAATACTTCAAATGTTGGGAATAATAGAGAATCATGCTTGCCAGCATTTAATGTCAAGTTTCCCTCAACATAAGCAAAATGTGAGTCTTGCAATGCAGCTGTCTTTCTACTTTTTTTCAGGTGAAATTGTTCAAACAAGAGAACTAAAAGGACTTGATATCGTCAGAAGAGATTGGTGTGACCTTGCTAAAGAAGCTGGAATGTGAGTTTGGATCACTTTTTTTTTATTTCTCCCTCGTTTGTGACAAATTTGTAGTGCTGTTGGTCGGCTACTATTCCAAATATCGATTATGGTGGTTTGAAATTTGTTAAAGTTAAGCTTTTGAGTTGTTGAGGGTAAAAACTTAGGCTGACAGAAAAATGTTTGAAGTATCAAGAAATCTAGCAGTATCTGGCTTTTCGATGGCCAATTGTATATATGAAGTTGTTAAAGAATATACAGTCTACTCTTGATAAGTGGAACCTGCACGGGACCGAAAAAATAGTTCCACTTATCCGAATTATAGGTTTGTTAATGCAAATCCAAGGGACCGGAGAAATTGGTTCCACTAAACGAAAGTTTCACTTATCCGGGGTTCCACTTATCGAGAGTAGACTGTACGAAATTAATTCAGTTTTTGTATAGTTTTTTCTTTTTTACTAAAATGTGCAGTGTATCTATTTACTTCATTTTGATATACCATATTTCATTTGATATTTAGTTCTTTTGTCGAATTTTTCACAGATACGTCATCAATCAAATTCTATCATGCCAATCTTGTGACGTCATTGTTGAGAACATCCATGACTATCTTATCAAAAGTAAGTGAATTAAGTTTACAACAAATTTTGATCGTTTTTGTATCTATCATTTCATATATACACCTCTGCTGATTTGTGTTGTATTTTAAGGAGAAACAATTTCAGTAGGCCCTATCAAACACTTTCAATGACTGCATGTTTGTTTTATTGAGTTTTCCTGTCATCCACTTTTGCATAACAGACAAAGTGGGCAATATGTCTTATTGTTTTCAACAGCATTAAGATTATTATAATGTCATTTTGAATTTTGAATCCTCAGCTAAAATTTGAGTTATTAAATTTTTCAGTAAAGGAGAAAGTCCAAAGTAATGGTGTCTCAACAAAGAAATTTCAAATCGCCAAGGTAAGCAGCCATCATGTTCAACTGAGTTTCTTTAAATTTAGGCTCATATTTATAAGCTATAAATTATAATGTTTAAACAACATCTTCACTAGAGGTCCCATTTGTTTACTTTTAGGCCCTTTCAAAGGCCCCTGAAGAATACCCTGATAAGAAATCATTGCCCCACGTCACCGTTGCACAGCGGCTTATTAGCCAAGGGAAGCGTGTTGCTGTTGGAGACACAATTAACTACATTGTCTGTGACGTAAGTTTAAAACCAATGCCTTTGCATGTAAGCTTTTTCTTGATCAGTGACTGTCTTTAAACAGACAACACGATGAAGTACTTACTATCTGATAATATTCTTTAATGAACAATAGTTGTCAAGTATATATTATTTGATGTCAGTGTTAGAGATAGAGGTGTACATTTAGATAGAGATATACATGCAGATGTAGTCAGAGATAGAGTGCATATATCATTCTCTACATAGAGCTTTGTGTATTCTTATTAAGCTGTTTACTTTACGCTGTTGTCCACTTTTTATTCATCATGATTGTATTCTGTGTTTTCAGGATGGCTCAAGCCTTGCTCCAACACAACGCGCCTATCACCCTGATGAGTATTTGAAAAGTTCCACTTTGAAGATCGGTATCCTTTTCAATTATCCCACTGCCATCTTTCTAGCCTTTGAAGTTTAGAAAGCATCTTTTTCAATTTGTTCCTCCTTTCTTTCATAATCTTTTCTTCTTTCTTCTTCGATTGATTTCTTTTTCATGTCGTTCTCTCTCTGTTTTCATTACTTTCAATTTTATCTTCTTCAAATGCCAGAAATTACATTATTGTAGGTGTCTAAGCACCGTTATTAATCAACGGTGTTAATATTAGAGCCAACGATGTGGTCATTTGATGTTTCGCATCCAATGTTATCTAAAAGGGAAATTCATTTTACTTTTATCACCTTAACTTTACGCAGATTATCAATATTATTTAGCGAACCAAGTTCATCCAGTCATATCGAGGTTGGTCGATCCAATCGAAGGAACTAATCCTGCTGTTATTGCTGAATGTCTTGGTAAGAAAATTTTTTATTCTTAAAATTAATGTTATTTATAAATTATTTTTTTCATTGAATGATACATTTCTGCAGAGAAGTTTAATGGTTTTGGCAACAATATGAGCATTTTAGCCACTGTGAAGTGCCTTTCGGAAATAGTAAAAAAATCAAACGAAGTCAATAAAATAAGTTATAATGTTATGTTTTAGTTTTTTTAGTTTTTCTTTTTTATTTATGATGTGATGATTGATTAAGGACTGACTAGCATGATTCGTTAAGCCTGACTCGTAATTTAATTTCGTGAAACAGAAGAATCTGACTTTGATTGACTCTATTCCAGGTCTGGATGCTTCAAATTATAGCAGCAGATCAACCCATCACTCTCATGACTCAGATTCAACCATGGGAATCAAACTATTCATGACAGACGAAGAGAGATTTCACGTGAGTTATACTCAAATATATATTCAATCCACTTGTTTTGTTAAAGGAATGATTCTCAGGCTGTGAAGAGCCTGACAATGGCCGAAAGAAGATTTCAACATTTCATTGATACTTGTTGATAATTTCATTGCTAATGATGATGAAGATAATGCTAATGATAATTGATGATTGTAATAGTTGTGATAATAGTTATGTCTCCAATTGTAATGAATCTGAGTTTGTGAATATTCTTGTATTTGTTTAGGATGTAGAAAAGTTCATGGTCTTTTGTAAAAATGAAAGCTGTAAGATCTTCAAGGAAGAAGTTGAGTTCTTGGGAAGTTTTCATAAAGAAAAAGTGAGTTTGAAAAGCATAGCGGAATCCAATAATTGATTCTTAGAACTGCTTTACAGTAAAAATTATATTTTCGTTCTATATAAAGCTTGTTGTTTTTTTATTTCATTTTAACAACCTTGAATGCTTTAATGGCTATTATCGTTAAAGAATACGGGGTGTGCGTAATGCCTTTGTTGAATAATATGACTTTTTTACTTTCAAGAATCCTTGGATATGCGCTGGGTGTAACACAAACTACAATCCAATAACTATTTTGAATTTACTGACCATATTCATGCAACAAAAGATTAACTTGTATTACCAGGTAATGCCTTTTTTCCACTTATTGCAGAGACTAACAGCAGCATAGTAATAATTTAATAACAATGTTTATAATTGCCTTTCTTCAAATGTGAGGAGGATTTAGCATTACTTTTAATTGGGAACAGTCATTTTCAAAATGAAGACCGTTTGTTGCTAAATGAAATATCTGTGACTATCTCCCACAACAATGCACTTGACATAGCTACGTACGAAGAACGCCTTAAATAAACTATACCTCGATAATTTCTTTATTAAAAGGTTTGTTATCAACATAGATGTTAGTAGCACATTGAAAAGTTGATTTTGTTTTTTGCAGGGTTGGGTTGCTTGTGATGATCCAACTTGTGCCAAGCAGACAAGACTTATCAGACTTACAGATAATGACGAACGCCAACCTTGTTCCGAATGCAAGTCTGGACATTTACGAGTTGTCGTGAGTATTTATTTAGATGTGTTTTTCAGATATTTCGTTAGATATTTTATTTCCCTTTTGTTAGATAAGTATATATTCCATGTATACGTATTCCTTGGTATTTGAAATTTAAACTAGCAAGAGCTTTCACAGCAATATATTTCAATTGTAATGCAAAAGCAGTGAAATTTTAATACAGCGAAACGAAACAAACTCTGAAGGCCAAAACATAACTTGGGGCTTGCGAAATCGGAAGAAAATTACTCTGAGACAGTTTAAAGTACCATTTGCGTGGTTGGTTTTCCCATGTTTGTTGCAAGGGATTTATGATACTGATCTTCCATCAGAAATTTTAAGAGGAGTGTTTTAACACGAGGAAAGAAAGAAATTATACAAAAATTTCCAAATTCATGTCTTGTAGAATTTAAAAAGGAATACATTGTGGGAATAACGTAAAATTGTTGCATCATCAAACGAAACATTGTTTTGCTATTTTCAATCTTTGATCCAAGTGGTCCACTTTTCTCTTTTTTAGTACTCGGATGCTCAACTGTACAATCAATTATATTATTTGCAAAAGTTATTCTCTGGTAGAGCAGAGCATATCGGTACTAGAGGTAATTTGGATCAGAAGAAATTTGGTATGTTGCACCCTATTTCATATTCACTATTTTCAAGGCATGATCTTCTAGTTTTTGACCTTGTTGCTTCAGCTCAAAAAGTATTTAAGCGACTTTAATTATGATTAATTAATTATGCTTTCATATAACGCAGTCATGCAACTAATTAATAAAATCTTTCTTTGACAGTTCAAACTTTGGATAAATTGATGTCGAAAAATGGTTTTTCTACAGTAAGTTTGAGCTCGTTATTCAAAATTGACTAATCAAAATATTACTGGGTCGTTGTACAGTTCAATTCTTGTTTCCTTTTCCTAATTTTTCTAAACTTAGTTTAATTGAAACTCTCTTGTGAATATTCAAGTTTAGCCGACTCATTATCATTTCCTTAGTTCTACTTATTTTGCTATAATCACAAGTATTCTCTATGCCAGCGCGAAATTGTTTTTAGTATTAGTACCTTATTTCAAACCAATGGTAAAAATAAAATCATTATATCGCACATTCATTGCGACATAAGCTGGTTGTTGTGGTATTTTATTATTCCGTTGCTCAATCAAAATCATGAACCAAGCACATTAAGTTCACATTGACTCAAGAGTTGCCTATTATTTAAAGGTTTAACTTCTTTTTAATTATCTAGATTTTTCTTTTCTCGATATTAGCATGGAAACGTTTTTGATGTAATTACTTTATTCTAACCAATAAGTAAAAAAACCTTATGAAAAATTTCTTTATGATAAAATGAAAATAATTTTTTAAAATTATTGTAATAATTGTTTATGAAATGTTTCATATAACATTGCCAAGGATGCTTTTAATCTTTGTGTGTTTTTGATTTACATTTAGTATACCTCATGTGTGGCAAATTTAACGATAAGATATCCATGCCAGGAATTATTAATTGCAATCGCTTTTCAGTAAATGCAACAGATACGAACCAAGGAGATTTGTGGTTCAAACCCAGAAACTAGCAGAGATTTTCGAAACGAGTTTCGAACTGCTCAAACACGTTTAGTTCATGGAATGAAATGAAAACGAAAACGATAGTTACATATCTAAAGTCATGGGTTGCAGAAACGTTTATAGCTTATTACAGAGGAATGTCTACAAATACATATGAGGCTGAAGTCTGAGACTGAAATCTAGATATGTTCACTTTAGTTTCGATACTGCTCAAACAAATTGAACTTGAGAAAAGAGCATAAGATACTCACCTTTTGAATATTCCATTGCGGTAGCGTGATGGTAGAGCTACGGGTTGGTAACCATGAAGTCTTAGGTTCGAGTTTGGGCAGATTAATTCTAATTTTCTTTAACAAATTGAATTTCTGAAGCAGAAAACGTATGACAGTTTCATCCTTTATATCATCGGTTGCAGTAGCGTGATGGTAGAGCTACGGGATGGAAACCGATCAGGTAAATGGTTCGAGACCAGGTACCTGCAGTTGATGCTTTTAATGCTTTTCAAACGATTTAAGCTCACGGTAAGAAATAAGATTGATATTAGCATCTTTTCAATCATCGGTTGCAGTGGCGTGGAGGTTGTGCTACGGGGTGAGCAACCGACCAGGTAAGTGGTTCAAGACCAGGTGAAAGCAAGAAATGAAAATCCAGGTAATTAATTAGATTAATTAATTAGACTCTAATTAAACTATAATTGAAACGGATGTTGAATGTGGTAAAATAATCACGGTAAATACATGGGTTAAATCTTAAATAAACTAGTTGAATAAAGCAAGGGAACATTGCGCGATTGGTAGAAAACCCCGAGGGGACATCGCAAAAATTCAGAGAAAACAAGGGGAGGATAAATTCGCTCTGCGTTTTCTCTAGAGGTCTTTACTTGTAACAAAAAGTTGATCCGCCTCCCCTTATTTTTTTGCCGGGAGTTCGATGTCCCCCTATTGTTTTCAAACATCGGAGCACTGTTCCCTTACTTTATTAATGTCCCAGATACGCCCTGTGGAAGGAGCAATGCAGATGCAAGTGTAGAAGAGTTGCAGATGGAAGTTCACAGTACATCAAGCAGATAGAGATGTACGTTCAGATAGAGATATATATGCAGATGTAGTTAGAGATACAGATCTAGCTACAGTGAATTACAGATTTAGATAGAGATATACATGCAGATTTAGTTGCAGATGTAGCTAGAGATATAGTCGTAAATTTCACTTACCTTCACCTGGTCTTGAACCACTTACCTGGTCGGTTGCGCACCCCGCAGCACTACCTCCACGCCACTGCAACCGATGCTTGAAAAGATGGTAATATCAATCTTATTCCTTACTCTGAGCTTGAATCTCATAAAAAGCGTTAAAAGCATCAACTGCAGGTACCTGGGTTCGAACCACTTACCTGATTGGTTGCCAATCCGTAGCTCTACCAGCACACTGCTACAACCGATGATTTAAAGATGAAACTTTCATAGGTATTCTACTTAAGAAATTCAATTTGTTAAAGAAAATTAAAATTAATCTGCCCAAACTCGAACCTAAGAGTTCATGGGGGCCAGGCCGTAGCTCTACCATCACGCTACTGCAACCGATGAATGAAGAGAGGCAAATGTCGGTCTTACTATTGTTGAGGAATTTTATTTATTTGAACAGGTTTAAAAATTTATCTGATTGCGTCTTGATTCGAACCGTCAATCTCTTGGCTGCCATTTAAAACTAACACATCACCATCAAGATATGAACTAAAGACCTAATGACGGCGTGTTAATAACCGACCCAAAACCAATACAAATTCATGTAAGGCAATTATCTCTTTATCAAATTAAAAAGTAAATAAAACATTTCCATTGTTCTATGATGGCATCTTTGTTCGATTAAAGAAACATTTGTCAAGAGTGTGAATCAACAACTAGCACAATCCAAATGAATACTTCTTCGCAATTGCTGGCGAAGCAATGACACGCAAAACGAAACGATGGAACGCATTAAAATCGGGTCTACAAATACATATACTTTCTGCGTAAAACCATAACAGGGATAGCCATATCAAGCATACAATCAAATATTAAAAGAAACTTAAAAACACAACATACAACCGAGAGAGTCATAAGCACAATATAAAAAGTGCTCACTTGTATTTCATCTACCGTAATGCTTCGATTAAACGCCCCCTCGAATAGACGCCCCCTTGTAGAGGGGCGTGTATATGAAACACACAGAACTGAAGCTGGTCCTTCTTTTAACATAATCGAGGAAGACAATGTTGATGGTGACTTTGACCAAGATAATTACATGTTTTAATTTAAATTATACTTCTGAAACCAAACTTTTTTAGTTGTTAATCAGAGTTTTACGCTAAATGCGATCGTCTTTAGATGTTTATTAATAAACGCCTCCCTCTTTTAAACGCCCCCTCGAATAGACACCCCCTAAATTATCTAGAAATTTAATAAACGCCCTGGGCGTTTAATCGAAGCATTATGCAGAGTTGTCGATTGTTCTTTGGTAATTAAGAATAATAACAATGAAAATCGAATCACATGATGTGATATGATAAGACATGCTGCTGTAAACAATTGGTTAATGAAATATAAAATCCTCCTCCTCAACTAAAACTAAATCTATACTACGCAATCGACGTTGACAATGTGCAACACTACAGGAATAGCTACAATAAAAATTGATAGTAATAAGAATAGTAATGAATGATTATAAAAAGTAAATGCGTTAACTAAAACAGATTTCCGACAGCGATTGTGCATAACATGTTTCATATTTACAGTTGAATATCCCCGTTTGTATTGCATTCATTTCTTGCATAAATATACAGATACGATGCTGAGAGATAGAGCGCTATCGTGTTGGAAAACCTGTTCTCTTTCATTCATGCGTGAGAAGCACCAGAGAAGCACCACTTACCAAGGAAGCATTTTAGCAGCGTGTTAGGCATTTTGTGCTATGAAATACGGCCTATGGCTACGTCGAGCCTGTACTGGTGAGTAATCTATCTACTTAAGTCTAAAACCTCCGTGTATTTATGTCCACCTGAATGTACACTAAACAGGGTCGGGAATTACAACAAACTAACATGCTAAGAGCATGGATCAGGGAAAATTGATCCGATCTTGCCGAAACTGTTCCTCCGCGGATTGATCTGCAACTTGAAAATCCGAGTTTGCTAATAATTGGTAATCTTCAAAGTTCAATGGATCCAAACCGATGCGAATATTATTCAAGATGTCGTCACTAATATCATCTTTTTGCTCCTCACTGCCAGTCACTCCCATTCGAAACTGATTGGCGAATTCGTTGTTGCCAACAGCACTATCAGGTTGATTAGCAGTGTGCATTTCATTGCGCATGTTAGCGACCTTGTTCTGCGCAGCCGCAGATGCTGCTTGCTGCATGACGGCATTGACCTGCTGTTGGTGCAACGACTCTTCATACCGCGGTGGCTGTTGGGATTTCATTGGTTGCTCGTTCATTCTCAAAAGATTCATGTACTGTTCTTGGTCGAACGCGTTGCTGGGTAAAAAGCCTGGCGGGTACATGCCCTCGTATGCAAGCGGTGACATCGAACCAAACTGAGGCACAGTTGAACCGGGCGATGTTGGTGAGTGTAGCGTGCTGCCTTGTAGTTCCTGTGATAGTTGGTTGATCAAAAATCTTTGCTGTTCTTTACTCATCATTTCTTTACTCTCGGGGTTTGAAAATTGTCGCGGGAATACCTGTTTCGACGTGTTTAGGTTACGACGGATCGGTACGGCCGAAGGAACGGTAAATTTCATGTGATTATTCAGTTGTCGTTGTTGCTTCAGGTTGTCATCTATATCAGATGCAGTGGACATTGGGATATCGATGCAAAGATTGGCTACATCTGGCAATGAACCAGTGTTGTTCAACACTTTCATGTGGTGTACAGTCCTATCGTGCATCACGGAAGATCTAAGTGATTAAGATGGTTAATCGTGATAATACATATCATAATGAATTATTAAAAACACACTTTAACATAGATGGATATCACCTATGTTCTCGTACAGCTGCAAGAGCGAGATGCTTACCCGTAACCCTGTGCTCCATCGGAAGGCTTCACATTCGACTGTGGTGACTTGGGTTCCTGAGAAACATAGAGCCAAATTCAAAACATTAAGATGATTCGTAAAGTATTAACACTATAACAAATTAAGCATATATATAGGACAGAGTAACGGAACTATGAACAAAATAAAGAACTGCAATGAATAAGAATTAGCATGATGCTATGGATACAGAGATGGATATAAGAAAGAAAGAGATGTGAGATGGAGATATGGGCAGGAAAGCAGATATGACTTTATTGATCATCTTGAATTGATAACTTGCTAATCGCTGATCTTGCTGATCACATGTCAGGACAATAGGAAACGTGAACAGGACCAAATAAAAAAGATAATACATTCATGATAAATGAACCAGTGAGATGTAAAAATAGCTAAAAAAAATGAGCAGAAATAGAATATCAATGAATGGCATGAAAAAGTGAAAAACAAAGAAGAAAGGCAAAAGGATAAATAAAAGGGACACAAAAGTAAAATAAAAAAAGAAGAAAACAAGATCCAATAAGAAAAAATTTAAATTCGTGTAACAAGAAACCATTATGCATGGCATGGTGAATGATAACCGGAGCAGAGAAAGACCCAGAAGGAATTGCAACGATGATGTGAAGATATGGACAGGTGAAACAGTAGCGCAAGTGCATAAGATCAGAACAAGATAGAGAGAAATGGTGTCAACATCAAAGGAGTCCCAACGGCCAATGGCTACGGGATAGAAGAAGAACAACAACAAGAAACTGAAATTAATTACCATTGGTATAAAGAAAAGAATGTAAATAACTGAACAAGTGGGTGAAAATGGAAATATTATGAAAAAAAAATAAAAACGCAAAGCATTTTTATTATTACTTTTGGACTAATCTTGGGACTTGGACTTCCTGTGAAAAAATAAATAAATAAATAAAATTAGAACTACATTGTTAAAAGGAATTTAGCACAAGTTGAACTATTCAGAAGTCTCAAAAGATCTCATACATTGTTGGATACGAATCAGGAGAAAACAATTAAGACTTGAAATTGTGATCCAGAAAGATAACCAATTACATATAGTAATTTGTGAAACAAATACTGACAATTATAGTTTTATCATAGTTGCAATACTTATACACTTATAGTTTACGATACAAATTAGAAAAATGTTTAAAATCTCTGTTACTGAGAGAAGTTTTACAAAGCTTTTTTCGAAAAGCCGAATAAAAAATAATCTGTTTTAGCCTATTTTGAACATGGACCGCCGAAAAGACCTGATCAGTCGCACTTTGCATAATAAATCTTGAGAATTATATGGTTTAGCTTGTTATCCCTGAATGAAGCGGTTGAGAACGAAGTGCAAAGCTGGTTCTCGATCCGAGATCGCAAAACCTTATTGTGGCTGCGTTTTATTCAAAATTGCCATTAAGATGACGAAGAAATCGTTTGGCAAATGAAATAGAATGGACAAACCTCTTTGCATGGGTCCTATTGACGGGTCAGAATAGGTCCTAGAAAATACAAGCAATAAGTATTAAAAAAACAACAATTAGCGATAAATGCCGAACGGAATTAGGCATTTCTAACACAATTAATCTTGTTAATAATTTCAATAGAAGATCTACGTGGAGCATAGATTGAGAGATTGAAGGAATCGAATTCATTCCACATAAATAATTGCATCAATGCTATTCATCTGTTTTATAAAGCTCACGAATACAAATATAAATCTGTTTTATAAAACTTATAAACCTGTTAAACTCGGAGGCGTTATAAGCATTCAGCTTTGAGATTTCATTGCCTGGTTAGATTGATATATGAATAACTAAACATTGATTGTATTGACTGATGTACGTGATCTGCACCGCTTAGGCTCGAGAGCCGTCGTAATCATGAGATAATATCAAACTATTGTTCAATTTTAGAAATTGAACATGAAGTTCGGATAATTTGGAATTACCAAAATCATTTGAACAAACTGAATCATTTTCAAATGGGCCTACTTCTAGACAAAACCCAACAAATGTAAATCAGAAGTCTGATTTAATCGAATAAATCAGATTATATCGTGTCAAATTGCTTTCAAATTTTGATAAGGTTTTTGATAGAAGTTGCATTGCTTCATATTTGAGAGCGACCACAATGACGCAAACCACATAGCAAGCATAAAAGAACTTTTAAGAGGTTCACATTGCATATCATACAAAAAAGATAATAACATTTGACATTCACCTTCTCCACATGCCATTATCTCGAAGTGTCTGATATTGTGGAAGATAATAAGGTGATGTATCTGAAAAAGCACAAGATGTAAATAAAAACTATTATAAGCTTAGTACCAGAAGTATTAACATTGATCAAAGGGAAGAGAAGATTTGATGAATGAGAAGATAATGAAGAAGAAGAACAAAGAGAATGATTTGAAGAAAATAACGAATAAATAAAGATGAATAATGAAAGCCAAATGACAGGGAATGAGAATTGAATAAAGACAATAGGAGGCTGGAGACGAAAAGAAGAACGGAAGATGATACTGACTAAAATAAGGGGAACATTAGGAAGATAGGGAAACAGTGGAAGACAAGGAATAAAAATGGAAATTTAATAACATGATAAAAATAGGAAGAAAGAGATGAGTAACAAATTAAATGAGAGAAGCGAAAGAAAATCAAAAAGAATAAAATACAAAAAGCAACAAAGAAATGAAGATAAACCAAGAAAGAAAAGAAGCAATCGATATGAAGATAATAAAACAAAAAAACAAGAGTGCAAAGAAGAATACAATTAGTAACTGGCAAAATGACAAAAACGTGGAGAATGAAGAGCATGCAGTAAATGCAAGAACACGTGTTTTCGAGTAAGAATGCTGTGGGTAGATGAGACTGAAAACTGTTTTATAACTGAAAGACGGTGTGTGTGGAAGCAAGGCTTACCAGCTCTAGCTTTAGGTCTATGCAAAACTCTTCCATGATGATGAGAACGAGAACGAAAGGATTGATCGTCATACAAAGATCTTCCTGAATATGTGCTTGATAAATCGTTCACTACCTCACGTGGTGCAATCTAGAATAAAAGCAACAACGTTGAAGTCACATTACAATGCTTGCTTACATTACAGTGTATCTTGAAGAAAGCAAAGTCGTTAAATAGTGAGCTCGTTACACCGACAGTGAATTGTATTATGAAATAGGATCAGATGTTCAGTTTGTTAAGCAGGGAAGGACACTAAAGGGGGGGAGATGGCTATTACTTTGTCCCAGGTCCCCTTTACAACAGAGCGCAGGTTTAATTCCTATGAAATGTTAAAATAAACGAAGCTCTATTACTGTACTACAGTCAAAACACTTTCGCTGATGAAAGCAACAAGAAACAATAATTAGAAGAAAGAAGAGAGGCTCCGTGAATAAAAAACTTAAAACATGAATATCAACTCGAGTTGACAAGGCTTACAGTTCTCGATGTTCAAGCCTGGTGCAGTACTTGGTTGTTCAATAGAAATACTAGAGATTAAAATCAAGCCATGTCTTTATCTTTGATGAATAGATAGCTAGCCACCCTGACTGTTGGTAAGAGTCTTGTGAAAACTATATATCTTAGTTACCCCAACTCATTAATATTCATGTGTATAATAAATTTGTCTCTCCGCAAAATGAAGAGCTTTGATAAAATATTCATAATTGTAATCCCTAACCACACACACTGATAGGACATATCAATGGGATTATAGTCTCAACAAAAATGAACCAATTGAAGTTGATGTGAAAATTTATTTTTCCTTTCAAATTCTTGAGAATTATTCAAATATCAAATGCATTGTACACTTTTTATTTATAATTTGTGAAAATTGTGTCAAATATTACATACTCATAATTTTCCTTGCCTTCTGTTTGAACTTTCAAACAGTAATGCACAATGGATGATGTTAATTTCAATAGAATAAGAAAAAATTCCTCTCAACTCTGAAAATCTCCATGGAAAATTTAAACTAAATTACAAACCCACACAAAACTAAACGCAGACACAAATAGAAACATGATACTTGCAAAAAAAATACTTTCACAAGAATCCAATAAGTGAAAAACATCCAACAAAAAATACAGACACCTTAACTATATTATGGCAACTATATCAGCAAATGTTTTATGATTTTGCATAATAACAACAAATATCACAAATTATATATAATAAGCCTATAAACATCACCAAATAAACACCAATCCTGATGATCATTTGAAAAGATATTGAGTCCACAGTATCACAACACTAAATTTGTGTAGTTAGTGCATTGAAAATAGCAGCAAGTCCAGACCAACAATTTTATCACTTAATGCATACTGTCAAGTACAGTACATACTGATGCTAAGCTTCTTTGTACACACTATGCTAAGCTTCTTTTAAAAGGCATTGAGTATAATGGTAGAAGTACAGCTTAATATTGATTAAGAACTAAGCTAAAAATCTGTTTTTGCAAATACAGTCAACTCTGTTTAATTCGAACAGCCTGGGGAAGCGTGAAAATATTTGAATTACAAAAAGTTCAAATTATAGAGGTTTGTTTTACAAAAGTTGGTTAATTAGTAATCCTTGAAGGGACAGATATTTTGTTTGAATTAGATAGAGTTCAAATTACAGAGTTTGAACTATGCAGATTTGACTGTATGCTCCTTGGAGCTTGGGTGCAAAAACTTACAATTCATATAATATAAAAATCAGAAGCCCAAATCTCAAAAATTTACTACTGAAGTCGAATGAAGTAGTTTATTTCAGTTCCAAAATTTGAATGCAGATAATTCATATGGCCACCCTTCCCAACATAAACAAGATTCAATTCTGATATTGGTCAAATTAATTCCTAATTTATAGTTCCTTGTCATTAAATTTTAATTTACTATCAATATTTCATGTTCACTTCAGAAAATATGATGGACACAAATTTCCTAAATGTTTGTGTGCATCACAGTTTTTCCTAAAAATTACCAAATTGCTTCAACTCAAACCTGGGCAAAAAATGATCAAATAGTAAGAATGTCGAGGAGAAATTTGAAAATAGTTTAGTACTAGATTCATTTTTATTTAAGATGTTCAAGTTCTCTTTGTGTATATACCATAAAACTGAAGTATAAAATAAACATTGGTTGAAGGCAATATTGTGTTGCTTATATTTCTGACCACAAGACTATTTCAGCTTTCTTTAACACATAAGCTATGTTTTCATTCAAAATTATTATAAATAAGTCTTTGCTTGGAAACTGTGAGTATCAATTTTTAAACTAGGCTGATTAAACTTGCAAAAATTGCTGTATATACATCAGAAACAAATCTTATTATTAGTCTTTAACAGCAAAGTTTTGTGTACTTTTTGTGATAACACTTTTCAAATGTCATAATGAGGATGGGAAATGGGTATTTAACATGTGTACTTGAACCATATCAAGTACTTTGCCAACAATTAATTGTTTGTGCAATCTAACCACATCCGTTTTCGGGTAAAAAAAGGAGCTGCACACAAATTACTCTAGGCTTCAATTGAAAATAGGAAACAATAAAACGACAAAAATGCACAGATATCACTTTAATTTGACGTTGTTCTGTGGTGAAGTACAGAAACTAAAGCTAAAAAAACATGTAAATATTTAAAAGGGTAAACTTATCGAAATGAATAGGCACCACTGAATAACATTTCCACCGATTTGAAATCGATATAAAAACATGCGTCCCTGTTTTGCTGAGGATCGCCTTGTGGACTCGAAAAAAAGGCGCAAAGTAAAACAAAGCGACCCTTGCTTTTGCTGTTCTAATGTAACTAATATTTACCTGTACTTCTTGGCGCGGCGTTGGAAAAGCTGGTAGAGATCCACCTTTGTAGAGCATACTTGAAGGCATACCGTTTAACCCAATTCGATTATCATGAGGCGACAGGGTCTGAAGAATGAAAACATTTCAAATTTAAGTTACGACAATAAGGTAGCTACTAGTTAGAACGAGAACTTTAACCTAGCCCGAGAAAGATTTGGTAATAATGTCATTTCGTTCAGCATCTGCAATCAATATGGAAAAATAAATCCGTTAATTTAAACATAATGTCTTGGAAATTAGGACTATGAGCTGAACGGTGATCTAGCCATGTAAACAAAGCCACTAATTTGTTAGGTTTTTACGCGTAAAGTCAGAAGGCCTGGAGCAACAGGAAAATCAAATTATCAAGATATTTACTTAGCTCTTGATTAGCCTAGGATACATTCACGCAACTTCTGCAATATTTTCAGTTTCCAAAAAAATATTTACAGAGAAAACGTATGAATCATAACCTGAGGATTTCGAGCTGAATTAACCTCCCTCATAATTGACGCGAAGGCCTCTTCTTGCTCAGCTGCCTTCTGTTTCTGAATGGCGATCTTCTCGGAAAATTTTCTTGGCACAGACATATTTGATCTGCAAAGTCCTGCTCCAAGTAACTTTTTTAGTCGTTGAAATGTACACTTTTACATAACTGAGAAAAATTATTCAAACCAACAGATATTGAGTCAGGTGTAACAATATTAAAAGCAGTTTGAAAATCGAGGCCTTTAACACAATACATGCAACTCTGAAATCTGAAGATCAAACATTTCAAAATGGCCTCTTACTCATATTCATCACCCAGCAGACGCCAATGAGCACAGGCGTCGCACGCATAATTATCTTCAAGTTTTGCGCATACGATATTTCGCGACTTGTGCTTTTTACAAAACAACAATTCAATATTCACTTAATGCTTGTCGCAAACATTTAACAATTCTATCCTAACTATTCATATAACAGTGACAGGATGTTTTACAAAGTTTGCTGAGAAAACAAAAACATGTTCACACTTCAACAAGCCCTTGTTTCCCTGAGTTGGGCGGTGATTGGTTGGCGCTATCATGTATTTAGATTTCGCGACATAGCAACGACTGTGGACATATTTTCGCGGCATACAGAAGTAAGCATCTTTCGCAATTTCTGTCACCCAATTTCAATGAAAACTGGTCTGGTCACTCAAACCGTGGAAATACAACACGTGAAGTATCCTCAATAAGCTCAATTGATGATTGTAGATACGGATTATCTTACTTATTTGTGAATTGTGATAGCGATCCTCCTTGAATGGACAGGTGGGACCATTGGGTGGGACTGGGGAAGACAAATATTGAATGACGTCAGTACGCTGCTTCTCATTGTCTGTGGATAAAGAAGAAAGGGAAGAAAGACCCCATAGCACCCACGATATCCAATGGACCCGACATGTGTTGTAATTCAGACAATTTTTCCAATAAAATAATGGTTTATTCAAAAATGTCAATACATGCCAACATGTAAATATTTGTGTTTGGACAACAAGTTTGATAACAAACAAAATCGCCAGCAGTTTTTTAAAAGAATCATATGCCTATTTATTTATTCCTTTTTCTCCTACCAGTCTTCATTCCTTTTTCTTTAAATAGTTAAACGAAGCTTGTGATGATTCATATAAAGCTTGTGGTAATTTTTATATATTTTCATATAAAACATAATAAATGTTTAAGCTTACAGCCAGGCAAGCAGAAAATAGCACACGACTTGTTAAAAGTTCTGGTGTGGTAATAAAGTCAGAAAAACCCCTTCTTTTGAACCTTCTTTTCGAGTAAAAATATATATTAGATAAAAATCGTGAGCTAGAGCCAGAGGATAAAGCTGAAGTTTAATTTTGCAGCAAATATTGAAACCTCCAAAGATATCTGATAAAAAATTCCCCAACCGACTTTAAAAAATAATAGAAATAATAAATTTTTCTACATTGGTTTGGTCTGGACCATACCAGAACGGTCGTAATCAACCTCTTTATAAGGGGCACCCCTCCACAGCGGACAGTGTATGTATCAAGATTCTACAATTTATTGTTATTAAAAGTTGCCAGGTGTTTATAAAATCTCATCAATTATAAAGTAATGTATTCTCCTGAAGTGTGGCGATAACTGGCTTTGCAGACAAAGTCTAAGACGGATTAATCTTCTTCTTCTTTGCAGCTAGCCTCGTTCTGGTTGATTCCAGGTGAACAAGAGGCTCTTGGACAACAGTCGCTTTATATCGTTTGCCAACCATTTCTACTTCGACTTCAGTGCCAATGTCTTGCAGCATCATTGGTAAATAGGCGTAGGCAATGCTCTTCTTAACTTGATAACCATATGATCCCGATGTTGTATTGCCGACAACCTTCGAGTAAGCAGAGAACTATGGGTTATCAATCGCATAAGAAACGGCCAAAATCACATAGCAGACAGGCTATTGTAACCATGTAACAAAGGGTTTAAGATTTCTTAAAACCATCTAGCAAAGGGCTTAAGATCTCTTAAAACCATCTAGCAAAGGGCTTAAGATTTCTTAAAACCATCTAGCAAAGGACTTAAGATTTCTTAAAACCATCTAGCAAAGGGCTTAAGATTTCTTAAAACCATCTAGCAAAGGACTTAAGATTTCCTAAAACAATCTAGCAAAGAGCTTAAGATTTCTTAAAACCATCTGGCAAAGGACTTAAGATTTCTTAAAACCATCTAGCAAAGGGCTTAAGATTTCTTAAAACCATCTAGCAAAGGACTTAAGATTTCTTAAAACCATCTAGCAAAGGACTTAAGATTTCCTAAAACCATCTAGCAAAGGGCTTAAGATTTCATTTTTGTGACGTTCAGAAACTACATTGATTATGTAAAGATTTAGATAAAGATTTCAAAAGTATCAAGGTCTGATTGAAAAATTATACATTTAAATCTCAGCGGATGCTTCTCTCTGGAATTTGTTAAACTGGGGGTAAATGGGTCAAGCATAAAGTTGCTAGCCATCTCGAGATTAAATTGTTGAGCCAGTAGGGAGGGAAATCTAGGCCTTTGTTAAACGTCGCTCTTCTCATGCGCTGAATATAACTGCTAAGTACGGCGGATTTAATTCGGAATGACAGACTGTATTTCGTCAAGTTTAATTTTATTTGATTCTGCACATGAGAAAGGCGGTGTTTAACCCAAGCCTAAAATTTAAACAACGACTAAGATATTTTTTCGTTATGTCAATCTAGGTCGTTGTCGAAATTTCAAGGTTTAATTGCATGAGCCTATAACATGTAATATTCAGGAAAGCAAAACAGTCGCAAGCAGCAAACTGACATAGCGGAAATTAGAAATTAGAAAGCTATAAAATATTTTATGACAGCAATTTATATAAACAAGATATTATACCAAGTAAATATGATAATACAGTCAACTCTGTCCAATTCCAACAGCTCGGGGAAGCGTGAAAATGTTCGAATTATAAAAAGTTCGAAATAGAGGTTTGTTTGATAAGAATTGGTTCATTAATGATCCTTGAAGGGACGGAGAATTTCGTTCGAATTAGATAGAGTTCGAACTACACGAGTTCGAGCTATGCATATTTGACTGTATATCATTGGGGTTTATTGCTTAAGAAGCGTAGGTTTGGCATGTACATACCTTTCCCCCGTACCATATGGCTTCATTGCCTTCGGCATCAATATTATCTGTGTCCACTGTGAGACAGACTAACTTTTTCTCCATGAATTCTTGCTTGCGTTTGATAAGCTCGTCTTTGCCAATAAAATCTGCCCCCTAAAAAGATAACATGAATAAGTAAGAAAACAATCAACAATGGGATTAGAACAGAACGATAAAGAACAAATTGAGAACGGTTAACTAAATAAATGATAAGTAAATAATGGATGGGCGAAAATAAAATGACAAGCAAGACTAAAAAATGTTTGCATATTTGCAAAAGAAAAACATTGCAAAGAGCAAATGAACAGACTAAATTTGAATCAACCAAATATCCCAAGAAAACACAAATTAAATAAAAGATAATAGGATAATAGCATGAGTAGAAAATAAGTGGGTATATAATGAGAAAGTTAGGTTTCTCATCGCTTTCTTAAAAAGTAATAAAAAAAATGAGAAAGTAAAGCTGATTCATTTAACGACAAGAAGAGGACTCTACATGGTCGGATATAACCGCACAAAACGCACACAAACAAAGACAAGCAATTCCAGGCAAGAGGCAAAATTGGAAAGAATGGGAATAATTTTAATTGAATGCCATAAATAACTTACCTTGTTCAATTTAATAAAAAAATCAAGCCCAGCTTCATACGGTCCAACATCAAGGTTCATCTACAACAAAATAAACATTCAATCATCCCAAATCCTGTAAATAAAACAAAGAAGAGCTAAATAAAACAAGAGCTAAATAAAACAGAACTTGAATAACGCTACAATTAACAGAAGGACACCCAGCTTTATATTCAGAGACACCTGAGCCAATAAAGGGCAAGGGGGGCAAACATTTAGAAATGGCATCTTCAGTGGCTAGATCGGCGCATACGTGCGCCGTAAGGTTACTCATTGGGAATTTGGGGGTATGCTACCCCAGGTAGAACAAGCAGCCAATTAAAACAAACAGCCAATGTTTGAAAAATACTATACGCGATATAGAACGAATATAAATTATATTCGTTCTATATTGCGAACAAATCTCCGTGTAGACAAAAGGACTTCGTGTAATTGACAAGACATCTGATGTTTTAAATTGCTTATAAAATGAAACCCCGATAACTCGTAGTCCCACGAATTCAAATACCCCTTAACCCAAGCTTTCTTCGCATACCCCTTAAGAACCTTACCTAGTGCGTTAGCAATTGGCAAGAACAGCAAATAACTCAAATAATTTTGTTTCAATCCATGGGTGATTCGAATTATCGGAAGCATATTGTACAGTTGACCTTCGCTTAAGAAGCTATACCAAAGTGTCATTTCAATTCAATGTTCGCATGATATTCAACCGTCAATAGGTTCAAGTCTGAATTTGAACCTATAGGTTCAATTACTCATTATGAATAGGATAATCGAACGACTAATTACCTCAGCACCCCATAATCTGAAGCCCTTTTCAAGTCTGAGGGAGTTAACAGCATACGATCCAACATGTTCAATACCGAACTCTTTTCCAGCATCCAAAAGAGCTTCATACAGTTTTACAGTGTCTTCGTTCTTAACGTAGAACTCCCAGCCAAGTTCACCTGTCATAACAATAGCAAATGCATAAATCAGAAAGCAGCCTCGTATGGGTGATGAATATAAATTAACAGAATCGTATACTGAAAATCCTCGAATAAGCCCCCAACTCCGATTAACCCCCTCAAATAAGCCCCCATTCTGATAATCATTCCAGCCCAACTATCAAGACAGTGAATGTATTGGGGAGTGGAAGCAAGCTTAAGCAAATAGCTTCGTTCATTGACTGCATAGTATGGCTTTTATAAAGCTTAATACATTGAATAAAAAGCAGTCAAAATTTCGTCTTTGCAAATATGACGCAGGGGCTTATTCAGGGATTTATGGCGAAAATTCAAATACAAAGAGAGCATAAGTAGAGTTAATAGAAACTGAAAATATATGTCTGAAAATTATAAAAAAGATTACAAATGTATTAAGGAAGTACAAAGAGGATAAAGAAAAGAGTTTAAAGCATAAACCGATAAGAAATTATTTGCGAAAGAATTACTTACAGCAAGTTTAAAGGTTTATAAAGGAAAAAGAAATTACAAATATATTAAAAAAGTATATGAAGAGAATAAAAGGAAGGTTTTTAATAACATAGTACAAAGAACATATAAAAAGAAGAGGGGTATTATAAAATGAGCATTATGGATGATAGTGTCGCATGAAAAACACAAAGAAAGTATGAATCACACAACAAAAAAAGCACTAAAAAGGAATTAATTGGCCACAGCCACATACCTGTATATGACACTCTTAGTGCTAAAACGGGAACGCCTGCAACGGTCATTTCCTTGCATTTCATGAATTTGAATGCTTTGTTTGAGACATCTTCGTTAGTGAGCTTGGAGAGTAGATCTCTCGAAAGAGGCCCAGCAATTGATATACAAGCAGTACTATCCGTTGTGTTTTCTATCTGCACGTCATTGTACTTTTGGGCATGATGTGCAAGCCATCTGAAACAAAAGTGGAGAATAGTTTACCATGTAAACATATTTAGCCAAAAGTTCGAGCTTGCGTAATTCAAACATTGGTGTATTCGAATGAAATTTGCTGTTCTTTTTTCAAAAGTTCCCAATGGAGCTAGCCTTTTTAAAGACAAACCTTTGTGATTCACAGTGGCGTAGATAGAGGGGGCCAGAAGGGGGGAACCCCCCTATAGAGCTAAATGCCGTTTTGTCGGAAAATTGTTGATCTTGTCGGAAAATAAATATCTTCTGTTTATGTTCAGTTCTAGCTAATTTCCTTATCTTATATTCATATTCTTGAAGAAACAAAAATTCTTGTTAAATTTTTGTCAGAAAATCTGAATTTCTCCCCCCCCCCCTATAAAATTTCCTATCTACGTCATTGGTGATTCAAGGTCTTATGATTGTATATTTTTGAAGAGTTTGTATTATTTGATGCTATTAAAAAAATGGTATTCGATAACTATAATCATAAATATCAGTTATTCCTGGATAATAACATTAAATAATCAACATTATGCATATTTCTAGGTCTTATGATTCGAACATTTCCATTGTCCTGCAGGACGTCCAAAAACTACACAGATATCAAGGTGGCTGCTTAGGGCTTCGCTATACAGATGTTACACAGATAAGGGGATTTATTGGCATTTCATTGTTGTTTTACGTACCTGAGGTCATGGTATTCCGATCCGCCTCCGGTAATAAGAAAATAGTGATCCGGTCCAACAGTGGAGATGGTGACTTCAGCATAAACTCTTCCCTTTGGTGTCAGCAAGTGACAGACATTTACTCCACCAATCTGAAAGAATGTTCGACAAGTCAAGACTACAGTTGAGTATTAATAAACAGATAAGCAGAAGCACTGGATGTTATTAGTTGAATAGTGGCCAAAAGTCCTTGGGAGACTTGAAAAACTGTGATAAAAATGCTTCCCTTGTCATTACATGCAAGATCATAAAAGAAAAAAGAAATGTTCAAAAAATACTTCAAAATGAATGAAATATTCAATAGGAAAGAAATAAGAACAAGAAGAACAAGAAAAACAAGAAGAGCAAGAAGAATAAGCAGAACAAGAAGAATAAGAAGAACAAGAAGAACAAGAAGAAAAGGAAAAGCAAGAAGAGTAAGAAGAATAAGAAGAACAAGAAGAATACGAAGAATAAAAAGAGCTATAAGAGCTAGAGAACTGCATATGAAAAAGAAAAAGTTAAAGAACTTTTGAAGAACGAAAGAAAAACTAAAAAAGCCACGAAAAGTAGAATGATGAACTTACAGGTGGTAGCTTGTTTGCAACCAACTTATCCAGGTATTCAGTGGCATCTTTACCTTTGATTTCAATTTTTGCAAATGCAGACAAGTCAGCAATGCCAACTTTGTTGAGAACCACTTCGCATTCTCTGCCAACCGGTTCAAACCAGTTTGTCCGGTAAAAGCTTGGCTTATATCCAGCATCATCCCCTGGTTTTGCATACCAGTGCGGTACTTCCCAACCACTGTGGAAGCCCATCTCAGCCCCAGCTTTCAAGGTGTGCTGTTAAAGGAAAAAATTCAGCTATGAAATCACTCATATAAATAAACGTGGAAACAAATAACTACAATTCAAGGTTTTCTCCCACTAGCGCTTAATGCCAGTGGTTTTAATCGATCGCGTGTGTTTTGTTACGACAAATCGCACTTCGATGACTTCAATACTTTCAACTTTTAATTTTAATTACACACATCAAACTTAATTTTAAATTGTTCTCAAAAATGTTCGCTTTACTTCGGTAGTTTCATCGGTTGAGGTAAACTTGTTGAGTTTATGAAGTTAACGAAGCATAATTTACAGTCAACTATTATTCGAACACCTGGGGATGCGCAAAAATGTTCGAATTACAAAAATTTCGCATTATAGAAGTTTGTTTTATAAGAATTGGTTTTTTGGTGATCCTTGAGGGGACAGAGAATTTCGTTCGAATTAGATAGAGTTCGAAATAGATAGAGTTCGAATTACACGAGTTCGAACTATGCAGATTTGACTGACAGGAGTCGCATCCATGCTCTGCAAAGCAGGCAGTTGCAATAGAAAGGATTAAAGTACCCTTTCCAAATGCTATCGCTGGAAAACCTGTCATACTTATGTAGAAACAAACAGCCACGTCTCTCTTATAACCTTGTAACCATCCTTTTAACCTTGCGATATCCTTAGGTAAGATCGTTATACCCTTACGACATCCTTAGGTAAGATCCTTATACCCTTGCAATATCCTTGAGTAAAATGTGGAGCCGCACATACCTCGTAGACTGGGCTGGTCCTTTGAGGTCTGGCACCAAATCTCTCTTCTTTTGGGTACATCAGTAGATTATTATTGCCATAGGATTCTCGACATTTCGCCATGACGAAATCACGATTCGTCCACTTGCCATAGCGACCAGGATCGAACTCATTTAGATCGAATGGAGGCTCGCCATCTATAATCCAGTCAGACAAATAATTTCCTACTCCACCTGAAATGCAAGAAAATCTGGTTTTATTATGAGCAAAGTCAGTGTCAAAGTGAAAGTAGTTACAATTAGGAGTGGTGAAAAATCAAGATTTCTAACACTTCGATTTATAGAGGTTTATTTTAGAATGATCGGTTTATACTTCTAAAACGAGGAGCATAGTAATAAAGTTTTCTCGATAAAAAAACATCTATAAGAAACCCCACCAGAGCCATATAACAAAGTTTTGATACAAGGTTGTGTCTTAACTTAATATCAGAAAGGGCATATAGTCTGACAAACTAACAAACATGCTAATGTTTGTTTTTATGGTTGGAATCGATAGATTAAACCATGAACGTTCAGAATTCACCGCATACCTTTCCGAAAAATTTTTTGTTTTCACGTGATTGGTGACGTCATATTATGATACATAACCTATCGTATGATATATGATTTTTTAAATTTTGATGAGATGTGCACTGTCGATGACTTCATCACTTTCTTCCCTTGTTTTTGAATAGTTGGTTTGTTTTAATGCCTCATAAATGCAAATTAACTCATTAAGATGTCTTCCATCCACTCCAGCTTCAAAACGAACACCATACTGAGTGTTTCACAAAAATTCGCACGTTTGGGGCACTTTATTTTCACATTTGATGCCAAAACATGGTCTCACACATGTTGTTGATTTATCGCTGTCAAAGTTCGCTCTTTGTAAAATGCTAAAAACAGCTTATCGTTCTCGGCTTTACATGTTCAGAAGTGCAGTGTAGCATTAAATCGCAATTTGGAGACAGAGGAAGTTTTAACTGACGACACAATAGCAGATGCCAGGCGAATTTTTCAAAGAGATGGAGGTAACAGAGAGAGTTACGTTGAGAGACAGGTGAAACATTATTTGAAAATTAAGTAAAATCATCAGCTTCGCTTTTGCCAGATCCACACTCTTTGTGTCCAGAAATAAAGCGTGTGCACATATACAAGTTACATTTGGGGAAATTGTTTGAAATATTCGTTAGCAACTGTAGCCATTGCGAAATTCGGCTGGACAATTGACTATATCAAATCTACAATTACACCCAAATGGATCATTGCAAAGCAACTCCCTAATTCACTCATTCGCAGGAAGAAATCGAGATCAAGAAACAATAGAGCAGATGGCTCTGAAGCAGACAAATTAATTGAAAAAGATGAGGGAGAGCTAACATGCAAAAGGATAGCTCTGCATTTAAGCAGCTTCACTTCAAAACATGTCAAGCGGAAAACGATAAGCTATTTTTAACAACTTCCAAAGAGCGAAATTCGCAAGCAATAAATCAACAACATGTGTGAGACCATGTTTTGGCATCAAACGTGAAAATAAGGTGCCCCAAACGTGCGAATTTTTTTGAAATATTCAGTATAGTGTTCGTTTTTCAAACTGGAGTGAATGGAAGACGTCTTAATGAGATAATTTACATTTATGAAACATTGAAACAAACTAACTATATTCAAAAACAAGAGGAAACAAATTGATGACGGAATCGGCCAAAATGCTCATCTCATCAAAAATTAAAAAATTATATATCATGCGATAGGTCTATCTAAGCTATTTCCAAAAATACAATTTTCATTTTATTATCTCATTTCTGTTAGAAGTAATCACACTTTAACTGATGAAATTTATCTTAATGTGACGTCATCAATCACGTGAAAATAAAAGGTTTTTCGGAAAGGTATGCGGTGAATTCTGAAAGTTCATGGTTTAATCTATCGATTCCAACCATAAAAGCAAACATTAGCATGTTTGTTAGTTTGTCAGACTATATGCCCTGTCTATCTATTAAGAAACTTTTAATGATGTGCTGCCAAATTTTAATGCAAAGCTGGCATTTTAAAAAATGAAACTCCAGTTCTTAAAGTGTGTCACGAAAGTGTAAGGAAAAGTGCGTGGTAGCTCAATAAATTAAAAATTATAAACAAATTCGAAATTAGAGCGCTCGAATCAACAGTTTTAGCAAAGAGAAAAGTATAACAGCACTTAACTTGTTAAGAAGTTTTTGTACAAAATATGGTAAAAGGATAGGAAAGCTTCGTACACATGTTACAGCCTCGTACACATGTTAGGAGGAAAGCCTCTTAATGGGTGAAACGAGGCGGCGTCAAATTAACTCAACTTTAATCAAATCATGGTGAAAAAGATTTACATGGATGAATGAATGATCAAAGAACGTACCGGCATGAATGATTCCGTAGCCGAATCCAGCTGCCATCCAGTAATTCTCCAGTTCCGGATATGGACCAACCATCGGTAGAATGTCGGGCGTGTAATAAATAGGTCCGGCTACAACACTGGAAATGTCAGCGTCTTTTAGGACGGGGAATCTGTCCATTGCGGCTTCGACATTTTCCATAATACGATCCAAGTCACTCTCGTATAGTTCTTTGCCGAAACCGGGCGGAACACCATCCCACCTGAATAAAAATGAAAAAAAAAAAGAAAAAGATGGAAAAAGATTCGAAAAGAAAGAGAATGATATGAAAATAGAACAAAATGAAAGAGAATAAAATCGAGCGAAAGGAAATGGGACATAGATATTGCAAAATTACTGTAGTTATTCGCCCGAACATATTCTAAATGGACAATGACTATCTTCTAAAAATTAAAATGTGATCTTTGTCAATACCAGTTAATCAAGCCCACCAACTGTTCACTTAGAATGTGGACTGTGTATAAAATGTGTGCAATACAATTCATGCAGATCATCGTTGGTTATGAGCCTATTCCTAACATACTAGGTGCACTATGAAAGTTAAAGAACGGCAAATTAAAACGAATGCTGTTCTTAAAGCAATTGACATAGTCCATGTTCTAAATGAAGAGTTGATTGAGTTGATTAATTGGTATGGACAAAACCCACATTCAGTGGCGTAGATAGAGGGGGGTCAGGAGGCAAAAACCCCCTGTAGAGCTAAACTGCCGCTTCGGAAAAAATATCTTCTGTTGACGTTCAGTTCTAGCTAATTTCCTTATCTTATATTCATAGTCTTGAAGAAAGAAAAGTGCTTATTAAACTTTTGTCGGCAAATCTGAATTTCTCGCCCCCCCCCCCCAAAAAATTACCTATCTACGCTATTGCCCACATTCTAATTTTTAGAAAGGTGGATTGGATAATGCCTATTCAGAACATTCTAAGCTATTATACAAATTGCATTTTGGAACGCAGTTCAAGAAGATTTCCTCCCAGCAACACACATTGTGCAAAACATTAATATGTGGAAAGGGCTCCTAACAGCAACATTCCAACATGGCAGCAAAGATTCAAGCTTGTCTTACCAGTCATCTTGTATTCTCATCTTTTCTTCTCTTTCGTATGGACCAAAAAGTAGACCATCCCTCTCCATTCGACAATAATAGGAACCTTCGAGGTCCCTCACGACAGGTATCTCTTGCTTCATCTGTTTCACCTCGGGGATAGTTGACGTCACAACATATTGATGATGAATAGGTATCATTGGTAAGTCGAGACCAACCATCTGTCCAAGTTCACGCGCCCAAAAGCCTAAAAGGTGGGAGATACAACAATCTCTATTAGATGAGGCAGTTTGGCAGTCCATAAAACGTATTGTATAGATGTATTAAATGCTGTTAATTGATTTGAGAAACCCGTATTATACATAACACACAGAGGAAGGGGTAACAGTAAGCGCACAACTAGCTTCGATAGGCGCCATTTTCTTGGTTATCCTATTAATAAGCAATGCAACGATGCCAAGATAACAAAACACAGGCTTGTTTCTCCTCTTAGCATTCATTTCCTTTCTGCCTTGTTTAAATGTTGTTTCTAAACTATTTTTGAAACGCACACAGAGAATGTCTGTGAACGTTTTCTATAAGGGATTACTTTTTCAGACCAGTACTGAAACTTTCTCCAAGACAATTAGAAATTTTTGCGTCATTGATCAAACATCCGCATTAACATGCTCATAACATAAAATGTTTCGTGCTTGCATGACAATGCTTAATTAAATTTTAATATCTAAATTTTCAACTTTCTTAGGTTTGAAAAATCCAGTACTCAACTTTCTCAACTATTTGACGAGCCTAATGCTACTTTCTTATAAAGAACTTTTTATTGTATATAAATATTGTATAAGTGCCCAGGGCGCTTATTACTACAGTGAAAAGATATACAGGCGTTTATTGCAGGAGGAAGCCTAATTCAAGGCTCTCGAATGGCAAAAAGCGAGATCAACATAGAGTTAGAGCTACTTCTATAATGCCATAGTCAGTATGGCACTATGTTGACTTTTCTACTGACTATGATAGTGCTAAGCAGATAGTTCAGAAACTCTAAATACTTAATGTTGGCAGGATATTCATCACCATTAATGAGAGACTCTGATTTGAGGGGGCGGCTTATTCTATTCTAAAGTGGTCACCCGTGGGAAAGACCGGTCTAAAAAGATGGAGCATTATAATAAAGTAAATATGTCATGATTTTTCATAGCCAAGAAAGAACTGACACTTCTTCACAAGGGTACAAATAAAGCCACTTTGAAAAGACCCTCCATAAACTAAAAAACAATTGTCAACTCAACATTTTTCAGTGAAAACTGCAAATATTTTAAAAATTCATTGGTGCCCGAGTGGTGATTACCACCTGGCAGCAGTCCGCTCCTCCACATCTCACATAAGGGTGTCGCAAGGGTTTTGGTAATAAGAAAACACAATACCTGCGGCATTGACAACCTTCTTGGCATTGATAACCCCATGCGGGGTTTCCACGTCCCATCGGCCATCTGTCCGTTGCTTCATTCCAGTCACAGGTGCCGGCATGTATATGTCAGCGCCATACTTTCTTGCTCCGATGGCGAGTGCCTGTGTGAGTGAGTATGGGTCAATGTGTCCATCACCTGAAAGACAACAACGAGTCTGTACTTTCAGTTGCCGCGAGTCGCTTTTTCGTAACAAACAATTTCACAATAGACCGAAGCGTAGAGGGCAAACAATTCAAGAAACGTTTGTGCCAAGGGAGAAACTTATGAGGAGTTCGAGATATCCGAACTAACTTCACCCAAATAGAGAACGAGGGAAAATGGAAATCTGTTCGAGATGTTCAAGATATAAACAATTCGAATTAGCGAGGTTCGACTGTATTCTCGATTCACTATAAACAAACGAGTCAGCATTACCTGGTGTAAACAATCCTCCAAGAACATCATCCATTTTCATGAAGGGTATGCGCTCTTTGATCTGATCGGGTGTCATGAGCCATATGGGTGCTTGATGCCAGTGATGCCTCTGCAGCATGTAATTTGCTTCGTCAACTCGATTGGGTGTTGTAAGAAGCCTGAGGCTCCCTGCCCTGTGAAAGCCAATTTCCTGCAATGGTAAACAAAAGTCAGGAAAGTTGAGTGACAATGAGATACAAGTTGGCACAAACCACCAGTTCCAAAGGGGATATATCTGGGTAAAGTCAGTGGAAGAAAGGACAAATTTGTATGGAGAAACCAATTACTTCAACCATGACAACAACACAACATGGGATCCATGGTTTTGATGTAGACATATTACTCCAATGAGTGTCAGACGAAAAGCTTTAGTAGTTGTTATATTTCGCTATGCTTCCGATTTTCAGCGCTATTCAGAGTTAAAACAATAGGCTTCCAGGGTAGTTCTCCCTTCCATTGACTTTGGTCTGGCATAATGAATTAGCATGCTCTGAAATAATGGAAAGCAATTGGGGGCGCTCATTCAAAGGGGGCACTCTTTCGAAAGAGGGAAACTCGTTAAATTTTCATTATTTAACTCCAATGTATACGCCAAAAAAGGTAGTTTGAAATATATACAGTCAAATCTGCATAGCTTGAACTCATGTAGTTCTAGCTCTATCTAATTCGGACGGAATTCTCTGTCCCTTTAAGGATCACTAATGAACCAACTCTTATAAAACAAGCCTCTATGATTTGACCTTTTTGTAATTCGAACATTTTCATGCTTCCCCAGGATGTTCGAATTAGACAGATTTGACTGCATTGTGTTCGGTTTAACGTTCAGTAAACTTCAACACAAATGTCCATTTCTCTTCTACCTTTTGCATATGCTACAAAATCTTAACAAAACTGAATATGGAAGAAATATTAACTGCTATGGAGATAACTAGTACCATGAAAGAGTTCATTGTACCAATAAATACAGTTTGTTGTTCATTGTTTTTATACATGGATAGAATCTATTATACCATAATATAACATGCTACTTCAACTGAAAAATGAAAGGTGCTAAATCAAAGACTTCAACAAAAATTACCTGTCCTGTCTCAGCTTCCAATTGACTATACAGACTGATACTGTAGTGATGTATTCTCTTTGTGTTTATACCAGGATGGAACAATGTAACCAAACCAGCCTAAAATTAATGAAATCGTAGTTTATAGTTGCTGTGAGCATAATATTTTTCTGATCGCAAAAATTATAGATAGATTGTGTTATAGATTAATTCAATTTTGATCTATAATACATGCCACATAGAATCTTTTAATGTCAGAAATAATCGAGGAGAATAATGCCCCCTGTATGCACTCCCCCTAACAACACCCCTATCAATCTAAAAATAATGTACTCACTGCGTGCCATGTTGAGCCAGCTGTGAGTTCTGATTTCTCCAGAAGAACAACATCTTTCACACCCTTTTTTGCAAGATGATAAGCAAGACTTGCACCTACAGCACCACCACCAATCACCACTACATCAGCTTCACTTTTCAGATTCTTGTTCAACTTTGGAAAGTTGCTGAAACAGATTTAAACAAGCAATTATATTGGCACGTTCAACATTGATATGTCAGTTTGCAATGCACCTATTAATCAGTGGCATCTTTAGCATTTTTTTAACATTAATCACAATTATTATTAAACATTATTTTTGTTATTATTATTACTTATCTGAGCATTATACTGATTATTGGTCATGCTCAGTATTGATGTAAATGTAGACATCAAGAGCCCGATACCCAGTCACAACTTCCATATAATTGAACACCTATGAAATATGTACCCAGGGCCGTCTAGAGCCAGCTCGGGCCCTGGGGCTATAAACAAACAAGGGGCTGTTTTAAAATTGTTTTGCGTCAGCGAAACCTGTCACAGGCTCTTCTTGAGACCTGAGCCCCGGGAATTTACCCCGGCTACCCCCTCTCACTCAACGGTACTGTATGTACCGTAAATCTTATTCTCTATGAATATTCTGGTGGAGACTTATTCTAGAGGGTGATTTATTTTAGAGTTTGGCACTCTTTAAAAGTTGAAATAGAAAAAAGAGGACTTCGCAAATGAAATTTTTAGTCAACAACGAGTTCTTCAATATTGCTAGCATTGTCCAAATCAATTATCAGTCCTTGTAATACTGGAGATTCAATGTCCTCTGCATTAGAAATAAAAATATTTTCTTATTTTAAATAAACTAATGTTCTTCAAATGACACCCTTGCATGGCTCCATATGGGGAGGGGCAGGGAGGGGGCTCCATGACATTAATTAATCACAAGCTTAAAAGGGGGTATGGGTGGGTGATTGACTTGATTTGGAAATTGTTGCAAAATTATTATGCCCAGAAATTAGGATTGACGAAATTCTGTGTAGTTTTTAATATCCCGTTTCAAATTCTGTATGATATTCCATTTAAAATCAACAAACAATCTAATGATAAAATTTCTTTCATATTCATTAAAATCATGAAAACATCAAGAAAACATCTAGACTTTATCACTTGACAAAATAAGATTTTACGAGAGAACCCGTCAATGTTTCTGTTAAGAATTGCCTTCCCCTTCCTCGGGCATGGAAAAGACAACTGAAACTGACTCTCCAAGTTTGCAAGACAAGGACCATTCACACAGACCATATTGCTGAAAGCATACCTATTGTTCGAAGCAGCTACTGCACTTGCAGAAAGGTATCTGCCTCCATACGAGAAGCAGCTTTTTTGAAATGACAAGATTCTTGGCAGTGAAACGCGATTCCTAATAATACTCGCCATATTGAAGCTTCCTCCCATGTGAAAGATGAGAATTGAGATTCCCGGAGCGGGACAGCTAAACCAACACCAACGTGAAACAAGAGAACAACAATGCCGCCTGTGTGGATCAGGGTTGCCAGATTTGAAATTTCAAAATATGCCAATCCATGTAAAAATTATGCCAAATTAGGCTAAAATATGCCAAATTCAAAAAATCCTCCGCAGGGGCATTGTGTAGCTGCGGAGAAGATCATGAAAGGATAAATTTTGCTATTCTCTTTTTTATCTCTGGCATAAAGCATATATAATTTTAGCAATTACACTCTTTTCGTTTTATAAGAATACTTAATTTTTTGCTGAGCCTCAATATTCTTAATTTTTTTCTATTTTGAGCCTCTGGATATTCTTAAATTATTCTTAGCGCGACAGAAAATACGGATATGGCAATACATTGCTATTATTGAGCCCCTCCCAGGGGGGGTATATGCTCCCTTGATCCCTATTTGTTTTTGCATTTTCTCCCTTGATCCCCATAAATAAATTCGAATGCTCCCCAAATGTTTTTTCTCCATGCTCCCGTGATCCCCAAAATTTTCGCTTCGCTCCCTTGATACCTAAAAATATTTGCTTTGCTCCCAAAAACCTTGCTACTTGACAATCACCTCTATTTTGGGGTACGAAACAAATTATTCATAATAGTAGAAGTCTTCTTGAAATCGCCTCTTTCTTCCCCTTGAACTCCTTGTTCGCGGTTGCTCACTATCAGCGTTTGCTTCTTCGGCAGACAAATCAGCTGCCTCCGTGACAGTGATCAGTTCGTTTGTAGTTTGTAGTTGCTCAAGAAGGAGGATAAGATCTCCCTCCTCAAGTTCTAACGTGCCATTTTTTAAATGACAATTAGTTATAACGCACAAGATGTCAATGACTTCAACAGATTCTCTGCATTTTCTGTAAATATAATGGATTAAAGGATCCTGCTGTACACGCTAGCTCTCACCCTCTTTCCGCCAACAAGTGCATCTCTTGAAGGGAGGCTATAACGAACAAGACATTTCGATTGCCCCGTACACAGACAAACTGGCCTTGCTCATATAGCGTTTCTGGTCGACTGTTCGTCTGCGGCGTTCCAACAGCTGGCGCTTGACTTAGAGCTGAAAAATCGAATGGCTCAACAGGGGGAGAGTTAGCTGCATGTTGAGAATTGAATGCCTTGCCATGTGAGATTAATCTTTCGCACAATGCATTTCATGAGACAGAGGGCGCACAGGAAGACCGACCGGTTTTAGCAGGCAAATCAGTGACAACAAAGAAATGAAAAACGGGATCTCCCTGATCCCTAAAATGTAAAGCTAGGCTCCCAGCTCCCGGAAAATAATTTCTCCATCTCCCCGTCTCCCTAAAAATAATTGAGCAATCTCCCTTGCTCCCTAAAACCCCTGGGAGGGGCTCATTATTATCATAAATGCCAAATGCACAACTATTACAATGGCTAACAGAATCAGTCCTTATTTCCTGTAGCACAGACTTTAATCGAAATTTAGACGAATGTATTTAAAACCATTGCCTGTGTGAAAAGGACACCAAGTCAAAAATAAAAAGCGCCTCCTAAAAATAATAGTTTAACAAGATCGTGAGCCTGACAATATTCTTAAAATTTCCTTAAATTTCACGAATTTTGAGCCTCGTTATTCTTATAAAGTATATTCTTATAAAAAAAGAGTGTAACATACAAACAGAATTGCATATTGTTGCCTCAGCATCAGGGTGATCACGACTCAGAATGACAAATCCAAAACGGATTTCGAGCACTGATGTAATATGCGTGTTGTTAATCTAGAGAGACAAGTGTAAACTGTGCTTTGTTTTATATCTTGTGTGATTTTGAAGCGCTGCTGAAGGATTTTTATGTCAAGCGTGTGGTTATAAGAAGGAAAAATGTGTTTTTGAAAATTGACCCGAAATATGCCAAAAATATGCCAAATTTAGGAAATATGCCAAACAGAAATTTTATATGCAAAGCAACTTCAAAATATGCCAAATACGCCGAATTTGGCATATAATATGCCAATATGGCAACCCTGGTGTGGATGAATAACAAGTCATGTGATAGGGCTGTTATGGTCTGTGCCATTGTAGTGTTCAAAGCTTGTAAAACCGGTTTAACAGAGACCCTGGACATCTTCCGCCCCTTTCTCTGTTCTGTGACGTACACCACAATGCTTGATAACAATATGAAATTGAAAAGCAAATGGCCTATATGTATATTTCTTAGAGAAATGTACACTCATTGAAGTTGTACCCCCGTTTATAGTATCTACGAACGATATTATCTTTATAGTATTAATATATATTCAATAAACACAATATAAATCTGTGAATTGACTAAAAACAAAAATGCCAGGTAGATAAGGTTTTTTCGAAAGGCCCATCTCATTGCAGATCCTGGTTGAGAAGGTTGGAATCAGTATCTTCTCTGAGTAAAACCTTCACTTTTTCAAATTAATATCAGTTTGCAATGTAAAAACCTCCCAGTTATCCTCGCTACAATTTTCAAGAAAATTGCAATACGTTTGATTGTAAATTTTGAGGGGCCATGTTATTGTCTCTGAAAGGGAGAGCGGCAATTACAGGAACGTGGAATTGTGTAACACAGGAACGTCGGAAAACAAAATGGAATGAGAAATGGAATCCGAATACCGGGTTCTCAGAAAACCCTTTCATTGGTGACTTCACTGGGATGCCTAAAACTAAATGATGCCAATTAGAAGAACTTTTAAGGCTTCAAAATAAAAGAAACAGATACCACTGCAATTGGCCTTCTGCATTGTTTAAATGGGATCAAGTGGCCACAAAGAATATTTTGGGAATGGAGGCCTTGGCTTCGCATCTTCAGCAATTTGTTGTGTTTCACAAAGTTCGCATAACACAAGGCTATGTTCATTAATTATTCTTAAATTAGATATCTTTGGTATTATTTTCCAGGCAATACAACAAACTATAATTATGTTTCTATTTTCGAGATTCCCCATTCTAGATAGTCCCAATTTTAGATATTCCGACGTTCCTTGTTGCACATATTCCACGTTCTATTCCCTCTTTTAGAGATAGCCAAATAAGAAAACCATGTAAACAACAATAGCCTGCGTGCAGATTGCAGAATCAAAAACTTTCAGAACTTGTTTAATTCTGCACTGCACACTTCTGAAAGTACCAGAGTATGTGCGGAGGCAATGTAAACATATACTTCGTGTGAATCACAAAATCAAATCATTTTATCACAATTATCATGGGGCAATAATCATGAATAAACAGCATATAGGAGCCATTTTTTCTTGACCGTGTGTTGGCCGCTATTTTCATTGTGCTTGTGGTTGGTTTTGGGATTATATTATATTATAGTTCTCCTGGGTTCAAAGGTTTGCATATTGCGTGTGTCAAGGCCGCCAAAGGTTGCAAGGTCATAAATTTCCATTGTCAAGATGAAACTATTAAAAGGTCAGTAACGTGTGCAAAAACTCTGCAAATTTTGCACACGACACTGGAACAATAAAGATGTAGAAATAACTTAGAGGCCCTTTACATGAGAAATCTCAACCCGGGTTGAGTTCAACCCGTGTTGAGTTTCAACTCGGCTGACGGTGTAAGCCTTCATCGCGTTTACATGAAGGAAGCCGAGTTGAAACTCAACACGGGTTGAACTCAACTCGGCAACTCAACCCGTGTTGAAATTTCAACACGGGTTGAAATTACTGCAAAATCGCATGTAAACGCAAATATTTTCAACTCGGGGCGAGTTGAAATCAAAACGTTGCATTGTAGGATATCGGATATTGCATTGTGGGATAACAACAGCCGCATTTATATCACGTGACCTCATCTCAACCCGTGTTGAGATTTTCATGTAAACGCGACGAAAAATAAGCGATGCTGTCAAAACTCAACCCGTGTTGAACTCAACCCGGGTTGAAATTTCTCATGTAAAGGGCCTCTTATATTGTGAAATATGGTGTTTAAAACATGAATTTTGTTCAATAAATCATAAACATATGCTCATTTTGAGTCAAACACCAATCCGGTGCTCAAAAATTCGGATTTACTAAATTTTGACTTGTTGAAAATTGCAAACTCGCAATCCTTGCAATGTAAGTGCTGATCCTGGTTTGCAGACCTCGTCAAACCGGTTTGTGTTAGACCTCGGCGTGTCCAGCTCAGCGAGTGCCATGTGACACAAATTAAAGCATGCAGGCAAGCATTATAAACGGCACAATTTACGTCAAACTCCAAAGAGGGTTCTCAAATATGCAGATTTTTTTACTTGGGATTTGAAAACTCCAAACTGGCAGCCCTTGCAATTCAATGCCAAGTTTGCAGACCTCGTCAAACCGGTTTGTGTTAGACCCTGGCGTGTCGAGCTCGTGGGAGTGTCCTGTTATACCAGTTAAAGCGTGCTGGCCGCGTTATAAAAAGCAAAGCCTTGGGTGACAAGTTACCATCCTCGCGTGTTGCTGTTGGAAGATCGAGTCAAACAGATACCTGCATTCTTACCTACGACAACATACTCACAATGACCAAGGTGATTTTCACTTCTTATTAATTCGCATAAACATTCCTCTATATTTAAACCTTGGCTTTAATTTGACAGGGTAGGAAGCCGCGTTAGGATTTCGTGTCGCGTGTTTTGTTTGTGTCCAGGAAATTTAGAACATTATTAACAAAGAGTTGCTTGAATGTTGCTCATTTCATAGCATAAGTAGCAGTTTTTGCTAAGTTTTCGTTCATGTATTACACAGATTCGCACCGTTGATTTGAAACTTTGCCCAAAATAGGTTTATAAATGGTTATGTATCATTTTTCTTGGCTGGGTTTAGAAAATCGGTTCGTGGTTTTTGCCAGGAAGACGTGACGTGGCAATTTAATTCAAATTCCAACGCGATTTTCGATTAAACTATGTTGGCCAGCAATTTGAGCTCGCCTTTTTTCGGTTTATTAGCCCCAAACACTCGGACAATTGGCCCACCAGTGCTTATGTAATATGAGCCCTCGCTTACTTTAAAGTTCTAAGATTTCATGCTTTTTTCATCAGCGTGGAGTTCTCGAACGTCTAGACGCAGGAGAGATAGTTGTCGGAGATGGAGGTTTTGTGTTTGCTCTAGAAAAGAGGGGCTATGTAAAGGCTGGACCATGGACACCAGAAGCTTGTGTTGAAAATCCTGAAGGAGGTAAGCAAAAGTTGTTTTTTAGATATACCATCCTGCTTGTTTAATTTTGTGTCTGCCAAGTGAAACAGGAAGATCTTGAATTTAAAGGTGTCTTGTCCTGTTTTTTTTTCCAGTTAGACAACTCCACAGAGAGTTCTTACGCGCTGGTGCGGATGTTATGCAAGCATTTACTTTCTATGCCAGTGATGACAAGCTAAGCAATCGTGGCAACAAAGCAGCTGATCATGGTGTAAGAATTATGTGATTTCAGAGATTTGTCGCTATGAGTTGTTCTTTTTTATTTTTATTATCTGTTGTGACAGTTATGAACCCCATCATGAGGTTGCTATTGAATCCAGCTAGGCCTCCTTTAATAGATAAGCAATTACCCTTCTTGAGATAAAATGTCGCACACCCTTTTTCTTGTGGTGCCCCCTTGACTTTTCGTACATTATTACTGCATGTTTAATGCAATCAAATGTTATTCGTTCATGCCCAGGAAATTATCATTTTTTATAACAACAAATATGCCTTAGCTTAAATTGGTACGTTTTTCACCTTGCTTTTCTAACTTCACAGTGCTCTAACATCAACAAAGAAGCATGCAAACTTGCAAGAGGAGTTGCAAATGAAGGAGATGCAATTGTACTTGGTGGAATCTGTCAGACTCCATCTTATTTAAGCAACAAAGGCAAGGAAGCCGTCCAGGCTGAGTTCAAAACCCAAGCTGATGCTTTTGTTGAGATGAAAGTCGACTTCTTACTAGCAGAGGTAATTTTTTTAATATATGAAGTTAACTTTTGCAGTTGTTTTTTCCAATAGCTAAATTCTGTTTTTTTTCCCTGTAATTTTAGTACTTTGAGCATGTTGAAGAGATGGAATGGGCAATTGAAACATTGAAAAAGACTGGACTACCTGTTGCTGCCACCATGTGCATTGGACCAGAAGGAGACTTGCATGGTGTTTCAACGGCTGAATGTGGTGTGAGAATGGCCAAAGCAGGTAAATTATTTTTCAAAGAGTTCATTAGACACAATTGTTACCAAAGGTAAATACAATGATGAAATTTAAATGTTTTTCTTTTGGTATGAAGTCTTGATTGTATTTGTTTCCAGGAGCTGATATAGTTGGAATCAATTGCCACTTTGATCCTCAGATTTCATTGGCAGCTGTTGCTGAAATTAAAAAGGGAATTGAGGGTGCTGGACTTAAAAGACATCTTATGGTTCAACCTCTTGGCTTCCAAACACCTGATGTAAATTCTCAAGGATTCATTGATTTGCCAGAATTTCCATTTGGTATGTTAATTGTGGATATTTTCCTTTCACAAAATGTATTATATTCATGTGTGTTGCCATGTTTTTGTTACTATAAAGGCTATTTCCTTCCCAATGCAGCTCTTGAGCCAAGAATTTGCACCAGATGGGATATTCAAAAGTATGCAAGAGATGCTTACAACATGGGAGTTAGATACATTGGTGGATGCTGTGGATTTGAGCCTTACCACATTCGTGCCATCAGTGAAGAGGTAAACTTCTTTATCACAAGACCAGTTTGTTATCATTAGTCGGTTATCCTTGTAAAAGGCTGCGCATGTAAAGATTTGGTCTGCACAGCCAGCAAAGAAGACGCAATTCAAATACTTCGTATATCGAGGTGCAAATATGCTACTACTTTTAAAAAACGGTGCTATTTATTTATAGGTAATTTATTTATTTGTTGTCTTTATTGTTTAGCTTGCCAAGGAGAGAGGAAAATCTGCTGCAGGAAGTGAAAAACATGACATGTGGGGTGGTGGTCTGTTATTGCACACCAAACCGTGGGTTAGAGCTAGGTAAGAATGCTGCTGAACCTAGTGCTACAACATTTGTTTTTGTCATTTGGATTTTAACATTCATTTCTATCTCAAAGCTGGGTATTAATCTTAACTTTGTCCACTTTTAGAGCCAATCGTGAATACTGGGAGAACATCAGACCTGCAAGTGGAAGACCAATTTGTCCATCAATGTCCAAACCTGATTCATGGGGTGTCACAGCTGGCCACAATTTCTTGGTGCAGAAAAAAGAATCCACACAAAAAGAAGATTTGGAGCGTGAACAAAAAGCAGCAATTTCCAAATAAAAACGTTTTTGATGAAATTGTTTCCTTATGAATTTACTGCTCCATTTTTGGATATTTGGTTTTTATGTTTTGTTAGTTTTGTACACTTAAATAATTGCCTGTGGTAAAGTGAAATAAATGCATTGGCGCAATCAAAAGAATTTGTTTTCATCTTCCTGTTATCAAGAACACTTCCAGGGTCAATTGTATTTGAAGTAGCAATTAACAATTTTGACGATGAGATGTTTTTGCTACAGCATGTTTTCATACGTTTGGATGATAATTACTCCTTGCGTTTCATTGTTCTCACAGTCATTATTGTTGGGTATGAAATGTTTGCTTGTTTGCTTAATACAAGCAGTCTTAGTTAGCTTGACTGCTTCTATGAAATGCTTGTTTGCCTAATTAACCTTGCACTTGACGTTATTTACTCCACCATTCACTTCGAAGCTTGCCTTTAAAAGTATGATGATTGTAGTATCAGAATCATGGTTGTAATATCAGAATTAGCGAGCTTGATATACTTCGAATCCATCAAAAACTTTACTCCATCAAGTTTTCAAGTATATGCATTATGACTAATAAATATAATGACGTCACTATTTAGGGTATAACATCCCCATATCTTTTATCATAAAATGCATACGTTACAGGTTTTGTATTTCAGAGGTTTTCTACATCACCACTAATGCTCTTCCCAATGTTTTCATCAATTTAAAAATATGCACTTTCAATTCATTTTACCGTAAAGTAGAATTTGCACTGACTTACTCACGTGACCGATTGTGAAGTTTTGAGTGGTGCCTGGCGGATTCGCATCCTCTGGCATGGCATGGCATGCTGTGCTGGCATCATTCTGTTAGTTAATGGTATTCCCTGCCCATCAAAGACCTTTATCCTAGTGTTAGTTAACGCCTATCTCTTGTTCGGTATTGCTATGTGATTATAGGGTGCTGGGTAACGGAATATCTCTACTTCTTGGCATGTTTCTGTTGGAAGATTGGGCCAGACTGATACCTGCAATCTACGATATACCATACTCACGATGACCAGACGCAGACCAAGGTGATTTTCATTATAATTCACATACACTACACGCATTTTTTTTATATAAGAAACCGACCCCTAAGATATCAAGAAAATTAAGAAACTTTAGTACTAGCTACTTTCCGTCATGCTTAAAACATGCAAATGGGGCAGTTTTGATTGTATTTTGAAGACGGTACAGATGATTATTTCAAATACGAAGACCAAGAAGGAATTGACATGATATGGAGTTGACAATTGTTTTGTTACTCTTTATTTGCATTGAATTGTGATGTATCTTTGAGTTTCCTACCTATTTGCACTTCCAAATTTAAGAAACTTTTAGCACTAAAATTGCCATAAAGTTTAAGAAACTGAGCACTATTTCGGAGCTTAGTTTCTTATCAAAAATAATGCGTGTATTCATTCATTATTCAATAATACGTTGGTATAACTTGACAAGATGAAACTAAAGCCAGCTATGCCATGGCAAGCCAAGTTCACCAAAACCTGATAAAGCCGGTATTTCTAAGGAAAGTTCTATTGCAGAAAAACAAGGTTTATTCGAGAAAAACCGGGTTTCAGGTTTATTTGAGATTTGAAGACTTTTTTTCAGCATTGAGCCCCTCGGACTACCTTACCCTTCGGCCACACTACTCAAAAGTTAGAACTGCACCCTGTTTTGCACAAGAATATTTATATATATTCTTGTGCAAAACTATTCTTGCACAATTATTTTTGAATATATGTTCTTGTGCAAAAGTGCTGCCTGAAATTAATGCACAAAATTTGGCCCAAAGTATAAGGCTTTTGGGCCGCAATCCGCAAAACCTTTGGCCGCTGTCTCAGCTCAGCAATATCTGGCAAGGCAAACCTGAATTTTATTTCATATCTTGACACTTTGCTGCTTGAAGATTGAGCCAGACAGATACCAGCCATCAAACCCAGGATAACTTTCTCACAATGAGCAAGGTGATTTTCGCTACTTTTTAATTGACATATTCATTTCTCTATTTTTAAACCTGATACTTGACAAGGTCAGATATGTTAAGATTTCGTGTGGCTTGTTTGCGTTGAGGAAATTTGACGCCAAATACATAGCACATTCTATTCTCACCGGATGAATTTCTATGAACTTATAATAAGGCTAAGATATGCGCCCCTAAGGACCCTTAGGGATCTCGGGGAGTTGTTTACATAACCCTCAGGGGAATTAGGCAGTATATAATGAGACACGCGTGGCAAAACAGCCCTTCTTCAGCAACTAGCAATATGCTGAGAACTCCAGAAAAAGAGAATTTTCAAACCGTCGCTGCCCAGCTTTTTGACTTCAACATTTGAGTCAAATGTCAAACATCAGGTTCCAGCTATTGTTGGTGATAATGCCCTCTAGGCCTCTTTGGAAAATGCAGCACCAGTAACGTAGCTGTAGCTGTAGCATGAACCGTCTCCCGCTGTTCTAGCAGCTCCAACTGACCAAACGCCACGTGGTGCTCCTCGCCCCGAAAATCCTTTTGAGCAGCTGGTGAGTAACCTCAAATAACTTGGTTCGGGTATGTAATTCCCTTCCCTTTTTCGCATTTCTTGTGTTCTCATCTATGTTTGTACAGGCTGCGTATTTTTCCATCTGAGATAATTTTATCACTTCAGGTCCACTTAGGCACTTCTTCCTGTTTTCGATAAAATTCTTCCTGTTTGCCACACTATAGCTCACATTCCCACGTCTATTTTTAGTCATTTTCCATTTAGGTTAGGTGTTGTATTCTTCATTTGGGAATTCTAGACAGTTTATAGCATTTTTAGCTTTAGTTTGCTGTCTTTCCTTAATCTTGCTTTTCACAATCGACCTATAATAATTTATGAATTTGGTGAGATATGTGGCACTGCATTGACCTGTAACTTTAACCATTGTGGCTTGCAGATGACCTATAATAATTTATGAATTTGTGGATATGTGGCACTGCATTGACCTGTAACTTTAACCATTGTGGCTTGCAGATGACCTATAATAATTTATAAATTTGTTGATATGTGGCACTGCATTGACCTGTAACTTGAACCATTGTGGCTTGCAGATGACCTACAATAATTTATAAATTTGTTGATATGTGGCACTGCATTGACCTGTAACTTTAACCATTGTGGCTTGCAGATGACCTATAATAATTTATAACTTTGTTGATATGTGGCACTGCATTGACCTGTAACTTGAACCATTGTGGCTTGCAGATGACCTATAGTAATTTATGAATTTGGTGATATGTGGCACTGCATTGACCTGTAACTTTAACCATTGTGGCTTGCAGATGACCTATAATAATTTATAAATTTGTTGATATGTGGCACTGCATTGACCTGTAACTTGAACCATTGTGGCTTGCAGATGACCTATAGTAATTTATGAATTTGGTGATATGTGGCACTGCATTGACCTGTAACTTTAACCATTGTGGCTTGCAGATGACCTATAATAATTTATGAATTTGTGGATATGTGGCACTGCATTGACCTGTAACTTGAACCATTGTGGCTTGCAGATGACCTATAATAATTTATGAATTTGGTGATATGTGGCACTGCATTGACCTGTAACTTTAACCATTGTGGCTTGCAGATGACCTATAATAATTTATAAATTTGTTGATATGTGGCACTGCATTGACCTGTAACTTGAACCATTGTGGCTTGCAGATGACCTATAGTAATTTATGAATTTGGTGATATGTGGCACTGCATTGACCTGTAACTTTAACCTTGTGGCTTGCAGATGACCTATAATAATTTATAAATTTGTTGATATGTGGCACTGCATTGACCTGTAACTTTAACCATTGTGGCTTGCAGATGACCTATAATAATTTATAAATTTGTTGATATGTGGCACTGCATTGACATGTAACTTTAACCTTGTGGCTTGCAGATGACCTATAATAATTTATGAATTTGTGGATATGTGGCACTGCATTGACCTGCAACCTTAACCTTTGTGGTTTGCAGATGAGGTACAATAATTTATGAATTTGTTGATATGTGGCACTGCATTGACCTGTAACTTTAACCATTGTGGCTTGCAGATGACCTATAGTAATTTATAAATTTGTTGATATGTGGCACTGCATTGACCTGTAACCTTAACCCTCCTGGCTTGCAGATGAGGTACAATAATTTATAAATTTGTTGATATGTGGCACTGCTTTGACCTGTAATTTTAACCTTGGCGGCTTGCAGATATTCTATAATAATTTATGACTGTTGATATGTGGCACTGCATTGACCTGCAACCTTAACCTTTGTGGCTTGCAGATGAGGTACAATAATTTATAAATTTGTTGATATGTGGCACTGCATTGACGGATAACTCTAACCATTGTGGTTTGCAATTGACCTATAATAATTTATAAATTTGTTGATATGTGGCACTGCATTGACCGGTAACTCTAACCATTGTGGTTTGCAGATGAGGTACAATAATTTATAAATTTGTTGATATGTGGCACTGCATTGACGGATAACTCTAACCATTGTGGTTTGCAGTTGACCTATAATAATTTATAAATTTGTTGATATGTGGCACTGCATTGACCGGTAACTCTAACCATTGTGGTTTGCAGATGACCTATAATAATTTATAAATTTGTTGATATGTGGCACTGCATTGACCGGTAACTCTAACCATTGTGGTTTGCAGTTGACCTATAATAATTTATAAATTTGTTGATATGTGGCACTGCATTGACCGGTAACTCTAACCATTGTGGTTTGCAGATGAGGTACAATAATTTATAAATTTGTTGATATGTGGCACTGCTTTGACCTGTAATTTTAACCTTGGCGGCTTGCAGATATTCTATAATAATTTATGACTGTTGATATGTGGCACTGCATTGACCTGCAACCTTAACCTTTGTGGCTTGCAGATGAGGTACAATAATTTATAAATTTGTTGATATGTGGCACTGCATTGACGGATAACTCTAACCATTGTGGTTTGCAGTTGACCTATAATAATTTATAAATTTGTTGATATGTGGCACTGCATTGACCGGTAACTCTAACCATTGTGGTTTGCAGATGACCTATAATAATTTATGAATTTGTCGATATGTGGCACTGCATTGACCTACAACTTTAACCTTTGTGGCTTGCCGTTTCGACCTATAATAATTTATGACTTTGTTGATACGTGGCACTGCATTAACCTACAATTTCAACCTTTGTGGCCTGCAGATGACTTGTGTAATAATTTACGAATTTCTGGATCTGTGGCACTACATTGACCTGCAATTTAAACCATTGTGCCTTGCGGGTGACCTATAATAATTTACGAATTTTGTTGTTGTTATGTTGCACTGCATTGCCCTATAAATTAACAATTATGGCCTGCAGATGACCTACACCTACATATATGGTAATTCATGCAATTTTTGATATGTTGCAGCGTATTGACCCGTTACTTTAACCATTGTGGCTTGCAACTGACTTATAATAATTTATGAATTTTTGATTTGTGAAACAGCCTTGACCTGTAATTTTGTCTATTGTGGATTGCATTTGACGTACAATACTAAATGACTTTGTGAATTTACATCTATCACTATTATGTTTCGTGGTATGGTCATATAGATCACCTTTTCTCAGCTATTTTCTGTTTTTCGCCTCAAAACAATGTTGATGGCCTACTGAAACGCTCAATCTCCAGGTTTCACTATGAATCCATAGTATTTTGGCACTATACCTTGTCAATATTTGTTTTATGAACTATGCGACAGTTTTTTCTTGAGTTTTGTCTCTATTTTTGTATTAATTAAAAGTGACCTCTCTCTCAAGAGTGTTCATTGTGTTGTTTCATTTTAACAACGTTCTTCACACAAAATATTTTGTAGTACTTTTTCTCGTGTCCCCATTGGTCTTCCTGTTTTAATATTTCATATTTTTAAATCAATCCCACGCAAAATTCTATGCGCTCATCGAACCTCTTCTTGCTATATTCTTACTTTGCCTTTCCTCTTGCTCAGTCACTCGGGGGCTTAACTAAGGGCTCTAATACGCGGCCTCTGGCTGTCGGTCTGAGTGGCTGGGTTTGAGGGTTTTCTCTTTCCCTCCTTCTGTCACAACTGTCTTAACAGGTTTGTTCTCTTCATTTGTCTACTCTCCAAGACAACATACGCCGTTTCGTCCAAGTACTGAACTTCTTATATCCCAACCTGCCCCTAGAATGGAAAAAATGGCGTGATTGGGAAGGAAAACCCTCTGATCCAGCCACTCAGTATTGCTTGTTTGCTACGGACGCCTTAAAGTTTCGGCACGCAATGTTATCGTCCCAGAGACAGAAAAATTCGTCACAGGAAATCTTAATCAGGGGACTCGTGGCCTATACCGTCTAAAAACTAGCTGTTAACATTGTTAAAATCAGTCCTACTGTGATGTAAAACCAATAATCAGGACTAAAGCATCTCGCATTGATTAAAACGATATGTTGAAACGGGTGCCTTCAAAGCCTAGATATCTATATCTGATGTGATTGAATGCGCTGTCATTTGTATTTGACATTTGCTATTGACATTTACGTTTCATAGCTGGATTTTATAATTTCTGCAATAATAGATTTCATTCCAGCAAATTATTATTTATCAAGAGAATGTGTACGCTCAGTTTCAGGACCGGGATTACTTTCAATATTCCCGGCTAAACAGGAAGGCAACTCCTGTGTTCTTTACCGAAATAATCAAAGGAACCTTGAGGTGACTCGCGACAGATGACTTTTATTTCACTGTATTATCCAGAAAGTGAAGAAAATAATATCAACTTAAAGTCAAACTTTGCGAGCCTAAAAGTTGACCTTGAGCACAACTGTAACTAATTTGATTGACTTTTCACGTTTTTTAACTCCTGGACATAAAAAACCCTGGATTTAATTTTCAGGATTGAGCGCAGCAAATTCAAATGAAAGTGACCCTTCAGGGGACTCACAGCCTATACATTCAAGCATCTAGCATTTGATTAAAACGATATGTTTTGAAAAGTACACTCGGTTTGAAAACCAAAAACAAATCTTTGTTGATGTGACTTCATGAAAACAAAACAATACCCCAAAACAGATGGATAAATTTAGAAAACCCGAGATTGAAAAGAAAACTAAATTAAATGCACGTAATCATCAACAATTTAAAATCTGAAGTCAGGATTTTCTGGACAGGGATTACTTTTAATAATCCCCTGCTAAAAACAATAAAACATAATGATGGTGCAAATGATGATACAATAGTTTTTGGGGCCTACTATACTTCCGCACAGCTTTTCTCTTCAACTTGCAGGCATTAATTTTGATCAATTTATCCCCACGACAAGAAAGCAATTCCTGTGTTCTTTATCAAAATAAAAATGGCGTTTTTGGGCCTTCTTGTGTTGTGATTCTGGCCACGCACGAATAAAAATTAATAATCAAACCAGCAGCAACTGAGAATAATGACAGCTTGCAATTGTTTTCAGCTGCATGATCTCCTAATTTGCATAAGAATAAAATTTTGCGCGCGACTTTTTATGAGAGATTTGTATGGGAAAATTTTAGAATTTCAAATTTCGCAATACCTGATGGTACAAGAATTTTTGTCCGGACAATCGAACCATTGTTATTTCGAGAAACTTGGCCATATAGACTACACGACGCATGCGCCGTGAGTCAAAAAGCATTTGTTTTGAGACCACTCAAGCAAATATTTTGACTTCAATTTCCGATCTTGTTTCATCATAGCTAAAAAACTTTCATTTTCCAAAACAAAAATGAAATACTATAATTGTTGTATTAGTTGCATAAGCATACAGCTAGAAAACTTTCTTCTTTTCACATGATGCTTCCAACAATGAGTCAAAAATGCTCGGTCGTTGTGCGTGATCGTCCTGGTGGTTACGCCCTGCCACAGCGTGCCCAGCATCTAGTATGACACGTCATGTTGGTTGTTGTTTCAACAAGTTTACATTTTATCCAATGAAAAATTTGCAAAGTGACATCATACCTGGTAGCCTCATTCCATATCAAAAGTGAACGTTTGAATCTGAGGCACATACCTTATATGGGAAAGTAAACAGAAACACAGAACACAGAACACAACATTTTTACCCACTCACCAACATCTACTCGCTTGCGCATGCGCGTCGCGAGTCAAAAATGGCGTTTTTTGAGCCTTCTCGATTCTGGCCGCGCGCGCACGAATAAGAATTAATAACCAGCCATCATTCAACTGAGAATAATGACAGCTTACAATCATTTTCAGCTGCATGATCTCCTAATTTGCATAAAAATAAAATTTTGCGTGCGACTTTTTATAAGAGATTTGTATGGATAATTTTAGAACTTCAAACTTCGCAATACCTAATGGTACAAGAATTTTTGTCGGGACAATTGAACCTGAATTGAATTGAACAATTGTTTCCCATTGTCATCCGAGAAACTTGGTCATATAGACTACATGGCGCCTGCGCCGTGAGTCAAAAACCATTTTGCAACTTGGGAATTTTTATTACAAGCGGTTATAAACAGCGCGACGAAATCTTGAGATACATCTCCGATGTATTGTCTCTGTTTACGATTTCGTTCCCCTTTTCAGGGCTCTTATAGGGGGAAATACCACAACTCAAACACAGGCTAAGCCACTGTTCTTAGACCAGCTGGTCCTAGTTTGCGACCATTTAAAACAGCTGATTCTTCAATTGATCATTCTACACATTATCTGTTGTGTTGGTATTTAGTTTTCTGTGCATCGATTTCTTTCCCGACAACCGAGGATCGGACGTGGATAGAACAAAGGCTTTGGACGTCCTTGTCGGTCAGGATGGCATTTGTTATGTCTTTAATCAAGTGTTCGGGAAGACACTTAGGGACAACCACAGCAACGTGCTTGCAGTACGTCGTGCACCGGCATGTTCAGATTATTCGGTCTCTAGTTTCAAACTTTACCTTTCTCTCGCCTCGGTCATGTCCATCGACCTGCGTGCTGGCTTCATATTTCGTCCCACTGACCGCCAAGGCCGTATGACTCTAAATGCTTTTACCGGATTAGCCGTCGCAAATCGTTCGAAATACATGTCGGAACTATCTATCTTGGAAGGCGAAACGGTGCATAGTTTCGCAGTGACTGCTCGGTTACTATGGCCTTGCTCGGTGTTCCATTGTCTTTTTTCGCGCGTCGCGTGGGTTGGAAGAACACTGATATGGCACTTTTTTATACTCAGTGCGACAAAGTTTTGTCTCTTCCTGCTCTTAATCCCGCAGACGAGCCTACTTGCTCAAGCGCTTTATTTTTTGCTAACATTTCGGCCCAGGGGTTTTTTCCTATTTTCCGCCCTTTCTAATTGAGTTATGGATATATATATATGCACATTCGGCAAGTATCACAGAGTTATTGTATTGTGGCACTCCTCGTACAGGTTTCTGCGAACTTCATATTGCTGCCTCCGAAGCACTCTCCATATCTTAGCCAAATTGAAAGGAAGAGAGAGACATTCGGTGAGGATAGATTACTATTCTCACCGGATGAATTTCTATGAACTTATAATAAGGCTAAGATATGCGCCCCTAAGGACCCTTAGGGATCTCGGGGAGTTGTTTACATAACCCTCAGGGGAATTAGGCAGTATATAATGAGACACGCGTGGCAAAACAGCCCTTCTTCAGCAACTAGCAATATGCTGAGAACGGCCCACCTCTCCTCCCGCAGCGACGGTAATATCTCTCTCTGCCTTTCAAACTGCGAAGCCTCCTTCGCACTCTCCATATCTTAGCCAAATTGAAAGGAAGAGAGAGACATTCGGTGAGGATAGATTACTATTCAAAATATTTTTAATAAAAGAGCTACTTTTTATTCATTCTATAGCAGTTTATCGTTAATTTTGCTTATATTTATGGTTAGTGCTTTTTTTCTTTCTATGCTAAATTTAGCTCGAAATTTGGCTTTGATGGCCATATTTTCACTCATGCAGTAGACAGACTGGCAACAGTTAGGTACACGTTTTTTTTTATAAGAAACCTAGATCAAGACGCCCTAAAATTTAAGAAACTTTTAGAACTAAAAGGAAATATTTAAGAAACATTAGAAATTTCGGAAACACGTTTTTACTTTATGGATTCAACTAATATCAACTACAGTAAGAGTGTTTTATGTGCTAAGCATAACATTGTCGGCTCCACATGACGATTTTTCGCATTGACGATTTTTCTTTGTTATAATACTAATATTTTGCTACATCCACGTTTTTTCTTCGTTTTCACTGCAACTTTTTTCATTAAATTAAGAAACTTTTAAGAAACTTTTAGAACTAAAATGTGGCTGAAAACTAAAAAACTTTTACTATCTAGGCCTTGAGCCAGGTTTCTTATAAAAAAAGAAACGTGTATTTGAAACTTTGCACAAATACGTACGTGTTACGTGTATAAATAATAAATGTAAGTAATAGTTGACTTGACTGAAGTCTTTGTTTCCAAACACATCAGACAGGACCGGACCCCACCACAAGCAGCTCACTTACATACAGAATGATCTTGTTTTTATTATCGCGTTTTATTATATTAGTTACAATTGTATTTTGAGGTCTATTTTTTTTAAATTTTTTAACAATTACTTGTGTGGTTAAAGTTCAGAAGATTAAGCAATGTCACATTATTTTTGTCTGGGTTATGCTCTGTGTAACATGTTAAACAAAGAATGTATCATTTTTCTAGTCTGGGTTAAAAAAATTGATTGGTTGTGTGCCAGAAAGATATGGCAATTTATTTCAAATACCAACACAGCTTTGGGGCTTACAATCAAATCTGCATAGTTCGAACTCGTGTAATTTGAACTTTAGGTATCTAACTCGAACGAAATTCTCTGTCACTTCAAGGATCACTAATGAACCAATTCTTATAAAACAAACCTCTATAATTCGAACTTTTTGTAATTCGAACATTTTCATGCTTCCCCAGGGTGTTCGAATCAGACCGAATTGACAGTATTTCAACCTCATTGGCCAGTAATTTGAAACTGGCCGGCACACTGTTTACGAGACCAGTTTAAAAATCTACTGTCAATTAAAATCTAATAAGCAACCGCTCAATAAGCAACTAGGGCTGGATTGACCCTAACATTAAGCAACTCGAGGGCTCATTGAATTACTGTTAGCAACTAAGAATTCAAACGTCATTTATTTTAAATGCTAAAACTGGGCACGAATGTTCACTGTGCTGTTGAAGTTCTTGACTAACATTTTTACACGTATTGTCTCTTAAGTCTTGTGTTGTAGGCGTTACAGTTGATGATTTTGACCCACGAACTTAGGAGTGGTACCCTGGGGACAGGAGAGGCTGTTATGGGTACAAAAAGTGTTAAGCAACTTTTAAGCAACTTTGAGGACTAAAATATCCAAAATTTTAAGCAACTTTCAGGGCTGGAACAAAGTCTAGTTGCTTATTAAAAAAAATAGTGTAGGTTGAATCTTGAACAGTCAGATCATTGTAGGAGATCAAAATGCTGGAAAGTCTTTATCATAGGTTGGTTTTTTATTGCCAAACGTTTGTTCTCATTCTGTTGTAATTATTTTAGAAGTAATTGTGTTTCATTTTTTGTTATCCCAAAAACTGTTGATAGACGTTGCCAGGTTTTTTTTGTCTATGATACCTTCCAGTTTTAGTTGCAAAAGTAACTTAAGAAAGCATAATTAAGTGTTGTTTTTAGAGGATGCTCCAAGGTGGTGAATATTTTTAATATGTTTTTTAATAATATATATTCAGTAATATATTTTCTCCAAAATGTCACAATTTTCTCAATAGCGTGGAATTCTCGAACGTCTAGACGCAGGAGAGATAGTTGTTGGAGATGGAGGTTTTGTGTTTGCTCTAGAAAAGAGAGGCTATGTAAAGCTTGGACCATCAACACCAGAAGCTTGTGTTGAAAATCCTGAAGGAGGTAAGCAGAAGTTGTTTTGTTAGATACCCTCCTGCTTGTTTAATTTTGTATCTGCCAAGTGAAACGGGAATACAAGATCTTGAATTTAAAGGTGTTTTATTCCGTTTTCTTTCCAGTTAGACAACTCCACAGAGAGTACTTACGTGCTGGTGCGGATGTTATGCAAGCATTTACTTTCTTCGCAACTGATGACAAGCTCAGCAATCGTGGCAACAAAGCAGCTGATCATGGTGTAAGAATTATGTGATTTGTTGCGATTTTCCTAATTTTTTGCAAACAATTTTAACTTTTGTCCCATGAATCATATGTTTCTGATTTGCAAGACACGCGCTAAATACGAAACATGTATCTTCTATGGAGATGCAGTTATGCACTACACTAGCTCTCGTGAGATTGTTATTGAATCCTCTTTTATTGGTAGAATTGCCCTTCTTGGGTTTTAACGCACCCCCTTCACTTTTTAGTACATTTCTACTACCTCGTATAATCTAATCAAATATGTGTTTATCTGGATGTTCCGAAATTATCATTGCTTCATAACAACAAATGTTTAAAACTTTGCTTAAACTAGTATGCTTTTCACCCTGCTTTTTAAACCTGATAGTGCTCTAACATCAACAAAGAAGCATGCAAACTTGCAAGAGGAGTTGCAAATGAAGGAGATGCAATTGTACTTGGTGGAATCTGTCAGACTCCAGCTTACTTAAGCAACAAAGGCAAGGAAGCCGTCCAGGCTCAGTTCAAAACCCAAGCTGATGCTTTTGTTGAAATGAAAGTTGACTTCTTACTAGCAGAGGTAGTTTTTTTTTAATGTGAAGTTGATTTTTTGCATTGGTTTTTTCCACTAGTTAAATTCTGTTTTTTTTCCTGTAATTTTAGTACTTTGAGCATGTTGAAGAGATGGAATGGGCAATTGAAACATTAAAAAAGACTGGATTACCTGTTGCTGCCACCATGTGCATTGGACCAGAAGGAGACCTACATGGTGTTTCAACTGCTGAATGTGGTGTAAGAATGGCCAAAGCAGGTAAATTATTCCACTAACGATTTAATTAAACACAATTGTTACCAATGTAAACAGTGCTGAGAAGAGGGGGGTCAAGGGGTCTCTGTCCCGATGGCCCATGGCTATAGGGTAGGGGCCCATTAATAATAACTCAAAAAAATTTGATAACTAATTCCGTTATAACAACATGTCACAATAACAATAATAACAAATACCTATAAGTGAAATAAGGCAAGAAATTAACAATAACACCCCATTATGTTTCTCAAACAGAGCTAGTAGCTTTAGTTAATTTTCTAGTTACATAACAAAATAATTTCTGTTAATCAGATCAGTACATCTTTATTCAAGAGATGGTCTTTTTGGCCTTTGCATCTGCGAAATGGCCAATTATGGAGCCATAGTCAAGTTTTTTGGCAACATCAGTTTCTATAGACATTGACGCAGATGAGCTAAGCAATTTAGCATCCAAAATAGCCAACAGACCAATTTCAGCAACCATTGTAATCAAAAATTGCCGTGGGAGCATTCCCTCGGACCCCCTAGAAGTGTACGCCTCCGTCGCACCTGCACGCCTTCGACGTGACTCGCTATTTATCTATTGTCCTGACCCGGGGCCCATAAACCCTTTTCACGGCCCTCCACGGCCCTGATGGTAAATGCAATGATGAAATTTAAATATGTTTTCTTTTCAGTACTTTAGTAACTTGCGAATGATAAAGTTACTAAGCCGAATTGATTACTACGAATGCCAATTTTATCTTGCCCGACTAGAAGTATGATATATAAAACAAACAAATTTCCTGACTTTACTCTTGATTCGAATATTCTGAACACGGTGAAATAAACTAACTAATGATCATTCTATTTACAGGGTATTTATAATAAATTGTAAGGTCATGAAGACTATCAAATAAGTTTAGATATTTCGAGAACAAGAAGATTAAAACATGATTACGAAGTTAAAAATAAAATGATGCAATTGATTATGTAATGGACTAAAATTAGGTACGACGTAATGATAAAAATAGGCACGCTACAGTATTAATTCTTGATTGTATTTGCTTCCAGGAGCCGATATAGTTGGAATCAATTGCCACTTTGATCCTCAGATTTCATTGGCAGCTGTTGCCGAAATTAAAAAGGGAATTGAAGGTGCTGGACTCAAGAGACATCTTATGGTTCAACCTCTTGGCTTCCAAACACCTGATGTAAATTCCCAAGGATTCATTGATTTGCCAGAATTTCCATTTGGTATGTTAATTGTGGATATTTTCCTTTCACAAAATGTATTATATTCATGTGTGTTGCCATGTTTTTGTTACTATAAAGGCTATTTCCTTCCCAATGCAGCTCTTGAGCCAAGAATTTGCACCAGATGGGATATTCAAAAGTATGCAAGAGATGCTTACAACATGGGAGTTAGATACATTGGTGGATGCTGTGGATTTGAGCCTTACCACATTCGTGCCATCAGTGAAGAGGTAAACTTCTTTATTGTCAGTTTGTCATCATAGCTCATTTATCCTCGTAAAAGGCTGCGCAGGTAAAGATTTGGTCTGCACAGCCAGCAAAGAAGACGCAATGCAAATACTTCGTATATCGAGGTGCAAATATGCTACTACTTTTAAAAAACGGTGCTATTTATTTATAGGTTATTTATTTATTTGTTGTCTTTACTGTTTAGCTTGCCAAGGAGAGAGGAAAATCTGCCGCAGGAAGTGAAAAACATGACATGTGGGGTGGTGGTCTGTTATTGCACACCAAACCGTGGGTTAGAGCTAGGTAAGAATGCTGCTGAACCTAGTGCTACAACATTTGTTTTTGTCATTTGGATTTTAACATTCATTTCTATCTCAAAGCTGGGTATTAATCTTAACTTTGTCCACTTTTAGAGCCAATCGTGAATACTGGGAGAACATCAGACCTGCAAGTGGAAGACCAATTTGTCCATCAATGTCCAAACCTGATTCATGGGGTGTCACAGCTGGCCACAATTTCTTGGTGCAGAAAAAAGAATCCACACAAAAAGAAGATTTGGAGCGTGAACGAAAAGCAGCAATTTCTAAATGAAAACATTTTTGATGAAATTGTTTCCCTATGAATATACTGCGCCTGGGTATTTGGTTTTTATGTTTTGTTAGTTTTGTAAACTTAAATAATTGCCTTTGGTAAAGTGAAATAAATGCATTGGCGCAATTAAAAGAATTTGTTTGGATGTTTATTGCTCCTTGCATTTCATCTTTGTCACGGTTTTGCATCTTTGCATTCCCATTGGCTTTCGATAGTTGGCACAACAGCGCCAAACTTTCATTGCGCGCGACGGAGGAGAGAGCTTATGAAAAAGACTTTGTTTTATGTCTTTGGCTTGGCTGAGGAAATGCTTCAAACCTTCAGTATAATAGTCACAAGAGAATTAAGTTTTCTCTCATAACACGCGACAAATCGTGATTGGTTGATCAACTGTAATATGGCGCAGAAACAAAGACAATCTTTGTTTAGTGTCCAGAACATTTCGGTAGAAAGGAGCGGGATTTTCAAATCGCGGCGCTGGCGCAATAAAATTGAGCCGTTGGGCTTTCACACACGCAAAATTTAGCAATGGCGTAAATGACTTAGGCGGCGCCAGCCCTCAAAAAGTGGGGAGGACGGGAAACATTTTTAGGACCACGCCCATTTTAATGAAAGCCACGCCCAGTCCTCCCCGTTGTGCCGCCTCTGAACTTGAGCAGCAAGGTCAAGATGTTTCTTCCAATATATGAGCCATGAAACACGGCATTTGATCATGTTTTGGTTGAAAAAATTGAATGTAAACCGAGCTCTAATGACAGGTAAAATGTAAAAGTTAATACAGCCCACAGCCCTTGTTTTATTTCCTGACATTATGAATTCAATGATTTACTGGGGATTTGCATTGCTAATTAGGCCATTCTCAATTGGAAAAATTAATATAATTTTAAGAGCTAGCGAGTAAATGTTTCATTTTCACGCATTTGGAAGCAAATTTAATAATTCTTGCATTATTGCAACCTCTTTGTTGTTCTAGCAAAACTGTTTTTCACAACCATATCTTGTAAAAAGAAAGCAGAAGTACGAATTACCAGGGGCAAGATGAAACTAATTTGTGAACTATACAGTTTATCATCTCTGGCTTAATGATGCAGAGCCATCAAGACAAAATTTTTTAGTTTAGTCTCTGAATCTGTACGTTTCTTCCATGTTTATTGAGTTTTTCCCTTGATAATCCGACCGACCCTCGTGGTATGGTAACTCAAACTTGTTTATGAAGACGTGGGTGCTAAGTTAACACTTTTATACAAAGGGTGCTTTGTTGCAAAGAAAGTTTTTCTAAACTTGTTTAGAAAAAACTTTCTAAAACTGTTTTTTCTAAAACATAAAATTGATAAACCAATCAATGATACATAAGATTCAATTCATATTTGACTGTGAAAGCAACAAAACAATAAAACGAATACACGTTTTTTATTTATAAGAAAGTATTTTATAAGAAAGCTATTTTCCGTTCTCAAAAAGGGTAAAAATGTTCAGGGATAGATCTTTCAAGCCTAACAAAGTTGACAAATTTAGATGTTCAAAATTTCAAAGGGAATTTCCATCCAAGAGTGAAATTGTCCACGTCAAAGAAGTAAATTGATACGCAACGCATGGAAAGGTCATTGTTAGCAAAATTAAATTCATATTAGAAACAAAAATTTATTTGTGAGTAACAATTGTAGAATTTTTCCAAAAGTTTCATAATGTTTTCGAAGTGAATGGTTAGAATATGCTATATGTAATCTTCTATCCTATCTCCTTCATTTGAAGTTATTATAAGTATAAGTTGGTCATTTTGAAGAGTCGTGGTTTGTGATAGGGTCATTTTCGTAGTTGCCAGGACGGTAAAATGATATCCTTGACAATCTTGAACATTACACAAACACAATACTGAAATACTCATACTAGGAAAGGAAGTCTTTTTGGCCCACCAAATAGGAAGATAATTTCGCAATGGAAATTTACTTCCATACTTATAAGCTCTTAGGTTCTTGAAATACTTCCAAAGCACTCAGATTGTCTGTAATTCAGTGAGCATGGATGAAACGATAAAGCAAGCGAAAAAACCTCGAAAGCAGCTCTCAGAGCAGCTTGGAATAATCGTTTATGGTCTGGTGTTGTTGGCTCTTGTGCTCGAGACGGTTCATATGAGATTTTCGTTGAGGAACGTCGAGAATGAAACAATGAACGAAATCAACATGCTCAAATTCAAACAGAAGGAATTGGAAAAGAAATTGGAATCAGCATTAAAGGAACCAAAGTACAACATTGTTACAATCGACAAGATCAAAGATGAACAAGCAATAAGAAAGAGAAGACATGTCTTAGCGAACGAGCAGTTGTATTTGCCTCAAGCAGGGAATTTGTTTTTATTGTTGAAGAATGGCAAATTGCATACCCATGGAAGTGGCAAAAATATAAGCAACATTATTATATGCTGTCCAGGAAAGAAAGGAGAAAAGGGACCACCTGGACCACTTGGACCACTTGGAATGAAGGGTCAAAGAGGTGATACGGGACCAGTAGGGCCAACGGGAAACGCTGGACCAACTGGACCTCAAGGAATCAGAGGATTAAAGGGTGAGAAAGGAGATAGGGGAATGGACGGTAAATCGATTGAGAAAGCAAGGATCGTGAATCCATTCGAAAGTGTGTCCAAGTATCGTGAAACCAATAACCTTACATTGTACTGTGAAGCAACAGGGAACCCAAAGCCAACCTTGATGTGGATCTTTCCATCAAAATCAACAGACGAAAGATACAAGATATACAAAGATGGGCGTCTGGAAATTACAAACATCAAGCATGTTGATGCAGGAATTATTCAGTGTGTTGCGGAGAATATATTAGGACAAGCGAGCACAGAGACAAGACTCGATGTTCAGTTTAAACCGCGTGTTTATCTTTCAACTACAATCGTGACAGCACCTGCAGGCAAAAAGGTAGAAGTTATTTGCAACGTAAGCTCAAACCCCATTTCAGTTATCAGTTGGAAAAAAGTTGCTGGAGCAAAGGCTAGAACAGTTATCCATGTGGGTCAAGGAAAGGGATTAAAGCTTGTATTAAATAAACCTGCTGTTGCAGATAGTGGGTTGTACATTTGCTCTGCACACAATGAAATTGGTTCGTCGACTGGACAGGTGATGGTGCAAATTGTGCCCAATGCTCATTGCCCTGAACTCTTTGAAAAAGGACACCGTAAGAACGGAGTGTACTGGATTCGACCAGACAAAGGACAAGCATTCCAAGTATATTGTGACATGGAAACAGATAACAAAAGATGGACTGTGATACAAAGACGGATAGATGGGTCTCAAGATTTCTATTTGAATTGGGATGACTATAAGAAAGGATTTGGAGACTTGACAAATGAATTTTGGCTTGGAAATGATCTGATTCATCGATTGACAAAACAAAATAACACGATGATTCGGTTTGATCTTGAAGATACACAGGGAAACAAAGCATTTGCAGAGTACAGTTCATTTTCTATTGATAACGAGGCTAATAAGTATCGATTGCATGTTGCAGGTTACAAAGGAACAGCCGGGGATTCCTTTCAACTTCACAGTGGTTATGCATTTTCAACGAAGGACAGAGACAACGATGGTTGGGGTGGAAGTTGTGCAACTAGTTATCATGGTGCATGGTGGTACGAAAAATGCCATGCTTCAAACTTGAATGGTAAATATTTGAATGGAAATCACAAGTCGTACGCTAATGGATTGAATTGGTACACTTGGAAAGGCTATCATAACTCTTTGAGAAGAACTGAAATGAAAATTAGATTTAATACTTGAAATGATTATTTCAAAGTGTTGTTGAAGTTTTCAAAGTCATAATCCAGTTGTATTTCGTGTTAATAATTCGACAGGTAAGAGAACAGTCATTGATGATAACAATATTCAACCGAACATAACATGGATAATATATCAACTCAAACATCATGCAGCTTTTCCCATGCTCCCAGACAATGGTGTCATAAGAAGTCTAACACAGAACGGAAACCTGTTGTATCCCTCGATCCTATCTCCTTCGTTGGAAGTTACTCTTTTTCCGCGCCAGATCTTTTTTGAAAACGACTTTGGAGAAAAAAGTAAAATAACAGAACAGGTTTTACGTGGGGGTGCGTGGAAATTGTTCGCGGTAAGGAACGTTGCATTTTGCCCCCCAGAAGGGGGTGGTCATAAGAGAAGCCCCTGGGCAGGGAAGTCGCAAATGTGAGTAACTTTCTGAGTCTATAAAAATTCAGCGCTAGAGGCGGAGCAAGCACGTACTACCCATCGGGGAAGAGAACCTGGTCTAGCTGAATCGTCTCGTAGCTATCTTGAGAGAAACGAAATTAGAATAGCTTATAGTGTGTTCACATTCAGCAAAAATAATTTACTATTCAGCAAAAAGAAAATTGACAACAAATCTTCAATATCCAAACACCACATTGATTTACGCATTTTAAAAATTAATCCGCTATCTAATTCTATATAAGAGATATGGATGTTTCATCTTGTCTTTTACTCCTAAGAGAAATAAAATAAAACGTAAAATAAAAATAGAACGCCGTACCTGGAGCCTGGTGCTTTGCAATGAATACGAGACGGGACCACTATGGTTACACTCTAAGAATCACATTTATTGGAAAGAAATATTTAGATTATTTAACCTTACCCCATATTGTCTTTCTCCTCTGCGAGCCTCAGTGCTATAATAATGGCTATGGTGTCGGTCATAGAAACTGTTTCTCATCATCATTACATTGTGATTTAATGACTTCAATTTCATGACGTTTTGTGATGACTTGTCAGAGGTTGTAAACATAAATTAAGCATAATAGCTAATACAGATGCGTCTAATCGTTGAAATGTAATATAAAAAGAGCATTTAAATATAAAAGTGATCGCAATAATAAAATAAATATAGAGTCAACTCTGTCTAATTCGAACACCCTGGGGAAGCGTGACAATGTTCGAGTTACAAAAATTTCGAATTATAGAGGTTTGTTTGATAAGAATTGGTTCATTAGTGATCCTTGAAGGGACAGAGAATTTCGTTCGAGTTAGATAAAGCTCGAATTATGCGAGTTCAAACCATGCAGATTTGACTGTACAAAAAAATGTGAATAATAGTTGAGCTAAACCCAGGCTATTTTTCCTTCTATTGCAAACATCAAAAAGATATGAATGAAAAGATATCCCCTTGAAGGACAACTTTTCCCTATTAAAACTTGTGACTACACAAAACAAACACAGCAAATCTTTGTTTTCAAGATTATTAATACCATGGAAAATTTTGAAAGAATTTACAGAACAAAGCGACGATTAAAAGCATTCTTTTCTCACTGAATGCCATTCTTTTTCTTTGTAAATATCTAAAAAATAAGCAAATGCGAAGGAGTTGATTGCTTTTGACTTTTGGCAATTTCCCTAATTTTTTTGATTTCTCAAAAAATTTTGCAACAGAATGTCAAATTCATCTTGAAACTTTCAACTGGATGCATTGAAGCATAATTGAGTTTCATAAAGTAAAGATAAATGGTTCCACCAATGGGAATGCACACAAGTGCAACACAAATGCCAGTGCCAAGCTTGAATAAAGGAACAACGCAGAATGGGGCAAGAACTTTGTTTCGAAGTGTCATCCCCGCGGAAAAAACCGGAGAAGCGAAACGTTCCCACGGGACGTATGAGAGAATGTTCTCCTCATATTTGACTTCAAATCCATTTGGAAGCAAGAAAGATAGAGGTTTTTAAAGAGGTTTTCAAAAAAAGAAAAAGATATTTTAACGGTATGTTTCCTTTTATACTTCTCTATACCTAGATATCAACAGAGTACAATATATTCCCGATGTCTCTTGAAAATACAACCCACAAAGAATCTAACCCTGCTAATTATGGTCTTCTAATCGGTTTTGATGCCAAATCACGAATTGACCGATTAAATGGTTTTGATTGACGAATGTTCGAGCCTGAAAGGCTCAAGCTAAAAAGCACTTTTAAGGAATAATTTCCACCAGGAATAATTTCAATAATTCCCTAATTAAATTCCTAACAAGGACCTAATTTTCAGAAAAGAAGATGATATATAAAGAATTCTCTCTGGTATTAAGATTTAGATTTGCAAAACGTATTTCCATAATTATCCATTACTGCGCTGAAATTGTTTTTGATAAAGTCGTGTTCTCATGTTCTTTAAGTTCATAACCATGCAATCAACAAAAGCAGGAACAACTTAAATATGGCGATATTTGTAAAGAGTAATTTTCAATCATCAACTTGAAAATTAGTCATCAATGCTTCCAAAATAACATGTTTTCACAACAGAAGAAGAGCAGCAAACATAATGAATTATTAATAAAGCAATAAATAGCTTATTTACGTCAGCAAACAAGCGAAACGAATAACAAATTGGGCTTGATATTGATGGTAGGTAGATCCTCACTTCAAATTACAAGGATCGAACCCTGTTTGTCTCATTTACAGGTCGAAACGAATAGCTAATTGGTGGGTTTGATATTGCTGGTAGGCAAATCCTCACTTCAAATTACAAGAATTGAACCATGTGTGTCTCATTTAAAGATCCATTGCATGTCGTCAGCCTCTGAAACAGCAGGGTCCAGAGAGCTTGTTGTATAAAGTTAGAGGTGGGAAGCAAAGAAAAATACTTCATACCTATGGGTCTGTGGGATGTGTCAAAGATGTGTTCTGGTTCTCTACCATTGCTCTACTTGTTGAGTTTTTCAATTGGTTCATCAGTTGGTTTTCAACCATTATCTGAATTAAATGCGTTAACAAGTGATTTCAGTGATCTTGATGTATCATGTTTTGGTAAGTGCCAGTTTTATTTTAATCTTTTTTCTTTGACTTCTGATGGAAATATGATGACCATACTTAAGTATTAATGCTAATCTTGCCATCGTGGCACATTTAATCAAGAATATATGCCTGTTTGCAACATTTACCTTAACTTCTCGAATAAGCCTCCGGGAGTCTTATTCGTGGGGCTTTTTTCATGTTTGGTGCATTTTTCTCAACGGTTGACGCAAAGACATTTTTCCTTTTATTTAACTGCAAGGAGTTGCAATCATTGTTTGTACAAAAAATTGCCATTTTCTAATTAACTTTCATTCAAGAACTATTGAGCAAAATGCTCTAAGCGATGCTCAGTAATGGCGTTAAAGTAAAGTAAAGTAAAGTAAAGTTTCCATTGCCATCATTCAATCTTTGCAAATATTTCTTACATTTTTTGAGGTCAATTGCTATGCTATCAATCCTTTCCGTTCAAAATTTTCTTTTCTGTACATGGCTTCATGTATTGGAAAATCTTTTTCCATTCATCTTGCTCTAGTGATCAAAGCTTCGTGAGGTGTATGCCTCTGAGCCATTTTTCTGATTTCTCAAAGTAGATTGTCCATCGCCGTTACTGCTGACGTTTCATTGATAAGCGCACATATGGCAAATACGACATAGTAAACTTAACATTGCAAACACATTGCCTATATTTTTTTACTGATTAGTTATTTTCTTCGTAGCACAAACTGAGTTCATGATGTTGCTTTTTCTGTTTTGCAGGAAAATCAAAAACATTTATGCTCCAACTCGACGATGCGGTGAAGGAAGGAAAAAAGTGTGATGCGCAGGCAACGTTGCTCCTTGGCAGAATTGAGACAATGTGCCAGTATCTCAAACCGTTGAATGGTTTTGCAAGCAAGTTCGACCGTCTCTTGAAGCTACTTAAAACGTTTCAAAAAAGCTTGGATAAACTGACAAAGTTTGCTGACAATATCCCTAAGATTGGCCAACTAAGGAAGATTATTGTTGAAAAGGTCATACCAATGTCATTGGATGTAATGGAGAAAATCAGCAAACAGGTGAACAAAGTTATCGACTTCGAAAAGGTAGTTCTTGGATTCAAAAAAACTGCCAAACTTCTTTGGAAAATAGACAAACGTGGTAAGTTTCCTTTTTAATAAATTTAATTAGACAACAAACAAGCTAGATATAATCATTTCCCAGTCACGAGGCCGATATTTGTTTTTGTTATAAAACTTCAATACATTTAGCTTGTTATTGTATGACAAAGGGTGTGTATAGAAGCTACATATGAAAAAGAGCTTCTTGTGAAATCACTAATGAAAAATACACATTTTATTTTTAGGGGCAAAGGTATGTAAATTGACATCCCCAGTTGGTTTGTCATTGGAACAACTGCAGAGAATGGTTCGCGGTTTCAACAACGGTTCAATGAACGTGCTTGAGAAAACAGACAAGGCACAGAAGTGCATGACACAATACTGCCATGGAAGAGGGGGAGGGAGTTCATGCAGTGAATGTCGCCTGGTCGAAAAAGGCTCTACAGATTCTAGTCCGAAGATTTTGAGCTGGAAGGGAAAAATGACAACATGCCATCAGAAGCTTTCCCAAGCAAATTCATTACTATCCAAGATGAATTTCATCTCCACATTGGTTCGCATATCTGAACAATTATTTACATCCATCGAAAACTTTATTGAACCAATCAACAGGAAGCTTTCTTCGCTTGCATCCTCAGTTGGCAAAGTTCTTTCAAATTTGATGTCTTGTTGTCCATGTGGACGTCCAAATCTTATTGGGTGTGGCATAAAGGCGGCAACAGCGACAATTAACCTCATGACATGCCCACTGGACGGAGTAACAAACTATGTCGTAAGTCAATTCATGACAGTTATCAAACAAAAAATCCTTGCATTCCTGGGAATCACAATCCCCAAAATTGGCATTGAGTTCGAAATTCCTTCCATGGGATTTACTATCCCCCTGCCTTCCTTCTTACAAGCATGCATTGGCGTTAGCAAAACAGAAATGAAAATAACAACAGCAAAGTCATTTCAGTTGAGAATAGCCTCATCCTTTACAGGAGAGAAGTACTCGGTTGTCAAAAAATCGTCTCTAGGCGGGGAGATTAAAGCGGCTTGCAGCGATGCTTTAAACGGGTTTAAAAAGATTGGCAAATCTATGAGCACGTGCTTTGATCGGGTTGATGATTTGTTTTTTGCTATCCCTGTGATCGGTTTTTTGGCTGCCCTGACGTGTGATCCCAATTACAAAGACCCGGACCCTGGAATAAATTACTGTCCATGTCAATCAGGAGAGGATGCTTTAGTGAATAAAAATGAGAAGCAACCAAACTGCGTGGTCTGGCATAGAACATGGATAAAGTCATGTGCAACAACTTGCCGGGACAAGAAGTACGTTTCTGGAAAAGATCCATCGGGGAAGACAAGTCTGATGTCCACAACAAATGGCTACCCACATTGCGATAAACTGAAGTACTACTGTCGAAAAGAAAACGTGGTTGTCAAGAATGGAAAAGTGAAGTGCGCAAATGCCTACACACATCTTACAGGTTCGTGCCCAATCATCCCAGATCCCGGCTATATCTGTCCAATAGCTTCAATCCATTGTGGATCAGTCTCACATGGAAAAGCCGTCTGCTGGGACTACAGATTCATAGAATGTACAAAAGATAACGGGAAAAGATTTCCAATGTGCAACTGTAGAAACAGGGATAGTGGTGGATTTGAGAAAGGTGAGATAGTCTGTCAAATTGAAAGCAAGAGCTCATCTGACAACTTGCAAGCATTGAAGGAGATACGTCATAGCGTGAGTTGCTTTCGTCCACTTGGTAGATATGAAAACGTGAAGACAGACTGTGGCAGCAACATGGTTCCTTGCGTCGTGGAAAAACCAGCAATTGACGCATATGAGAGGTGCTCTTTGAGTAAAGGTGAGAAATTTTGGGACGCTCATGGGAAAAAGTTTGTGTACGCCGGAGCAACAGTTTTGGTTTTTGGCGTAGCAGTTCTACTGGGGTACATCGTGGTCGTTATTCGCGGTGGTGAGGGGTTTAACTGCAAAGCATGTTTGATTGCGGCTCTCATTCCAGGGATAATTATTGCCATTGGGATAAGTCTGATAGTTTGTGGCAGCGTGATCAAAACACCAGAAGACAACATATCCAACTACGTTCGTATGGGGTGATAAAACCTTTGTGGATTTTTCCTTCTTTTTAACTCTAATGTCAGAATTATTTCATTTCTGGACATTTTATAACTCGCATAAAGACACAATTGCAATAATAAGTTCACCATTATCATATTTTTGCTTTATTATTGCAATAACATGTTCACTTCATTTATTTGTGAACTTTAGTTTACAATTTTATATTTTTACTCTATTATTGCAGTCACAAGTTTTAAATATTCAGCATTTTCTATTGCATTGATATATATTGCATATATTTCATGGATTAATGAAGTAGTTCTTTTTATCACACCTGCTGTTTATCTCAGCTTTTTCAACCATCTGTTGCTTTTAACACATTGATTAACATTGAGAAAATAAAATTTCATGATTAATTTTTGCTATTAACCTCCAAAGTTTACAATTTTGACCATTTTAGCACGCAAATTGAGAACACCAAAACTTACATTGTGACGTGTTTTTCAATTTAGCTCCTCCAGCGCAGCAGCGCAGCAGACACTGTGTCCATGACTCTGACACATACTTTAGAACACCAACGGCAACATGTTGGTTACGAGGAACTAACAGGGAACTCAATGCAACCCATATGCAACCATTTCTTCCTCGCGATTTCAATTCAATGAAAAACTTTTGTTTGTATTACTAGTCAGTCACGTATTTCTTTTGGCCTCCATGGCAAACAAATAGCGAGTAAATCGAGGAATTTCATAACGAAGATCATCAAAATGTGGTCAATTATTGGTGGTGTTTGGAGATTTGCTACCGGAATTGTCTCATTTGTTGTTGGGATTATATTATGCAGAAGAAGTCAGGTTGAAGGTGAGTAAAATACCTGCTACTACTTTACATTGCTTTAGTCCACTTTGAACCATGGAATAATATAAATCAATCTAACATGCTGTTAGGCTGCCGGCTTACAAAAAAGACGTGGAAGGGTTTAAATTCACATACAAACCAATGCTATTTTTCAATTATTACACCTTCGAACAAATGTTTCTACATATTATATCTAGTTATGTTTCTATCTTATCTGTGATTTTAAACAACACCCAACCTTGGTTTTGCTTGGCGTACATGCAGATACCGGCTTTTAATAGTATTATAAAAAATAGCAGAGCAAAGAATTCAGTTTTTGCTATATTTAATTAAAACAGGTTCTGGTAGTTTTTACTTCCTTTTTCCAAAACAATTTGGTATTATACATAGGCGTTCTTCCTCCTTGCATTTTGCACGTAATTGTAGTTCATACCGTATGAATCAAACGTCACTATGCCATGGCCACAAACATTTATTTTTAAACCAAGAAATACCTGAAATCAGTTGTCTCACAGTTTTGGAGTTTATTGATAATTAGGATGCTATTTCAAATAGTAAAACTACTTCCCTGTTTGGGCTGTGAGAGTTTCAGAAAAGAGTTTGACTATAGCACAACAGTTCCTTTTTTAAAGACACTTTTTGTGATTTGAAAACAGTGAATGTGATGAATTTTAAAAGTGGCAACACTCAAACTTCCCTTGTTGGACAAACTTGCACCACTCTATCCCACTTTTTGGACTGTGGTGGATGAGTGGTGCACATTCTGATATCAAGGTGTATTTCTGTTGCATCTCATATAATAAAAAATGTGAAGAAATATATTGCCTACTCTCCAATCTTCAATGTTGTAGATTGCCCCACATCCTTCACTTTTGCCCGTGTAGTCCCTGTAGGAATTTGCTACAGGCTATAAGCCTATGCAAAAATTTTATATAAGTATATAAGTATCTATAGATTCTTACTGTCTACATTGGCATCACAGTGCTCGATGTACAGAAGTACAGAGCAATAATAGAATAGAAGCAAGAAAGTATACTTAGTTCTCTGTTACTCGGAGTTTCTGTTACTCGGAGATTATAGTCTGTCTGATGATTGCGAAAGCATGAAACTCTGAGTAACAGAGAACTAAGTCTACTTTCTTGCTTCTATTCTAAGTATATAAATATAAGTAGAAATCTCCCATTTTGCCTCTCAGATGTTTACTTCATTGCTCATAAGATTGCTAAAAGTAATGTTATTGTTCAACAAGTGTTTTCACTCATATTTATTGTTTATTGTAAGCAAAGTATACACAAGGTGTGATTTAAGCTGTGCTTGCATAACAATGGAATTTTAATATTCTGAAATAAATTTTTCTGCGGACAATAAGTCACCTGCAACCCAATTTGCTCTTGTTAGATTTGTTTTTCTGAATGTAATTGGTTTTCCAATAACAGTAAAGTGGTGTACATGCCCAATGTTATTCTCCATGTGACATAGTAACTTTGATATTTGAATCCTTGAATTCAGAATATATCCCAAACCAACATTAAGTTCTTAGGAAAGAAATACAGGATTATATAACATTATTCTTTATGACACTTGTAGATAATTCGATGTCAATATTTGATTATTTATCATGGTATTTGTATTTTTCTGGAAGCAATATAGGGCTGGACAAAGCTAAAACTTGTTGTGTCCATCCAACAAAGAGACTTTTTCAATTACCAATCATAGAAGTTTTCATTTTCAATTGAAGTCTTATTCCCGATATAAACTATCAATTTATATTTCCATTATAGAAAATAAATATTTGCAGGAGTTCAGAAATTTAAATTCGAAAGACACAGGAAAGTGGTTTAAGCTTCCATGGATTTCAATTAAACAATGGCAATAAGAGTTGAATTCTTTCATGTTTTGAAAACGAGGCGCTGTTTGACGTTCTCAAAATGAGGCATTATACATAGCCTCGTTTTGAGATGCGAAGATGGAATAAAATTCACCCAAATTTGACGCAATCGCAATTTTCTATTCATCAATTTCGAAGAACGATACAGCAGCAGAATCTAATGTAATCACGAGAGAGAGAGTAAGAGTTATTTTGCACGAAAAGCCATCAGATAAGCATATTATTTTTCTGATTCTAATCTGACGTGATCTATTTTCCATTCATTGAGCAGATGTGTGCATTATTTGAGCTTCAAAACTAATTGGCTTTTCCTCAATACGGATTTTTCAGTCCGTTTTTCTAATATCGGTTTTTAATCTTGTACCAAGGCGTAAAAACGTGAAATGCAAAAGTAGAAATCTTATGCTTAGCTACACGATTTACTCATTTTGTTGACTAATGCTTTCCTCTTCTTATCACCACTTTATGTAAGCAGTTTTAATCTTGACACCACGAAATTACGTCATTCTCAAACAGACAGGTTGTTTTTATCATATCGAGGCTCAACTGTTTCAGATATTTGATGATTTGATGTTGAATGAATTTAACGTCGGATATTTTTACGTTGTCCCCAATTCCGCCAGCTCCAAAATATCTCCAACGCCATTTGTGACCGTCTTTCACACCACCAACAGAGGCAAATTAAGAAACATTGATAATTTGTTGATATTTTATGCATTTCTGCATCATGTTAGTCAATGTCACGACTATCTTGCTGCTGTTTATAATTTCTCAGTTTTCTTGATAATTGCTATGGCATTTCTTCTATTTCATCTTTGTCTTTCTCCCTAGTTTCCCCTCGCATCGAAAGCTTCTGCTCAAATTAAAATTCTCCCATCATCTTCCGAGCTTGGTTATTGACAAACGTTTCAATTTTTGATAATATGGCTTCGTTTTCATTTCATGCGCTAAGTGGCGTAGTTTACGAAAATGCCCAAAATGCGGTGCGGACTAACAAAAATAAGAGTTTAAAATAATGTTTTTTTGCTTCAAATTTTAAATTTTTGCCAATTTCGGGGCTTCGTAAAAAGGCCGATATACCAGCCGATAAGGTAGTTTTATTTAGGCTTAGGTTAAGCGTCGCTCTTCTCATGTGCCGAATCAAATAGAATTAAGTTAGACGAAATACAGCCTGTCGTTCCCAATTAGATATGCCTTACTTAATCAAGCTAAACGTCGCACTTTTGATGTACTTAATTCAGCAGCTAGATTCAGCGCATGAGAAGAGCGATGTTTAACCCGGGCTTTAAAGCCTGCACGCTCAATCCATGAACATCTATATTTGACGTCTTATGCAAATGAACTTGTGCGAATTGAATAGGTAAAGTAATTTATTGCTATCAATTATCAATGAGGCATCCAGATGCACGTTTCTATCAACAATTTATCATAGTCATCTCACGAATCAATTCAAGAATCGAAAATCAAAATTACGAAAAATATATAAAAATGGGTAATTTTTTGCATCACATGAGGACTGATATGAAAGTCTTTCAGCTTATCTCGCACTGTAAGTACGGAGTCGCATTGATTTTCAAATGATTTTGTTTTTTAATCGTCAGTATTATCGACCATGCTGGCAGGGAATGGCCTACGCAAGGAGATGCAAGCTTCTTAATGTAATTCAATATGAGTAGAAAACGCATGCCGTTTAACGCCTATAAACGTTTTTTACAAGCAACTGGTTTATAAGAAGCTAAACCGAGGATGGCTAAAAGTTTAAGAAAAGTTTAAAAGTTTAAAATTTTAATACTAGACTCAAGAATGATTTAGAAATTTTAAAGTTTCTATTCTTAAAGAAGATTCCATTGACTTTAGTTTCGCATGAAGATTCCCCTGTCTCAATAAATATGAAGAGTTTTGCTAATTTTTGTTTTGAAAATGTAAATTTTTATTTTGATCTGCACGGTTAGCTTTCGTGACGATCTGATTTTATATTCATCCAAAAATACTCAACTTCATGCTAAATTAAGAAAATTTAGTGCTAAAATGCAAAATTTGTCATGCCAAATCATACCATATTGAGAAAAATTTGTATAAAGTGCTGATCCAGGTTTCTTATGAAAAGACGTTTATATGTGATTTTGAAGAGTGGGGCGGATAAGGAATTTTCCAAGCTAATGGGTTTTTGAGCCATTGATAGCCAAACGTTGGCGAATCATAAAGGAAGCTAAAATAAATGGAACAAGAGAAATGCTCCACATTTGAAGGAATTTGAATTGAACTTTAGTCGACATGTCCAGGTTCGGATTCATGGGTTTGAACCTATGCTCGATGACAATGAATGTTCTTTATTTACTTTTACAAAATCAGCACTTTTACAATTTTTTTCAAATGTTTGCAGGTAGATTTTAGACAAAAATTGAATCTCCCACAAAAACTAATACAATGAACCATTTAGTAAAGTGAATGTTATTTGTGTTTGCTTAATTTAGTCTAATTTTATTTCATCATGAGAATGAGTTGCTTCTGCTTTTTCTTTGAATACAATTAAAGCTTTTTCTTTTTTCCTTTTGCAGTTGAATTTGAGAGGAAACTTCGATCTAATGATTCGGAATATAATGCAAAGTTTGAATATGCGGTACAAATCCAGTTCTTGTTTTGATCTTCCTCGTTTTCTGTTTGTTTTGAACTTACATCAAGCCTATTCTTCTTTCTTCTCTTCATTTTCTTCAAATCTTCTTCGTTTTCCATCAAGTTATATTCTTCTTCCTTCTCTTCATTTTCTTCAAATCTTCTTCGTTTTCCATCAAGCCTATTCTTCTTTCTCCTCTTCATTTTTGTCCGCCCCCATCTACAATATTCACAGTCATTTTTTCATTTTATAGGGTAATCACATCAAAACGTCCAGATACAACTTTTTAACTTTCCTACCATTAAATGTCTTCGAGCAGTTTCAGCGAGTGGCTAATATGTATTTCTTGGTTCAAGTCATCATCATGGTTAGACTCAATGTTTCTTCTTTATCTCTTTTATATTATCATCTTCCCGTACACTGGCCGAATTCTAATATTGGAGTATGCCGAGACTCTATCATGTGGCGAATATTATTCTTTCTCAATCTGAGTATCTGTCTCAGTATCAGATCGGTCACAAATTCTCTCAATTTACGTTATGCATGCTTCAAGTTCGCACATTGCGTTGTGGATGCTTCAACTGAAACCTCGATAACTCAAACAATTTCTTGTGCATATGCTATTATAGCCACATCAAGCTTTTCACTCTGTGTTTTTGATTATTCGCCCAAAAGACTATCATTTAAGCTACATTGATCTAGCTTTGCTGGCCTCTTGTGCTAAGCGTTTCTCATGCCATCATTTTATTCTCTATGCATTCAAATTTGTTTAGCGATTATCATTTCTAATTAGAATTGCTTAAATTCTATTTGACAGTCGATACCCCAAATTACTGCTCTGAATCCACTGGCCACTGCTATTCCCTTGACGTTTGTGCTGGCGGTGTCTGCTGTCAAAGATGCATATGATGACTATGTAAGTATTTAAAACACTGTTTCTAATTTTTTCTTTCTGAGTTACACTGCTCAATGGATCTTAAAGAACATCTAGAACAATGTTTCCGATATTTGTCTGACTACACTGCTCAATGGGCTTTACAGAATATGTTTGAAACAATGTTTTCTCAAAGCCACATTGCACAACGGATCACATAGAATATATTTAAAACATTGTTTTCAATGTTCTCTTTGAACCGCACTGCACAATGGACCTTACAGAATTGTCACAGAATATACTTGAAACAATGCTCCCAATGTTTTCTCTAAGCCACAATGCACTACGGATCTTATAAAATTTATATATAACTGGTTAAAGGGCCAGGGCGCACTACCATCTGGATTAACTTTGTAAAACCCGATATTCCCACACTAATTAGAAGTCGCTTTTCATGTTCTACAAACGTGATCCAATTATCGCTTGGAGGACAACATTTCAGGGTATGTTGATTATCAGCAGCACGTCATCGAACTGTCAATACTCAACAGCGTACACAAAACAGAACACTCTTTTATCTATCTTGGACTTGCTTGTTTTGAACCTTTGAGTATTGAGAATTTCCAACATTTATTTTATACGCTTAACGATGAAAGCAATGAAAACCAAACTGATAGCAATCAAATTACTTGGCACCAGCCACATCCACTGAATTTTGGAACTCTATAAATACGTTCAAATATATACTGCCTGGGCTGTGACAAAAAACGCAGCAACCAGTCCAGCAAAGTGTGATAACAGTTTCAACTGTACAACAAAAAGTTGCTAAAAGTAAAAAGGCTAAAACTACAGAATATAAATTGCACTGTGGGAGAAACGAACCATTTATTATAACTTTTATTTGAGTAAAAACAACTCGTTTACAACGCTCGTTCTCAAGAATTTTAGTCGCGTGCATGCTATTGATGTGCAGCATTGTATTTTCAAGGTGTTAATAAATGTCAGAGCCAGATCTGCCTGATCATGCTGGTTATCAGAGATTTTCCAGTGAAAGTGCAGCTCTGGGGCTGCGCGACGGAACCTTTGAAGATTTTCCATCACGCCCCCTTTGTCGAGAATTCATTTTTCACCGGGCGCATCTGCATCAATTAACTTATTAGTGCGGCCCTTCTGTGAGATGTCAACGTACATCAACTTTATCGAGTTTTTCAGTGTGGTGCGCCCTCCCCCAAATACAGCTCCGCTTAAATACTAGAGATATCTACAGTCGACTCTCGCTATCTCGAACTCGTAAGGAAAATGAAAATTTGTTCGACATAGCGGGAGTTTGAGATATCGGAACTAAATTCACCCAACTAGAGAACGAAGGGCAATGGTACTCTGCTCGAGATAGCGAGTTGTTCGAGATAACCGAGTTGGAGATAGCGAGATTTGACTTCAATTCTTCTTGCCTGTTGTTGTAAATTTCCCAATTGCGCAGTATAATGCGGTCCTATTGTTTATTTTTAGGGACGACATAAAAGCGACAACAGAGTAAACAACAGATCGGCCTATTTGTTGCGGGATGGAAGGTAAGTGCTACATAGCTTTATGTTGCATGTTGTCCATGTAACACCACGCAAATCATAAATCCAGGTCCTAAGTACCAGAGATTTAAAAAGCTGGAATGTTCTATTCTTTGTAGATCATTTTCAAGGACTGTATAACTCATGTTTAATATTAGCTTTTTTTTGGTATGACTGTTTGTGTATTTAAAATCCTTTGCTTTTAGAATTGTTGAAGAGAAATGGCAAAACGTCCGAGTGGGTGATATTATCAAGCTTGAAAGCAACCATCACGTCACGGTATGCTTGTGATATATTTTTAGCATGCTACTCCCCCGTTTAATTGTTGTATTTACCATTCAAACACTTTGTAAAACATTATGTTGAACGGGGGGCTTAGAAATGGTAGACTTGAGCGTTGCAGTTATGCTTTGCAGTTATGCTTTGCAGTTGGCAAATCTGTTTCTGCTTAACACGAACCCCGTGTGCTTGTTAAGTCTTTCACCCGTCATTTTGAATTGCTTCATGTGAGGTAAAGAGGATTATACCCGTACCCCAAAACCTTTTGATCTCAGACAAATTTCATGTTCCCTTGTGTTTGTTTTGATCAGGCTGCCGTGAAATATTATTTTGTTATGTTGTTTTGCTTATTTTATTTGAGCCGAGAAATGCAGGGCCTAAAAGGGAATATCTCGTTTTCGATTATCTGTTTAACCTCTTCTAATGTTACAGTCAATGTGGGGTCCAAACAGTATCAGAGCTATTGTGATTAATATCTCATTTTTGTTCGTTATACAGAGGCTCAAATGTTGCATTGGGACCATCATGCTTATCCAGTATAATGGTCCCAATGATGCTTTTATTGTTGATTGGGACCATCATGATTGTTAGGCTGTTTAATCAAATTCTATTGATTTTTTACAGGCTGACATTCTCTTGCTATCGACCAGCGAGCCAAGTGGCTTATGTTACATCGAAACAGCAGAGTTAGATGGGTAAATTTGTGGATTGTATATCATTCGTACAGTTGAATAACGATCAAATCGTGACCCATTGATAGAATAAGAAATTTGCTTGCATTAACGCAGCTTTGTGTTATCAAGGGTCAAACTTTGCCGCATGCGTCTAGAAAATTAAAGTCCGGAGAAATGAATTTAGGTTATCGTTCAAGCTGAATTTCAGCACTTAATTATTTACTGAATGTTTTCATTTTACAGGGAAACGAATTTAAAAGTAAGACAACCGTTGATTGAAACTGCTGAACTTGGTGATGATTTGAAGGCCATTGGTAATTTTAAAGGTGAGCTCTTTCCCATTGATTGATTAATTGATTGGTAAATATGCTTTCCATCTTCACGAGGAATTGGTTGCAGTCGACTCTCGCTATCTGGGGAAATGAAAATTTGTTCGATATGGCGGGAGTTCGAGATATCCAAACTAAATTCACCCAACTAGAGAACGAGGGGAAATGGAAATCTGTTCGAGATAACCGAGTTCGAGATTCGACTCTATGTGTTAAACGGAGAGAGACCATTGAATAGCCCAAAGCTAATCTGACCAGTGAGACAGTGGTCTTTCCTCTCGATGTGACCACACCTCGTGATTTATTTTATGTTGCTTTTTTGAGATAAAATGGCCGATTTCCTATCATTACGAATTATCTACAGTATCGGAAAGATATGACGAACCAATAAGTGAATTAAAAATATAATAGAATCTTCCCATGTTTAACGAACCTTGGAGGAAGTCAAAATGACAGTTGAATTTTTTTTGCGAATCTTGAAGAAAGTCAAACATATCATGAAGTCTCACAAAATCTATGAATAGCAAACTTTGAAGGGGGCTAAAGAAGATTATGATATTGAAAATTATTTATAAGAGGGTGAATTAGAACATTTTTAGGGGAAGCACTATGGAATGTTGGTTACAAAGGGAGTTTTTGAATTATGATTCAATTATAATTATGTTACCTTTATTACAAGATTGGTTATTTACGTTAATGTGTTTTTGCAATTTTTCGATAAGGTGAGGTCGTCTGTGAGCCGCCAAATAACAATTTGGAGAAATTTCAAGGAAAGCTACAACATAACGGAGAAGACTGTTCTCTCGACAACACAAATATTGTTTTACGGGTAATATTATCTTTAACATCATTCCTCCAGAACTCATTTTTGTAGAGCTCATTTTCTTGCTTAACTCTTTTCTTGCTAAAAATATTTTATTCATTGCATTTATATTCTTGGAATCAGAATATAGTTGAATCTTCATAAATCGGACCATCCACCTTATGAACATCTTTGCATAAATATGTTAACAGTTTTAGATTTTATTAACGATTAACGTAGATTTTATATTAGATTTTAGGTTTTGCATTCATCAAATTATTTTCTTTTTTAAGGGCTGCCTGCTGAGGAACACTGAATGGGTTTATGGATTGGTTATATTTGCTGGACATGACACAAAACTAATGATGAATAGTGGTAAGGTTTTCAATTTCTTCAAATCAGGTTATGAAACATTTTTAGACATCGAGCTGTACGCAGATGCATTGTATTGTTGTTATCTCTTTGCATTGTACGCAGGGAAGTCAACATTCAAGCGAACCAAGTTGGACAAATTGGCTAACCTTCTAGTTCTCTATGTACGTAAAGCAATGTTCTTGTAAATTTATTCGTGAGATGATCTTTGCATACTTAAGCAACATCCTCGGTGTTTTATGTCTACAGGGACGTAGCCAAGGGGAAACATCCGCGGGTCCCTATCTTTCGAAAGAAAAGATGTTCAACTACAATAGGGGACAAAAGTCTTAGGCCACTTATGATTTTCGCAATTTTTGCACGTATCCCTCACCCCTCTTCCCCAAATAATGCTGTCTCAGAGATGATCTTATAAAATATTAACAAAATTATTTTGGCGTTTGAGAGAACAAAATTGTTTTAAGGACAGTGGGGGGTTGAATAAAGCGCAATATAATGAATAACCACGAGAGTCAATAATTAATTTGATTTCGCTCTACAGTTATTTCCAACGTTTGTTAACATCAGTGTCTTATTTTTGTTTTAGATCGCGCTTGCTTTACTTCTGATCTGCACTTTTCTGTCACTGATGTCTTACTTTTGGGAGAAAGACACAGGAAATGTAAGTGCATTGATTTGATTCCTGGCCCCTTTTTCTCCCTTTGGGACAAACTATGACCCTCGTTTTACTGCGAGTAAGGATGAAAAATCCTCACGATGCTATACACAGCATGCTTAGTATGTGGAGTATCTTGTCCCATATAGTTTATACGTTGTTCCGCAAAATAGACCTAGTTTTATTGTACCATACTTATAGCACTTTACGTATGCTACCGTACTTATCGATAGCACTTTACGTATGGTGCCATATTTATAACACTGCATTTGTGGCCCCGTATTTATAGCACTGCATGTAAGGTACCCCATTTATAGCATTGCATTTATTGTCCCGTACTTATGGCACTGTACATATAGTATAGTGTTTCGTTACTTATGGTGCTGTATTTATGGATAGTTAATTATTGTACAGAACGTATGTTGCGGTGTTTATGAAGCCTATTTCATTGTCTTCTTTCCACAGAAGTTTCAGATATACTTACCTTGGGAGTCGTACTACAAGAATAGTCCTGCTCTAATAGCATTGTTTCATTGGCCAGCTTTTATAATGGTGTTAAATACACTTATTCCAATCAGTTTGTACATTAGGTAAGTGGATACCATTTACTAAAACATACAGTCAATTCTATGTCTTGAATGCGAATTCCAGTTTGCGCTCGATTTTCTAATTAACTATTAATAGCTTTTTAATTGATGTCTTTATATTTGGGATCTAAAACTACCTTATTGCTTTGAAATTGAGCATTTTCGGATGGATGTAAACCCAGATCGACACGAAACCTCCCGTACAGATTCAAATCAAAAGCTACAATCTTTTCTAAACAAATAACAACGAAATCCTTGGTATTCAAATGCCGTGCACAAGCTAAAGCCAATGAACTCTTTCTTAAGAATCGAAGTTTTACAGTTTCTTGATTTTGAACTTAGTCTTAAGTTTCTATTTCTTTCATAAACCAGTTTTTTCGTTTTTTTTTCGTTAAAAAAAACGAAAACCCTTTAATTTGATGCTCATAATCAAGTCAACCTTTTCTTTTCTGTTTTATAGTATTGAGATAATTCGTTTTGGCCAAAGTTTGCTTATCAACTGGGACCTGCAAATGTACCACAAGCAAACGGATACGCCTGCTGTTGCCAGGTAATCAAGCGGATAAAGCAAATAAATGCAAAAGCAAAAGTGTTTTTTTCGTATGATTTTGTAAAAAAGTCAAGCTAGCTTGTCTACTAAACTCTCAGGGTGTCTACTAAAATGGACATCCTGAGAGTTTATTAGAGAAAGAGTTGCATATCATGTATTAACTTGAATGGATTTCCAAATGATTATATTTATCAACTATTGTGAACACCCACATACAAGAACCTTTGAATCTTATATGCAGCCTATTGTTCACATACAATAGCCTATTGTTTTTTCTATTGTTTTGAGCAGAAATATTTACCTTAAAGGTTTTAATGTTTTTCCTTTATGTGGGTGTTTATTATATTCTAATTATTTTCATTTCAACACAGGAATACGACTTTAAGTGAAGAGTTGGGCCAGATTGAGTATGTATTTTCTGACAAGGTAATTTTTATGCATTTACATTGATTCGGGGATAGAGCAGAATAATAAATATAACAGCTAGAAAGGCGTTTACAATTTTAACATAGGATAGATAAAAACTGTTTTCAGGCATTCTTTTTGTTTTGTGTCATAAATAAATGTATAGCGTTTTTATTTATACATTTTTTCGTTGGTATAAACACACAACGATAGTATATTATAATTTTAGCTGGAATTTAATTTGTTCAGGTTTTGTTTAATATTTTTGATCCATATTTTAGACTGGAACACTGACTCAAAATATCATGACTTTTAAGGAGTGCTCGATAAATGGCAAAATTTATGGTACGTCTAAAATATCTTTATATAGAAAAGTAGTTGTCTTTGAGTTTTAGCAAACAATATACTGTTGATGAGTTGCAATATATTAATTGTTTATGCCAGCTAAAGTTGAATCTCAATATTACGAACCTTTTTGTGCATGAATGAGACACAGTTCTCAGTTTAACGAATAAAATACCTGATCCCTCGTGCTGTTTCATATCGTATTTAGCATCGAATTTATAAATTACCAATACAATCAAGTACTTGTTGTTTCTATGATCTTTTGTTATATTGAGGTTTGCTACAATATAACGAAAGTTTACGAGATTGGTTATTTGTTTTGTATTGAGACCTTTTCTGACGTAGCACCTTGGAACATCTGCTATATGCTTGATAATATCTTTCATATGAAGATTTCTGACTTTCTGATTTTCGTCTCATCCTCTCTATGTAACAAAAAACTCTTTCTTTCTTAAATAGGTCATTTAGAATTGGAAGAAAATGATAATAGTATGCAATGCGAATCGATATGCGAAAGTGAAGATTCTCCTGTGGTAAGCTTTTTATATTTCTACTTACCACTAACAATACTGGTATTAATTACAGTTAAGGCCACGAGAGATTAATCATCATCAGTATTAATTAATACTGGTATTAATTACAGTTAAGGCCACGAGAGATTAATCATCATCAGTCTAGCTCGAGTTCTTCGATTTTTCGCCGGCCTTTACTTTGTCCTTTTTTTACATATGGTGCAGTTTCACTATCAAAGGCTCGAATCTCTCACATCTAAAATATCCCAATCCATGCATTTAATAATTCGTTTTGAACCAAACTGATTTCAACAAACGTCTTGTGCAAACTCTGGGGTGGGGGGATGGGGGGCTTATTCGAAGCTGGACCTCGAATAAGCCCCCTATTGCAATGTTTTTTTTTTCAGGATGGGGGCAGGCAGTGCTTTTACAACGCGTGTTATTAAATGATTTACGATATATTCATATTTACATCTTACTTTTGTAGAAGCCAATAGATTTATCATTGAACAATCCGTATGCTGATAAAACGTTCAAATTTTACGATAAAGAGTTGATCAAAGATATGAAAACTGACAAGGTAGAGAAGATTTTGTTTCTTATATTTGCTAGCTTTATCAATATAAAAGTAATAATTGAGAAAAAGTCATAAAAATTTATCAACATGCAAACATTGCAAGATGATGCTGTAGGGATCATCAAAATATGTATGGCAAGTTGATGGCTATTTACACTTATCATACCGTAAATCCTCGAATAAGCCCCCGGGGGCTTATTTGCAAAAACGAAATTGTAGCCTCATTATTGTTCAATATAAAGCAAGATAAAAGCTATCACTAAACAACTTCAATGTCTGGAAATTTGGGCTCAATATCCTTGAAAATGATTATCAGGATGGGGGCTTATTCGAGGGGAGGGCTTATTCGAAGGTGGGGGCTTATTCGAGGATTTACGGTACATGCATTTACGAATTTGCCAGCTTTATTGCCACATTTGATAAGCATTCCAATTCCTTGTCTCACCATGATTCTTTTTCACCTATCGTTTACTATTTTTTGTTTTCAGAATGTGATAGAATTCTTCAAATTAATAGCTCTGTGTCATACGGTCATGGTAGAAGAGCAAGATGTTGTGGGTGGGTAGAAATATTCAAATTGTAACGTCTAAAATTGAAGTTGCAATTATTGCAGCTATGGCAAAATCTTATGCGATGTAAAGGTTTTAATAGGAGCTGTAAAGGTCTTCATACGAGAATGTGAAAGAGTGATGTGAATATGTGAACGAGGCTGTACCTGTAATATAGGTATGCGATTATAGATCAGAAGTAGAGTGGTTAGAAATGTCTTAGTCGCTACGAAGCAAGTGGAGAGCGTTGGAATGTTTTTAAGGGAAGCGTTGGAGCATTGTATTTTGTATTCTTTCTGGCCACACCGTTAGTTACAGACCTTGCGTTATAACTAACTAAAGCGTTTATTTTTGAGTCATATACCGATGTAATGAGGTATAATGGATCTGCTTAGAGTTGGTCAAAGCGAGAATCCATTGTAATGCTAATGTATTGTTTTAGATTGATGTCTATTCTGTCTTGCTACTCGCCGCACACAAATACTGTTGTGTGTGGATAAGCTTTTGTTTTTCGCTATTTTTGATAATATTCTCTTTTAGACTATGTTCCTGGCGCTGAGACCCAAGACATGCGTAAGCATACAGTACTACTCTTAAGTGCCCATCACCGTCTATTTTAACGCCCATACCGTCTGTATATACCGTCCACTTTAGTTCCTCCTCCAAGCTTCATAAACAGTTCCCTTTTGATTCTAACAAATTTTTTTCCGTTTTGCAGCCCTTCTCGAGTACCAGGCCCAGTCTCCAGATGAAGGTGCTCTTGTCTGCGCGGCGAGAAATTTTGGGTTCATATTCATGGTAATTTAATATATTTAGTATCAATCTTTAAATACTCATGCTGCACAACCCGTACTGTTTGGGGTATTTTCTTGCGGATCTAGAAGTTACTTGAGGCGCCACTCTTCTCCTTCCCATCAATAAGAGAACTCTTACACCCTTCAATATTTCATTCAAATATTATTGTTTTTTTTTATCTAAACCCAAGTTTTGCTATCTTCACTCTTTGAAAACTGCTAGAAAAATCACTGAACACTAAACGTGTTCTTTCAATTTTAGAATCGAACTCCAAATACCATCACTATCAAAGTCAATGGGAAAGATGTAAATTTTTAAATACTTTTTCTGTTTTGTTTTCGTGCAATAAATGCTTAATTTTTTGTACTTAATTTCTAATATTTTCTACGATATGTTTTTGAATTCTTTCAAAATAGTCTTGTGCAAGTTTTAAATTCTTTTAATTAATAATTACATATTTTCTCTCTTTCTTATTGTTTGTTCTCTGATTATTTCCAAGCTACTTTATTATTGCTTACGTTTTTTCTTTTCTGTAAATTTTCTAAAGTAAAGTAAATTTTCTCACCACTTAGTTTTTGTTGCCATTCTTAGCTTTTTTGCTTTCTTTGTTATTTCTATTTACTTCTTCAATTGTTTGCTTTTCTATTGATCAGCTACTTCGTCCATACTTGATTCATTTTAATTGTTTCTATGTTTTCTTTTTGCAATTTTAGGAACAATACGAACTAATATCCATTCTGGATTTTGACAATGTTCGCAAGAGGATGTCTGTAAGTAGAAAACTCCATCCTGTTACCTCCTGTAATATGTACATATAGTATATTGCTATGCATTGATTTCCAAGTCGAGACGGGGGGTGTGACATTGCTATGCATGCGCGTCTGGAATAATCATTTTAAAATTTAAATATTCTTTTAAACAGACGCGATTGTTGAACTTTTATTTTTGCAGGTTATCGTCAGAGATGAAAATGGTAAAATCATGCTTTACTGCAAAGGTGCAGGTAAGAGAAACACCCGCAACCCCCCCCCCGCCCTTCACTGTCTAACAATTGATGGTCTGTAACTCAATTTATTAACAATGTATTCTGTTTATTTTTCTGTTTGGGGTTCCCTTGTTTCATCGTATCGTTTCTATCTCAGATACTTTGGTGTACGAAAGACTGTCACCTGCATACAAAGATCTTATGGACAAAACAACGATACATCTTGATGTAAGTCCTACCCCCGTATTTTTCATCACCTACAGTGAAATTCAATTGAAATTGTCTACCCATACGGGTATTATTACAAATCGATCAGACCCTTGTGATCATTGTACAAAAGTACTCTGACCACATTGTATAAGACTGTTTGTAGATACAACATTGTTTTGGGGAGGAGGGGATGGTACAAAACTTGGCAATGTCTTTTGTCATGAAAGAAAGTGTCCCAGGACTTTTGTCGCGTATTTCCCTCTTCCAAAACGAGAAGACAAACTTTCTGTATTAGAAAGATCGGTCAACATTGTCAGGTCAGGTCAAAGGTCATAGAAAGGTCAACATTGTCTACTGGCATCGTCTACATGTCTACATTGCCAATGCTAATGTAGATCTGCATTTTTTGTCTCTTTTACGTCTGATAATAATACAGTAATGATACAGTAATGATAATGTAATGTAATGACATAGTAATGATACAGTCTGACAAGTGCATTCGTTTGTAGAATTTCGCATGCAATGGTTTACGGACCCTTTGTCTTGCGTACAAGGAAATCCCTGAGGAAGAATTCAATCAGTGGTGGAAGCAATACAAAAGTGCAAGGTAAATTTCAATACAACGAATGGAATATATATTGAATAAATTGTACATTGTATGCTTGTTTACTACATACATACATCACAATCAAGCTGAAGTGGTTATACAGTATAAATATTCGTACTTACTTTTAAGGCAAATGCAAGAAAGTAGATTAGTTCTCTGTTACTCGAAGTTTCATGCTTTTGCAATCATCAGACAGACTATAATGAAATACATCTACTTTCTTGCTTATGCTTTATTAACGCTCTGTACTTCTGTACATCGAGCAAATGTCAGTATTAACAACACGCATTTATAGATATGTGATATAATATGAACCTTAGCACTACTAATGTAGCTAACGAAGTTTGTATTCATTTTCTTCAAGGCTCGTTATGTCAGTGTTCCACCGCGCTTTTGTTTTTAGCCACCATTGTGTGACATCTTTATCATCATTGTCATCTTATCATTTTTGTTAATTACTATTTATATTTATTAGTTATGTTATTAATGTGACATCTGGTTTTGTTTTTTAGCTGTGCATTAGAAAACAGGGATAAACTGCTAAGCCAGGTGAGTTTTTCCTTTTGTTCATGTTTGATAATTTTGTCATGAATGTATCAATGTATGTAGAATGGCTTAGGGAAAATACGGAATAGGGATAACTGGAGTATTAGGAATCTCAAGCCATGAATCTCAATTGTTTGTGATTGGAAAATTCAGACTTTGGATTTGTGTAATTACAGTGGAACCTCTATTAACGGATACACATATTTTTAAGAATATTGTTTATAAGAATATTGAGGCTTAAATTCTCTAAACTTTGAGAGTATGTAGCTATAAAGCCAGGCTTTGGCTTAGCTTTATCAGGACTAAGATTGTTTGTGTATCTGAGCTCTCTCACAAAGCAAAGCCAGGGTCCGTAAAGCAGACCGCAAGAATAATTTCAAGTTCAAAACAGCAAAAAGTCCAATCTCTAATTGTTGAATCACTGACGTCAACCACAAAGACTATTGTAATTGATTTTTCGACTTTTTAGTTGTACGAGGAAATCGAGAAGGATATGATTTTAATTGGAGCTACAGCTATTGAAGATAAGCTGCAGGTCGGAGTGCCAGAAACTATTTCAAATCTCGCTGAGGTAAGCTCTAAACATCTAGCTGACCTGTACCTCTAATAGGTTCTAACAGGCTAACTCGTTTGAAAATTGAACAGGTGGGAAAATGTATAGCTAGCTTGTAGTTCTAGTTCTAGAAACGATAACTATAAACTAGATTATAGCTCTTAAAGGTCTGAGGATTTAATTAGCTCGTAGCTTCAACGATTTCCTAAAGGTTATAGCCTGAATTTCTAAAGGGTCTGAATAGGTAGCTTGCTTGAAGCTCTGAAATGTTGGTTTGTTTACTTTAAAGTTGTCGCATGCCTCATGTTAATTTATCATGTTACTAACTTACTTACAAGTGTTTGAAAAGGATGGCTGGATGCCTATTCTTTCGTGATAATTAATTTCTCATGGCTACTTACCTTAATTGACATAATGCAAGATAGAATGCTTAAATTGCATTTAAATCTCAGTCTATTTTATTTAATTGGATGAATTCAATTTTGCAGGCAAACATCAAGCTTTGGGTTCTAACAGGAGACAAACAAGGTTAATCAATTTAGTTATTTTGCTTTGATACACTTATTTAAACGCCTTGATACAGTGGCGTGTCATTATATCGAGGATGCAGAGGCATTATCAGGTATTGCTTTATCAGTGGACGAAACTTTCAGCATTCTCATCGACCAAACAAAACTCAAGGAGATAATGAGAAGACCGTGATCTTAAAAATTGGCAGCAAGCAGTGTCGGTTTATTGAAGTTCAGCTATATTCACTATGTAAAAGTATCGATATATTCGGTATTAATAGACCTCTTGTTAGAAAAATACTGATGTTAACCGATTTCGCATGTATTTCTACAGAAACCGCGGTGAATATCGGTTATTCGTGTATGCTTCTGACAGAAAACATGACGGACGTCTTTGTGATAAACAGTAAAGATAAGGAATCTGTGCTTCGGGACATCATGAACTATCAACAAAAAGTCTTATCATACTCGCCTGGAAGCACCCTGACAGCTAATAATGGTGAAGTGGAAATGAAAGGCCTATCCGAAGGGAATTCGTCAAGGGTCCATTTCTCAGTGAATGAGGTTTGTAGTCCACTTTGTTATTACTTTGGGCTAAAACTGCAGCATTATTATACAGCTGTAATTAACTTGCAGCATATTCCCAACCATGAATGTATTGCATAAGCCACTTCGCTACACCGGAATGCGTCAAGCTCGGTAACTCTACCATGTGAAATATATAAAGGCAACAGTTGCGTAGTTCATCATATCTTCAACTTTAAATGATCGTTTTCACTTTTTTACACTCTCTCCCTTCTCTTGGATTTGAGAATTTCAATCAGCCCTCTTTTGGATTATAAATGCGATGGTGTAGCTTCAAGGCCGGTCCACATCAGCTCTAAAGCTGCCAGAACTCCACAGCTGGAGCTAACAATCAATGATTGATTGCTTGCTAAAGCTCTTGCACTATCAGCAGAAAGTATACTGCGCAGGATTTGAATCCAAGTCATATTAATTGCGAACCATCGCCTGATCAATTCTACTAAATAGCACAATAAAAGTTTATTCTCTTTAACTATAATTGAGTTCCCTAAATAATACAATGAGATTTTAACATCCTATTATGCACTGTCAATTACTGTTGTTTTGTTTCATGATGCTTTACTAATGTTTAATTTTGATTATCTTTAGATGAATGTTGATACTGACCAAGAGAAATCTGGTTTTGGCCTTGTCATTACCGGCAGTAGTCTGGTATGCTATTCGTTTTGATAATCAGCGTTGTGATTCTAATCGTAATCTTTCGCTAAAGATTGCCTGTATGTGATATACCATATCTTTGTTCCCGTGTTGTCCAAGGTTTTCTATCCCAACAGCACCAAGGTTTTCTCTCCCATTCTTTGGTTCCACTTTCTTCTTTTTTGAAAGTTCGCCTTTTCCCTCAAATTCTTGAAGTATCAATCAATTTCCTTTTTTAGGCCTTTGCTTTAGAAGAAGACATGGAAGAGAAGTTTCTAAAGCTGGCGAAATCCTGCAAAGCTGTAATTTGTTGTAGAGTAACGCCTTTACAAAAGGTATTTTCCAGTTTTCTATTTCTAATTTTTTGGTTTTCCATGAAAACTGGGGCGCTTTGTATTCTTTCCAAACAAAGTCATCAGACTTTGAATTATGACGTTGACTTATGGCTCTGACTTGCGACGTACGACCTATGGAGTCACGATTTATGACCTATAACCTATGACGTAGATATGACCTCTGACTCATGATTCATGGCTTATGACGTATGACTTAACAAATCCTTATTTATCAATTTAAACAGGCGCTTGTAGTTGATCTTGTAAAAAGACATGTTAGCGCAACAACTCTAGCCATTGGTGATGGAGCCAACGACGTCAGCATGATTAAAGGTGAGAAACAATGCAAATGAATAGTAACTTGAATACCATTGAGTATTTTCATTCTATTTATTTCACGAGGTTTCGGGTCTATGACCTTTATCAAGGCTAGAAACATTTACAACTGTAATAAGTGGAATCGTTCGTAAGTTCAAAGTCCAGGGTCATTAGAAAAAGGTCAGTCGTTTGTGGGCTCAAATTATAGAGTCTTTATGTAGTAAAAGGTCAATATTTGACTAACAAAATCATACATTTTTCATTTTCGTTAATAACAATTCAAATTTAGTCAATAGTGTGCCGAGATGTTTTGAGAGCTGCACCAATCCTAATGAAATTCTATAGACATCATAAATTTTTCGTCCCTCATTTTTTGATTAAATCCTTTTTCAAATATCCCAGTTTTCAATGCTACTCTGCGAAGGGGCGAGTTTTTTCCAAGACGTTTGCTTATCGCACCCCTGAATACAACTCATTTCAATTGGTTAGCTAGCAATGAGAAACGCTTCAAAGTTGGGTTGTATACCGAACCGAAGGTTCGATTCATTGTTATTAACGTATGATAAGTATAATATGTCTCTGTTGTTCATTGTTGTTTTAGCTGCTCATATTGGTGTTGGTATTAGTGGACAAGAGGGCATGCAAGCTGTGCTTTCGTCTGATTTTTCAATTGCTCAATTTAGGTAATGTTTCATTCTTCAAAGTTGGATAATTTTCTTTTTTTCATCGAATCATTTACTTTTGCCTGTTGCTCTCTTTTGAACGGTTTCCATCTTTTCTCAACAAACACTCCATCTATAACTCGGCATGCATATAGCTACAATGGGACTGAAGTTCTTGGACTTTTGGGGTTAAACCACCCCCCCCCACCCCGGGGTTAAACCACCCCCTCCCCACCCCCAACTTCAAACCCTGACAGAATTAGGGAGTTTTGTACGTTCTCTCTCTCAGCAATTAGCTGTTACTTTTTGATACAATCCAATACTGGTTTTCTTGCATGCGTCATTGCAATGAAGTCCTTTCTTCACCACATGTCACCTTATTTTATCTTACTGCAACTTCCCTCAATGTGAACATCTTTCATTTCAACAGTGGATATTTCAGGGGTTGGTTTCAATTATTTTTACTCTCTTGCAGGTATCTCGAAAGATTGCTTCTCGTGCACGGGAGGTGGTCGTATTTAAGAATGAGCAAATTTCTTAATTATTTTTTCTACAAGAATTTTGCATTCACGCTCTGTCAATTCTGGTTTAATTTATTCGTTGGATTCTCAGCACAGGTATTGCAATATTTGTCTTGCATTAACTATCAGTTTAATCAAAGAAATGGTTTGATTTTATAATTAAGCCTTAAAGGGCTTATGCAGCCTAAAATTACATATGGTTTTTTTTGCTGAAAAGTATAGAATTCAACATGCTTATCAACATGCCGCAAATAGAATTTTAAAATATTTTGTAGTTTTTGAGTTACTCATTGCCAAAATAGGGAATTTGGACAAATTCTGTTGAAGAAATTGACGTCAGAATGATGCGCAATCCCAGACACCTTTGCGTACCACGGCCAACAAAACAACAAACCGGGCAGACTGAACAACGTCACGTCAATATGCAACTTAAAATAGGGAAACAAATACTAATAAAGAGTATCATTTCATGGTCGATCATGTGTTGTAGGGGAACCCAACAGCGTGAGTTGGACCAACACTAAATTCATCTCTCTCCATAAGTAAGTCTCGAAACTCTTCTAAAGACCTGGTGGATTGGACCGTAAACAACTGAAGATAAAACAGTACAATGAACAAAACTCATATGATTCCATAGAATTAATGTTTAACAGTTGCCAATAATTTATTAAATAGCAAATGAACTAACCAATTATCAACATAAGTTTTATTTTCAAAACGGGCATCCAGCTCTTTCAGAGATAGGCCTTCACACAGGGCCGCATTTAAGTCAGTTGGGGCCCTGGGCCCAAAATTGATTTGGGCCCCTTGAAATATGTAAAAAAAAACGTGTCACGTGTCACGTGTATAGTCCTCAGTACCCTGCATAATTTTATTGGTATACTAACAACTTGCCAACGGAAATAAAATTAAAAGAAAATCATGATTACTGGCTGATGGCGTCAAAATCAGTTTATGACATCCAGCTTCAAGGTTCATGTATGATTTAGAGGATCACATACTGTTGAAAAATGAAGCAACTGTGTTATTTGAAGACATTACATCTCAATTCAAACACAAGAATAAAATCAACAACAGTTCATAGGTTTTTCGAAATTTTGCTCGGGGCCCCCTAAATCTAAGAATCTTAGGGGGCCCCTGGGCCCGGGCCCAGTTGGCCCATTGGTAAATGCGGCACTGCCTTCACAACCCGATTCTTTATCATCACTGCCGTACCCAGGTCTGAGTTTTCTTGCAAGGGGTTCTCCTTCGTGCGAGTTTCGACTATACGAACTGACTACTGAATAGTCTTCGTTTTCTTCGCTATCCTCAAGAAGACTTCCTCCTTCGTTGTCAGAGGAATTTGTTTTGAACTACTATTTTCGCAATCCGACATTTTGAAAAGATTTTAGCCAGACACTGTTTCAACACTGGCCGGGCAGCTCTTCCTCAGAGAACAATAGTTGAAGAACAATAGCTCGGTTCATTCTGACGTCACACTGAACCAAAATCTTGAAAGCTTTATTTTTTTCAAAATTTATTAAAATTTCTATTTCTAATTGAAAGCAACGAAAATTGACTCATAATGTGAGGAAAATATCGCGCTTTTAGCCACGGGTGAGATAATTGAAATCGGTGTCGCCTAAGTCGAGTTATTAAAAAAACTGTGGCGCGCGGCCAAATTTTCCCATACTGACCCCTATAAAAAATGATTCGCGTGTCATCAAACTGACGTCACAGCTCTTCAACAGACCTGGGTGTGTTTGAGCTTGAAAAAAACATACTTATACTCGCCAGAAAGCACTCAAAATACCCGAGGAATCTGAAAAAACACAAAATTGGACTTCGAACCCATAATTTCAAGGCTCGATTTAATGGAATGGAACCTCTCGTTCTAACTTGGTTCGAACTTCGTCGCATTATTTTTCTAATCTCTGTTATAGGTTCAAACCCATAAATAGTGCGCTCTAGGTTTTTGATATTTTTCTATTTATTTTTCAGACACTGTATGATGCATGGTTTATTTCACTGTACAACGTTTGCTTCACGTCGTTGCCTGTTTTAGCAATGGGGATTTTCGATAAGGTACGTATTATTAAGTTTTATTTTTGGTTTCTCTTCTCAACACAGGTTTTTTATCAGAATTTTTATCAGAAAACACTACTCGAACTTTCTGAGCAATTTTTGTTGAAGATCACTGTTCCACTCACATCGAGGGCCAAAACACTAGGGAGGTGGCGCCAGCCTTCCTAGTGTCCATAGCCTCGCATTAAAAAAATAACTTGATATTCGAAATCAGCGCATTAGAATTTATCAAAAGAGCTCAACTTGTTTTTAGGTTGCAGGTCTCCTTTAACACTTTGACGAGACGAGCACTGTTTTTCTAGCAAGTTACCTTATTGTAAAAAGAAGCGAGTAGAAGTGCTTATTAGCTTCGTTATTTTTTCATTTTTCTTATGAAATCTCATTCCATCTCATCCCAGTTAACATCTCATCTGAAATCAATTTAGCGGTCGCTGATTGATTTCAGAAGCTATAGTTGAATATGGAATAAACAGGGATTATTTTACAGCATATAATTTAGTGAGCTTCAATTTACTAAATCTTCCTGCAAACTAAGCTAACCACTTGATCGTTAGAACTGCCTAATATTTCAATTTGCCATCGGTTTGATATGCTCCCTTTTTGTTTTTACCCCCCCCCCACGCATAACCCCCCCGGCCCCCGTCCACAAGGCTTGAGTTATATCTGGAGTTATTGTTTTCAAGTCGTCCATATGAAGATATCTTCATTGCTTCATTGCAAGTCACAATTTCATTCGGTTTGATTCGTAATACCTTTATTGCGTCGTCCTGGTTTAATTTTTTCCCCGATTCTATTGCAGGATGTTAGTGACAAGTCCTGTAGAGACTTCCCCAAACTGTACATTCCTGGTCAGGAGAACATTCTGTTCAACAAGAAATCCTTCGTACTCAAGCTTCTACATGGAATCATGACGTCACTGCTGCTTTACTTTCTACCCTACGGAATATTCCAAAAGGCAACTTCTCAAGGCGGCATCGACTATGCAAATATGGAATTCTTTGCTACGACTATTGCTTGCACGCTTGTCATCACAGTCAATTTGCAGGTGTGTGTTACAATTTTCTTTCGATTCGCAAGAGTCTTGCCTTGTTTTCTTCAAACAACCTGGCAATGTTGGTATCCTCGAGTTTTTTATTTGCACTCTATGTAATATCGCCAGAGCCAAAGATGGGCGGATTAAGTATTTTGACCGGAATTATAATCGTTAATGACGTCATCTTGACACATTTTAACAACAAATGCCACCATTTTACTCCTTAGCTCGAACCTCGCATAACTTAGGCCTAGTTTAGACAGCGCCTTTTGAGCGCAGCGAATTAAATGATTTCAATGATTGCTCCGAAAAAATCTAAATGTCAATTAAATGCGCCAATAATTCGCTGTCTAAATCCAACAGCGAGCTGAATAATCAATTTCGTTCAAAATGCGCTCTGCCGAGCGAATTATCAGCGCATTATAGGCCTTGGATTGAATTCGCATCGCTGTTTAATACCAAAAATAATTAGCAGTACTCCCAGGACGCTTTTAATCGAATTTAATTGGCTGCGCTCAAAATGCGCTGTCTAAACTAGGCCTAAAACATTTTCATGTAGGCCAATCCAAAATCGGTCCAACCAAGATCAGTTATCCCTAACTGAGGGGATTTAATTCTCTGATAGATTTCAATCTTGTGATTCTTTTTTTTTATAGATGGCCCTTGACACATTACATTGGACTTGGATAAACCATTTTTTCATTTGGGGAAGCATCGTGTTCTACTTCTTGTTCAGCTTTACAATATACTCGCCGGAGATCTACGATTTGGCCGTCGGTGGTGTTGGATTTGTCGGTATGGCGGTGAACGTGTTCGGCTCGGGTCTATTTTGGGCGACAATTATTTTAACATCATCTGTTTGCTTGCTTCCGATTGTCGGCTTTAGGTGGGTGAATTCAAAGGTAAATCCAACATTATCGGATTTCATACGCAAGGGAGATTGGAAAGAGAGAAGGAAGCATGCAGAATCACTGGTAAGTCTTTTCATACTAGACTCCCTGTGCATAAGACGTTTGGACAGGGAGTCTAGTATGTCAGTTCTTACGGAGCTAGATAACTCCATCTCTATCAGCTATCAAAAACAAAGCAAATTTTGGTTGGCTGGATGGCTGGAATTATACAGAGCTCGTTGTATTTTGTGAATCAAAATGCCATCTGTATTTTATTGTTTTCATGTTTGTTTATTTTCCAGCTCTCTTTGAGAAGAAGTCGAGCGAGTCTTCGTTCCAGACGAAGCTCAAAGCGATCCGCTTACGCCTTTTCTCACCAATCTGGTTTTGGCGAGCTCATAATGTCCGGCAAATGGCTACCAACTTTCAAATTTCGCAAGCATCTTTCGCAGTCTTTTGATGTCAGCTGTGCGACAGACACATCCCAAACGCCCATGTCGCATTCATGAGGAAACAATAAGTCGTACGATTTTGTATGTTGTAGTCTGGTACGATTTTCTGATTATGGTATCATGTAATATTTAGATCAGCCCCCTGTTTCGCTTTGTCCATAGATAAGCTAGTGTTTTCAAACTACTTTGCAAGCTACTTTACTTTCAAGACCAGAGTAAATTCGCTTTTTTCTTTTACATTTATGTATAGAAGTATTTTCATGTCGTTCCAGATGGTTACTGACACATTTTTGTTTAGGCTTTTGATGATGTTTCATTCAAAATTTCTTTGCCTAATACATTTTATGAGACAAACAAGCTTACAAAGTATTTCGCAAGTTACCTTCAAATCTATTCGTTGAAGCCGGGAATTATCGATGTGAGTCATCCATTTTTAATGTAGTTGGAAATAAAAACGCTTATTTATTTCTTATTAACTTGTGTCCCAGCCCAAAGACGATACCATATTTGTGGACTGTGCAATTATTCATGTAGCTAATTTTCAAGGCTGTAGAAAATTCGTTTTTAATCTCTTGCACGTAAAAGTATATAGGACGAAATTCTGGTTGAATGGAAAAGATTGGTGATTCCATTTATTCAGGTACCTAGGTTATATAATAGGATTAATGCTTAAGATTTTGTTTCTTTACGATATTGTTACTTTATTTTTATGCACTGCGAGGTATATATTGTCATCGAAATGTAGCTTTTGATTAAAATTTAAGCTCCTATTTTTGTATAAATTATATTGCACTTATTATATTTGTCAAAGATGTTCACATGTCACTTTGAAGGACTTTGTTTGTATAATAGGGTATAATAGCACACGACTGGTTATATAGTATTGTAGTGTTAATCAATATTTGTGCTGGAATGTGAAATAATAACCCCCTAATCCAAATCTATCTACAAAGCTTTTGGTAAACGAGGAGTGCGATTGAAACCGAAATTTATGCTTCGACCACATAAAATGTTTATAAAACATTAACACATACGCTTCGCATTGGGAAAAATAATATATGATGCATTCTCGGTGATCTTTAGCCATTACTCTTTGTGCTCTGGGATTCCGAAGGTAGTTACCGCATTCAAGTGCATCCCCCTTCTGTTTATAGACAGGCACAACCATTTTTCTTCCAGCATTTGCTCATCAACTTGCTACTCTAATCTTCTGAGGTCATTTTCGTCTGGCTGCCGTAAATCCTCGAATAAGCCCCCACCTCCGAATAAGCCCCCCCCTCGAATAAGCCCCCATCCTAATAATCATTTGCAAGGATATTGAGTCCAAGTTTGTTTAGTGGATGTATTGCAAACAACAGCAAGTTTAAACTAATAGCTTAATAGCTTCATTGATTATCTGCATCGTATAGCTTTTATTTTGCTTAATATTGAACAATAATCCAGCTAAAATTTCGTTTGTGCAAATGAGCCCCCGGGGGCTTATTCCAGGAATTAAGGCAACCATCTATCGAATTCTAATTTGATTGACATTCTCTCAATGCTGTCAACAAATGAGCCAATCAGCGGCTTGAAGAAAAAATTAAAATTTGTGGCGGAGATGGGAGCCTGGGATTTAGTGCACGTGGTGGCTTTCTCCTCCCCTGCCCCTCCTACTTTTTCCACCAAAGCTGTGGAAAAAAGTTGTCCGATGGCTCTAAAAGCACACCACGCCATTCTGAGTCATGGGTGGACTTCACAACACATTTGGACGCTGTAATTGATGTACCCAAAATATGAATCTATTGAATCGAAACTGCAAAGACATTGCTTGATTAGTGCAAGTGCTCTGTGGATAGCTCATATCGTTGGCCTAAATGGGCCTAAATTTCGTACGTCCAGGTAAAATTCCAGTCATTCATTGAATATCTGAGAAGAACAAAATTACCTTGGAAGAGAGTTAGTAGAAGGTGCTTAGCTTCGGTAAAAGTTTAGCTTGTAAAGTAACTTAGCTGTTGTTTGAAGTTGGCAAATTTGCGCAGAGAAACATGAGCTCTTGCTGATATTTCTAGTAAAAAAGATGTTAGACGAAGGTCTTAGTAGATTCAGAACGCCAATGCAATTTCAATAACTTTATTTTTGACTTTTTAATCTTTATAGTAGATTGAAATTTTAATTACAAGCCCTCTGATTAAGTTAAGTACTGCAATTAAATATTTAATTAACTACCGACTTTTAACATTGAATACGTTTGAATACACTTTTTATAAGACGAAATTATACTGTACAATACACTTGAAATACAGCTGAAAATTATAATAAGTATAGGACACGTATTGGCATCATAAACATTGTGGTATCAATGTCATAAAGTAATAGTAAACATTGTTGTATCAATATCATAGAGTAGTAGTTTCCTTTACACTTGAAACCTTGTGAGTACGTTAAACCGCACATTCAGGAATATTATTGTTTTCTTTTCGCACTATGGGCACACCCATTATTTTTTATACAACCAACGATAGAAATAACAAGAGTGCTTTTGATACCTGGGGTCCAATATTGCGATTGCGATATATACGTTATTGCGATTATGCCTATAGACAGGAAATAAATTGTTCAAAAAGTTATTTAAATTAAATGACATGTAATTTTATGAAATAGTAATTTTCCATTTCTTACAGTTTCGGCCCTGATATCTCCAATTCTATAACAGTATAGAAAAGGATTTAAAACACTGTTTAGCATCAGAAACAACTCTGATATTCTGCCACAATAATAAACGCTCTCAAAATCTGCTTTATTTACAGGTGCTGCAAATATACAAATTGTTTTTGGAGTATAAGAGAGAACAAGACAAAGTGTGAGTAAAAGAATAGTTTTTGCTCTTCTTATTTCTTCCTTTCTCGCTTCGTTGTTCACATCGCTGTTACTGTTACCTGCAGCTTGAACAAACACTGTTTGATACTTTCTGACGTTCACGAAGATGCGAACGTATGAGAGAAGAACAACTGTATAGCATAGAACAGTGACTGTAATCACCCCTTTGTTAAATGTTTTGTTTGTTATGGAAGATGTAGAATGCAATCCCACAAATGTGGTCCACCCCAGTATAATGATAGCAACGGCTTTCATGTACTTGCCGTGCAAATGCCAATTTCGATAGCGAGATACATACGACGTTGCTAAAAGTCGGTCAATACTTACTAGGAGAATACCAAAAAGTGAAACACCACAGCCTAAAGCTATTGTGAACGTGTAAGCATGTTTTAATTGGCACACGTGCTGATCATGGTAGTCATTTATTCGTATCGCAACGTGCAAAGGCAAAGCGACAAGACCTACGAATAGGTCTGTTGTTGACAGAGTGGCTAGAAGAAGGTTTGCAGCCGTTCGTAGTCGTTGTGTTGTAAAGATTGTGTACAGTATCAAGCTGTTGCCTATTGTTGCAATCAATGACATAGGAATTGCAAGAGCAATTGTTGTAATTGCAGTATATTTCACAGCTTGCGTGTTGTTAAATTCTACAAAGTTTACCCCATGGCAAACAAGCCTTTTTTCGATGTGTGAACCATTCATTGCTGTTCAAGTGATTTGTGTTTATGTAGCTTTCTTAAGGCTTCACCTAACCCTTCTTGTACAGTTTCGTTTCTGAATTTTCACTGTCGCTTTCTTTTACAGTGGTTTTCCTGGGCTTTTACCGGTGCGTTCTAGTAAACTGGTTTTTCCGAGTCTTCCTCGTAACGTCAGTAACGTTTAGAATCTGCAAACAAGATTATGAAGCTTGCATATTTTGGAGCCTTGTAATTGTAAATTAAAGAATTTTGCTAATCTTCAACATTTAAGAACTGCAACGATTTTTTACGTTACGGACAAAGTGTTTCAGAACGATACAAATCAACTCATTGTCAAACATTTTCTATCATCTTATCTCGAATAGTTCATGTGACAACTTTGCCAAAAAGTATTGCATCGCACAAGCAGATCGTTGTATATCGTTTCCTGAATAGAGTCTAGTAACTTAATTTAATTGTTATTACTTACATTGTCAAGAAAATCTTGCGAGCTCTGTCTTTCTTCTATTGCATCGCTTGTGTTGATGTCGTTTGTGACTGTGGAGCAATTCTGGGTCGCCTATATACATGTGACAAGATCTAAATCGCACCTGCTTCTCCGTGTGAAACTCTGTGGGGTTTTCACACATGTTGGGCAAAAGCAAGGACATGATTACCATGTGGTAAGCCGTATTTCAAGATTACAGGCAACAAGTCATCGCTCAACATTTGCTTTACCCATTAACCAGCAAGTGTTCTGTATCAAATTGTTTTCGAAGTTACGCCATTGGTCGGTGGTGTAGCCCAGCGGTTAAGACCATGGGTTTCATCCTTAGGAGGCCACGAGCAACGAACAAGTCCTTATTACCCCAAATGGTTTCGGGCATAGGACCCATATAGTCCATTGTCTAGAAAAAAAACATGCTCATTGACAGTGGTGTGTTGGAAGGAAGCAGTAGCTACTTCGGGAAAATTTAATTTGTTTTGGCACAAATTTGGTGTATTGTGCAAAGTCACATTGTTTGCATTTCTTGTTTTTGTTGTTGTTGGGTTTAATTACATGGTATTAAACATCCTAGAGAATGGTTGGTTGTTTGCTTATCGTTATACAAGCAAACAGCTGCTGCAAGATTTCCAAGCTGCTTGACATGTTGATGTAGTGGAAGGAGAGGACAAACTCGAGTTGCATTGAATTGAACTTTAATTTTTCGCAATTGGTCTAGTAGCTTATATTCCTTATTTTTCAACTAGCTGTTAACATTGTTAAAATGAGTGCTGCTGTGATGTAAAACCAATAATCAGATCGTACTAGTTGTTTTCGCTTAGAAATAAGAGACATGATATTCTCTTCTGCTAGGAAGAGCTGCTGTAGACTGATGGTAACTTACCTGCACACTAACCTCAAGACCACTGGTTCGAAACCTGATGAGGACGTCTAGTTTGTGTTTTGATCAATTTGTAATTTAAATTTCCTAAAGGTGGGCGTGTATGCGCAGTGCCATATATAGGCTACTGCGCAGAAGTATGCATGACGTAATACTATTGCCAGTATCTAATGTATCAGCTAGGGTCAGGATTAGGGTTAGGGTTAGGGTCAGGATTAGAGTGCTCTAAAGGTGGGCGTGTATGCGCAGTGCCATATATAGGCTACTGCACAGGAGTGTGCATGATGTAATACTACTGACAGTACCTGGCTTATCAGGTCAGGGTCAGGCTTAGGGTTAGGGTTAGAGTTAGGGTTAGGGGTAGCTTTAGGGTTACGTCATGTAGAAGAGAAAGGTGAGAATGCGCAGTAGCTTAATGACTGGTACTGCGCAGGAGCACAGATGACGTGACGCTGGCGGATGCATTGGCCTTAGTAGGGTTAGGGCTAGGCTAGGTTTAGGGTTACGTCATGTGGAGGAGAAAGGTGGTGAGAATGCGCAGTAGCCTAATAACTGGTACTGCGCAGGAACGTAGATGACGTAATGGTGTCTCTAATGGCTGTTGGATTGGCCTTAGGGTTAGGGTTAGGGTTAGGCCTGCGTCATGCGGAGGAGAAAGGTGGTCAGTATGCGCAGTAGCATATATATAGGTACTGCGCAAGAGCATATATGACGTGACGCTTGTGGATGCATTGGCCTTAGGGTCAGGGTTAGGGATGATATGTATGCTCAAATTAAAGGCAATTGAAATGGTTTTGACATCCCACAAGCTTACTGAAATGCGTTTCGAACATCATCTGTTATTCCGGGGTCTTTGCGGAAAATGTCTTCCAACTCCCACAGCAGCAATAAAAGGTCTTCTTTGGGCCGGAGATGATGGTATTCATATTCAAACTGGGATATCTCACGATCCACCAACTTTGCTTGCGCCAAAACTCTTCCATCAGATGTGTGCACTATCCCGCTGGTTCAGTATTTGTACGAACAGTTATTTATTGAATCACATACAGAAAAGACATGAACACAACTTCCTTGCTCAGCATAACTACAAGACCAGATGGTGTTAATATGTGGGGATCTTCTAAGAAACACACAGATAGAATACTCCGTAATTTTATAACAGAACTCAACACATCTTGCTCGCTACATACTTCTAACAACTAAACTACACAAGTCTCAGGTTACACAGGTTAAATACATAGTCACGCGAGTCACCATATTACAGATGGCTAACTAACACTAATTAACATAACAAAGGATTACATAAGGGGTCTGGTAAGCATAGATAGAATAGAATACTCCGTAATTTTATAACAGAACTCAACACATCTTGCTCGATACATACTTCTAACAACTAAACTACACAAGTCTCAGGCTACACAGGTTAAATACATAGTCACGCGAGTCACCATATTACAGATGGCTAACTAACACTAATTAACATAACAAAGGATTACATAAGGGGTCTGGTAAGCATAGATAGAATAGAATACTCCGTAATTTTATAACAGAACTCAACACATCTTGCTCGATACATACTTCTAACAACTAAACTACACAAGTCTCAGGCTACACAGGTTAAATACATAGTCACGCGAGTCACCATATTACAGATGGCTAACTAACACTAATTAACATAACAAAGGATTACATAAGGGGTCTGGTAAGCAGTCTTTGGTTACAACAAGATGTTTCTTTAACACAGTGAAACTGCTCTTCTGGTTGTTAGCTAATCCAGCAGCCACCCGTCCTTTTGAAAATGCGAGCAGCGTCTTGTGTTTGTCGTTGTCCTTCCGATTCGTTGACGGTGACACAGCAAATAAAGTTGCGAAGCAATCCGACAAAATCACCCGGTATTAAAAGATAGTATTGTCTTGTCTTTGCTCGATGGACTTGTGAATCGTATAATATGATTCATATTGTATATGACCACAATAGAAATAACAAGAGTGCCTCTTTTATCTGGGGGGCCAATGTCTACTTTACATACATCACGCTGAATTCAATATTAATTATTGCACATGGTCGAGTTTCACTACCTCGAGCTCGCACTCACTGGAATTGAACATTTGTTTGACATAGCTGGGCTGGGCATTCAGATGTCCAGAATCGAAATTGCTTCGCTTAAAAGAAGGTCATCTGTGTGCTAAAGTAGAATATATAAGTGAAGAAAGATAGTTCATTTGTCCCCAATGGTTTATTAAACATCAAATTAAACTAATTTATTATGTGGATGTTTGCTTCAGATTTTGTATTGTGTTTTCATATATTAGCTATGATTGTTTGATATTTTCATTTCTCATTCCCATGCATTTTGGTTGTAGTTGTATGGGTGTATTACGGCCCTATTGTAACGTTTTTTTAATTTTTGCAACCTGGAAATCAAATGACACTTTTTTGATCCTGCTATCCAATAAATTTTAAAGGACAGTAAAATTACTTCATTTCTGATGAGAACGTCTTTTGGAAATGGGTAATGAAGGTTCGGATATAGGCCTGCTCTGGTCGGATGAGGCTAAGTTGGCCCCCTTTTCCCTTGAATTTACTTGAAATTACAAACGTCTTCTTCTAGCCTGCAATGCAAGTCAGATTTTTGCTGTGGTGAATGTCAGTTGTCTATGTTTTTGAGATGGCAAAGGAATACAAGCTCTTCGCAAGATAATCATTGTCGGACAACCCAATTTATTCTCAAAATATTAGTTATCTTTTTCAGAATAATTGATAACTGAAAGTCTTTGCGAATATTTTTTTGCGATAGCATGGTTGTTACTCTTCAGAGGAAAAAGGTTTCTGCAAGATAACCGAGTTTGAGATAAAGTGCTTTACTGCTATAAACTCTTGTGAAAAACAACGAGAAATGGAAATCCTGGAGATAGCGGTTTGTTTGAGATAAATTTTCAAATTGTAATTTAGAAAAATCTTTTCGTCGATGCCGCCAGTTTGAAATGATAAAGTTGTTGTCGCCTCCTTTCGCTGATAGAGTTGCTGTACAGAACAGAGACATAGACACACGCATAACAGTCTTACCCTAATCTCAGAATCATCAATACTAAATTAGACTGTTCAATTACAACATACATAATATATCCTGTTAGAGTCGCATGTATTTGACCTATATTGAAATGCACACGACTTTTAAGTTTAATATACAGATCTCATAATAATTATCATAAGAGACTCGTTACATTATTGATTCGTTACACATTAGTAAAATAAGAACTTTAATGCAATTTCAATATTTTTTCAATTTTCAATGTTTATAGTTGACGGAAAAATGAACGCACTTTAATTAGATTATGTACCACATTTAAGTACTTAATTACCAACCTACTTTAGTACTGAATATATTCGTAAGCTTTCTAGAGGCGAAACTAATGTACAATATACACTTGATTCATAATGGCAAACACAACAATTTGCTACAAGCATCAAAAACGTTTTGGGGAATCAAAAAAATTGTATCAATCTCTGAACGGAATTGTTTTCTATACACCCGAAATTTTGTGAATGCTGTAAGTCGCGTATTCGAAAAGTGATTGGTTTGTGCTTGAGCTGCTCAGGTGCCAGTTAAATTGTATATTAATTGTAAATTGTAATAGTAATAATAATAGTAATAATAGTAATAATAATAATAATAATAATCGAATGCTTTAACAGGATGGCCTATCGGTACAATATATACTGTTATCATTAGGTTCTTTTTTCTCTATTCACCTTCAAAGTAGGTAATTTTGACCTTTTTCATGCGAAAACAGAACATCACTGTGCTGTCATCAAACGTTGTGTCTGCAACGTCAAGCAGGCTTTCTTCTATTGAAATTCGACATGTAATTCGACTCGAAGCCACAATGGCGACGCGGGATGACGTCACATTTTTTCGGAGGTACCCATTTTCAAACTTAAATTGTGTCTCTAACTTTAAACAAAATGACACAAATTGTTTTCAGAACGACGGCTAAACGATTCGCCCTTATAGTGGTTCAGCCGGAGCTCAAATATTCCCACCTTGAATGGAGCTATTAAAAAAAAACCCAGACGACGTTCGAAAAAACCCATTGACTTCCATTGCACAAATTATTTTGGGTCATCACTGTGACGTCACAGCGTTGCGATATTTTTTGCAAAAGGTGGCCTGATTCAAGGTGAAATTAAAGTAGCTTATACTTTACAGTATAAGTTAACTTAACTTATAACTTATTAAACTTATTATAGTAACTCAAACTGATCAGTACACCTTTGGCTTTCATTTAAAATAAAAAAATCAATATGTCAATTTCGTTGCATTAGCACTTTAAATTCTCTGCAAGTTTTTTAGTCTTGTGCTCTAGACACAACTAGAGCAATCAAAATTTATTTCATTCTTTTTTCCAATAAATTTAAAATAAAATAAAAAGCTTCATCCCGATGAAGAACTTGGTCCAAAAGAGGGCAATGAAGGTTTGGGTAGGGGCATTTTCTACTCCCCGGGTCGGATGAGATTAATTTGGCTCTTTTCAATGCAATTACTTGAATTTTTCAGCCGTTCCTTCTATTCTGCAACTCAGATAATAGCTGTAGTGTCAATCGTCTATACTTTTGAGAAGGAAAAGAAAAGCAATGTAATCATTGTCGGACAGCCTCTCTTTTTAGAACATGACTTATCATTGTCAGATTAATTTATGGCTGAAATTCTTGTGTGTTTTTATTCCCGATGGCAGGGTTTTTTATGCAAAGCGGGGCTGTTGAAAAACAAAGTGAAATTGATATATGCTCCAGATAGCGAAATGTTTGATATAGCCGAATTTGAGACAGGGAGCTTTTACTGTCTGAATGAGACATTGTCACCTGTCAGCTCTTGAATTACTTTTAGGTACATCTGTACAGTTTTAATTTCTCATGTTTAATAATTGACTGAGCAAGTCAAGCAAGTTTACTGGAAATAGAAACAGTTTAGCTGTCAATGTTTTTGGCTTATCGGCGATGGTGCTTCAAATTTATGGCCTGGAAGTAATTGACCAAAACTAGATTTAAATTAAATGACATGTAATTGCATGAAGTAGCAGCTTACCATTTTTAAGAGTTTCGGATCTAATATCTTTAATTCTGTAGCAGTATAGAAAGGGGTTTAAAACACTGTTTAACATCAGAAGCATCTCTGATATTCTGTAACAATAATAAACACTTTCAAAGCCAACGTTATTCTTGGGTGCTGCAAAAGCGCATATTGTTTTGGGAGCATAACAAAGGGTTAAGCAAAGTATGAGTAAAAGAATAGTTTTTGCTCTTCTTATTTCTTCCTTTCTTCTTTCGTTGTTCACATCGTTATTACTGTTACCTGCAGCTTCGACAAACACTGTTTGATACTTTCTGACTTTCACGAAAATGAATATGTAGGAAAACACAACGACAGTAAAGCATAAAACACTGCCTACAATTAATCCTCTGTTAAATGTTTCATTTGTTATGACGGATGTAGAATGCAATAAAGAAAATGTGGTCCACGTCACCACAATAGCAGCAACGGCTTTCATGTACTTGCTTTGCAAATGCCAATTTCGATAACGAGATACATATGACGTGGCCAATACTCGGTCAATACTCACGAGGGCAATAGTTAACAGTGAAATACCAGTGCCTAAAGTTATTGCTGAAATATAGCTGAGCTTTAATTGACACACGTGCTGATCATAATAGTCATTCAATCGTGTGGCAACTTGCAGTGGCAATACGACGAGGCCTATGAATAAGTCTGTGCCTGACAGTGTGGCCAAAAGAAGGTTTGCAGCCGTTCGTAGTCGTTGTGTTGTAAAGATTGTGTAAATTATCAAGCTGTTGCCTATTGTTGCAATCAATGACATTGGAATTGCAAGAGCAGCTGTTGTGGCTGCAATATATTGCAAAGAGTCGTAGTTGAGTTTTGCAAACTTTGCCTGATTGCAAAAGATGTTTTTTGGCATGTGTGAAGCATTCATTGCTGTTAAGCGACTTGTTGCTTTGTGTAACTTTCTTAAGCCTCCCCCAAGCTCCCTTATACAGTTGCCTTTCTGAACTTTAACGGTTGCTTTCTTTTAAAGTTGGCTTTCCTGAGCATTCACCTTTGCGTTCTTGTAAACTTTTTTGAGAGTGCCATGAGGGAGTGCCTTTACCGTAATGTTTTTGGGTATTGTACAACGACTTTCTCTTTTTCTTACCGTTTCTTACCTTTCCTGAACTTTTACTGCGACGCCAGTGACGTTTAGAGCCTGTTAACAACATTTAAGGCTCTTTTACAAAAATTTACAAGCTAAGGACAAATTTTGGACATACACTTTTTTTTTAATAAGCAACTAGACTTTGGTCCAGCCCTGAAAGTTGCTTAAAATTTTGGTTATTTTAGCCCTCAGAGTTGCTTAAAAAGTTGCTTAAAGTGTTTTGTACCTATAACAGCCTCTCCTGTCCCCAGGGTACCACTCCCAAGTTAGTGGGTCAAAATCATCAACCGTAACGCCTACAACACAAGACTTAAGAGACAGTAAGTGTAAACATGTTAGTCAAGAACTTCAACAGCACAGTGAACATTCGTGCCCAGTTTTAGCATTAAAATAAATGACGTTTGAATTCTTAGTTGCTAACAGTATCTCAATTGAGCCCTCGAGTTGCTTAATGTTAGGGTCAATCCAGCCCTAGTTGCTTATTGAGCGGTTGCTTATTAAAAAAAAAGTGTAGTGCTTTAGAACGGCTCGGATAAGCACTTTTTCCCAGATCATCATATCGTCTCATCTCAAATAGTTCTTCACCTTCTCTGTCAAATTTAATAAAAATTTGTGGATCGCACAAACATATTGTTGTATATAGTTTGCCAAGGAAAGCCTGATAATTTATTTGCCATTACTTACGTTCTGAAGAAAAATCTTGTTGGTGTTTTCTTTTTGTTACTGCATCGGATGTGTTGATGTCGATTGTGACTTTTTTTCCAGTTCTGAATTTCTTATATACACGTGATAAGACCCAAGTGGCAGGTGTCTACCTTTTTGAAGTTAGGTTGAGTGTTCACATATGCTTGAAAAAAGCAATGGTACAATAACCAAGTGGGCGCTTGCCCAATTGAAGAATGCTGTTCCGACTTTTAGAAGTGGGGTATAATTAAAAAAAGGTAACACATTTATAATGTTCATGTATAATTATGCAAATGTATGAATTTATGTCAGTCATATAATCATTTGATTGGCATCATAACTATTATATATCTATCTATCCATCTACCAATTAATGCAAGCTTCAACAAGTTGAAGGTTATTGCATATAACAAAAAAGAAAAAAAAATTAAAAGAAAGCAAATAGTGATATGATCTACTCTCTAAGTCAGAAATTTCTCACTTTTCTCAAATTTCCAGACTTGGAAAGTCAGAATCCAACGAACATGCCAATTTTAATTTGATGCTGTTTTTAAGGGGTCTTGGGATGAGTATATATACCTTGTAGCCCTGTGATCTATTTAGTTATGATTGTAAGTGACTCGAGATAGGATGTCTCTCTTTAACATGCACCTCGTCCAGAGATAACCGGGACAAACTGGACAAACTGGACAAAAGACATTAAAAGATTGACGAAACCTCTCGTACTTTGTTTAGGTTTTGAATCAGGACCTCCCGTATCCTTGTGTCTTTGTAACGGAACTATGCAATACCATTCTATTGGCAATAGCCTTGTAACAAATCTGAGATAAATGAGTGAACTGTTATATTTCTATCCTGACATGTTCAAAATGTTTCTTTGTGATTATTTATGATTTGTGTTGATAAAAGTATTTAACGTAGGTTAGTTTTTAACACGTTTGTTGTCAGAAGCAGAAAGAACATTTTTAGATCTCTTAACACATATCTCGCGTACAGAATTTCGTGATGCAAAATATTGTCGTTGCGAAAGTGGTGAAGAATTCAAGATTTCAATATACATGCAAAGTCTTCTGTTTAAGGTCCTCTATGGAGCGGGGTTCAACCTACCGGGGTCCCAACAAAGAGAGATGAAATTTTCCCATGTGAACAGCTTCTATTGGCATCGGACACCTAGATCAGCGGAATTTATAATCGTATAAAAACCAGGCCATAATTGTGTGATATTTTCTGCATGCCAAATAATATCAATATGTTCAAGCAGTTGTTTGCCACAGACATAGAATTTGCTGACTACCACCAGTGCTGAGTTTTGTCAACCGCTCGGAGATGCGAGCGGCCCCCACACGAAGATACATTTTTTATTTCGGTACATGAGCATAACAGTTGGTAAATGTTTTGTGAGAGCAATTTAACAAGATCGGAAAGACTCATCTCTTTGAATGCTGTACACACGAGCATTTTGAGTGTACGGTGCAGAAGCTATCCATGGCTTGGGATGGGCCTGACCCAATAGCAATGAGGATAGATGCCATTGCCAAGCGCTCAGAGTTTTGCAATGAGGACGATGAGACGCTTGTCCACTGAGACTAAGTTGTTGTTGTAGACGTTGATCCGTTTGCCAAGGTCAGCTCAACGGCAGTTTTGGTCGCTTCCCGAGTAATTGCGGAACAATTGTTTTCTATGGTGTCGGCCAAGATTTTCTTGACTTCCTTTATGTGTTGTTCTGACAGCTGAGGGCTTAGCTTGGTTACTTCTTCTTTTGAAAAATCTGTTGGCCCTTTTCGCGATTTGGCGGTTAAAGCAATGCTGTAGTTGGACGACTTTTGGCATATTTAGTTATTCAAATTCTTGATTACTTATCTTCAAAGAGAAGTCGAGTTTGTGTGCCTCCAGCCAAAACTCGAATAAGGAGGAACTTAGAAAAGCATTTGGTTTGTTCTGACTGCAAGGTGTTAGTCACGTGAGTGTGTGTTGTGCTCCTATTGGTCGAGGAGAGATGATGTGCGGAGACTTTGCGTTCCCAGAATCCACTTTTACTTAGATGGTATAGTGCCCTACCAATAATTTGGCCTTTTAACGACTTGACGTTAGATATTATCTGGCTACAAAATTATTAACAAAAATTCATAACAAGTAAGAATTGAAAAGGAAATGTTGTCTTTTCTTTGCACAATCGACATTTTAATCACCAACAATAGAAATAACCAGATTATTTTTGTACCTGGGGTCCAATATATAATTAACATACATCCTACTAAATTCTGTGTTAAAAACTACACATTCGTTATTGTAGTTTAACAATGTTTGCCATTTATTATTGAAGAAGCCAATGAACATAAAACAATTATTAAATTACTTTTAGGTAAAACTGTACAGTTGTAAATTTTCATATTTAATATTTGACTGAGCAAGTCAAGCCAGTTTACTGAAGACTAAGCAAACATCACAACGGTGTGGGGCTTGAAATAAATTGCGGGACTAATTGCCCACTTTTTCATCTTACTTTTACTGACATGTAATTGTATGAAATAGTAATTTTCCATTTCTTACAGTTTCGGTCCTGACATCTCCAATTCTATAACAGTATAGAAAGGGGTTTAAAACACTGTTTAACATCAGAAGTATTTCTGATATTCTGCCACAATAATAAACACTCTCAAAATCTGCTTCATTTATTGGTACTGCAAATATACAAATTGTTTTGGGAGAATAACATAGAAGTAGGCAAAGTATGAGTAAAAGAATAGTTTTTGCTCTTCTTATTTCTTCCTTTCTCGCTTCGTTGATCACATCGCTGCTACTGTCGCTTACAGCTTGAACAAACACTGTTTGATATTGTCTGACTTTCACGAAAATGCGAACGTATGAAAATATTATGACAGTAATGCATAAAACGCTGCCTGCAATCACCCCTTTGTTGAAGGTTTTGTTTGTTATCGTGGCTGTAGAAAGCAATACAGTAAATGTGGTCCACGTTACCACAATAGCACCAACGGCTTTCATGTACTTGCCATGCAAATGCCAATTTCGATAGCGAGATACATACGACGTGGCTAAGAGTCGGTCAATACTCACCAGGGCAACATCCAACATTGAAATACCAGAGCCTAAAGATATTGCGAATGTGTACGCATATTTTAACTGGCACACGTGCTGATCGTAATAATCATTTATTCGTACGGCAACGTACAGCGGTAATGCAACGAGACCTACGAATAAGTCTGTTGTCGAAAGAGTAGCTAGCAGAAGGTTTGCAGCCGTTCGTAGTCGTTGTGTTGTAAAGATTGTGTACAGTATCAAGCTGTTGCCTATTGTTGCAATCAATGACATAGGAATTGCAAGAGCAATTGTTGTAATTGCAGTATATTTCACGGATTGCGTGTTGTTAAATTCTACAAAGCTCAACCCATGGCAAACAAGCCTTTTTTCGATGTGTGAACCATTCATTGCTGTTCAAGCAACCGTATTGTTCTTGGAGAGTGGGCTTTGCTGAGCCTTCACGGTGATGTTCTTATAGATTGTAAAGTGGAGTTCTTGAGCCTTTGCAGTCTCACTTTTGTAGAGTGGCTTTCCTGAGTCGTTACCGTTTAGAGTTTGGTTGATGCCATTTACAACCTTCCGAACGAATGACAGGAATGTTTTAAGGCTTTATTCAATCTAAATCGATAGTAACAGTATTTAGAAATTAAAAATGTTTTATGAAATATAGAGATTTTTTCAATTTAAAGATAAAGTGTTTCAAAAAGACATGCATGATGTTATTTTCAAATATTTCATTATCTCTCGAATAGTCCCTAATTTTTGCGACAAATTTATGTAAGTTTTTGGGTCGCACCAGCAGCTTGCTGTACATTGCTTCCCTTACTTATACTCTAGTTATTTATCTCTTTTTACTTACATTGTCAAGAAGAAACTTTAGTGAATCTTTTACCAGTTTGTTGCATCGGTTGTGTGCTGATGTCGATTGTGACTATGTTGTAATTCTAAATCTCTTAAATACATATGATTAGTGGCAGGTGTTTTCCTGTTAAAATTTGGTTGTTCTCCCAAGTTGGTCTTTGCCCAGTTAAAGAACCTTGTTCCCACTTATGAGAAGTAGTATATGAAATCGAAGATAAGATAACACTTTGAGAAGACCTGGTGAATTATTAAGTAGCCATTGTCTCTGTAAATTATCATGACAGTGATAATTATTTTGACGATTCAACGCAAACTGCAGTTGCCTGTTATCCAGATTCCAATTTCACAGGAAGTTTGTTTCAGAGACGAAAATACATTGTTCCAGGGCCTCGTTCGTGGTTGGAAAATTCCAAGGTTTTCAAAGAAATTTATGCCACAATTAAGGCACTTGCGGAGGAAGATATATGAGTGGATGTGGCATGAGAGGAAGACCGCATGCTAAAACCTGGCTCTTTGTTTTAGTTTCTGTCGCTGGGGATTTGAACGAGAGGAATCTGAACGATCGTGATGCAATTTTCTGTGCTGTAGCAAAAATAAAGGGTCTTAATTTTTTCGCAGGTGCAGAGATCTTGCGATATATTTGCAGCAAATATTTAGGAAGATTAGATTTACCTTCAAGATATAAGATTAAGTTAGGATTAGATTTATCTTTAAGAAATAACATTGAGCTAATTGACCTGTAAGTTTCTATTCAAGAGGATAATTGCTGTTCCTATTTAAATTTGACATGGCCTTGCTTCGTTTGCAAAACGATAATTACTACACGTATTCAACGCTCGTTGTTTCTGTCTTCGAACAAGAGTTTGCACTCTGCAAAACAGACTAATATTCCCTTTGAAGTTGGAGGTTGGGTAACACACAATTAATTATTCACTCGTTTTTTATTTATTCATTTACAACATAGTCATCTTCGCTATTATCATCATAATTTACAACATAGTTGTTAGGTAATAATACGTAAATATATAAATGATGTTATCCATTAAATTAAAAACAGTTAGCGACGATATTGTGGGCGGTGTAGAAAACGCATTTGCAAGGAACGAAGTGCGAGCAGAGGGGCAGGGCACGCGGTCCCTGACTCGGAATTTAAAGGAGCGCGCTGTCTCCGTTTTGTTTTGATCATTCTGCAATGGGGAAACGCGGCCTCTGGCAGTAAGTTGTACGGGGTACGCGACGCCCCGATTCGAAACCATTATGAGGTACGCGAGGCCTCGTCGAGCCTAATACTTTATTGATTTGTATGAGTATAGGTTATTGATGTGCTATTCCGAGTTTTTGTGAGATGAAGTGTTTGCACTTTTGCCCACAAATTGCGTCCAGCGATTGCCAATAAAAACGAGTATGGAGAAATACGTGAAGACAAAAGTTTTTTTTGTTATTGATAGTGTTACGAATAGTATTGCATATTGTCCGTTTTCTGCATGCTAATGGAAGCAAATTAGGATTGTACGGAGAAAATTATGGTTCAGGAACCAGTAAGTTGCTTGCACGCAGCGTGTAGCTGCAATATCTGAAGCTCGATGTATCGCTTGAAGCAGTCTGATGACCACCTACCCGGAGTCTGGATAAGCCAGTAGGGCATGTTGGCCGCGGCAGCAGCCGTCGCAGCCCCCCGTCTGAAGCTGTGACTAGCAAACTCGTCAGGGGGGTAAGCCCAGCTGCTTCAAGAGAGACCTAAGTTCAGCTGTAAATCGGCTTCGAGTCGGGGGTTGCCCGGACCTGAAAATGAAAAGTGGGGCCGCCAGGGGGTGGCGAGCGGGACAAGATGTAGATTTGAAGCGAGCGCAGACCACAGACAGTAGAGTTGGTTGATTCTATATGGATGTACAATCTTTTTTTAAACGGGTCTGTTTTAGACCGTTTTACAAACAGTGAAAGATTTCGGGCAGTATGCAAGTCCGAATAAAACGAAACATTGGAAACAGAAAGGTGCACGTCGGGATTAAGATCTCTATCGCACGTGAATAATTCACTAATGCTAAGAAACCCCGGGCAGGTTAGTCGCTACGGGGGGCTTGGGGTGTGACACCCCTAGGCCTAAATATTGTTGGCAAATTGTCGGAAATTGAAGCTTTGTCGGCAAACTCTAGACAACGTAATTTTTTATATGAAGGCAAAGCCCAGTTGTAAAAGTTTTGTAACTTTGGGCCACATTCTAGCTCTAAAAGTTCCTTAATGGTAAGTACTAATGGCAAAGGCAACCATTTTCAAATCGTTTTCATCGAAAGTTTCCGCTCAAGTGGCTTTTAGACGTATTCATCTCCTGTTTATTGTATGACACCATAACGCGAGGTATTTCAAAAAGTGTTTAGAAACAGCACTTTTGTAAGTTTTATGGTTGAATTGTCTCCGTGGCATTATTTTTGTTTCAAATCCGTTGAAGCAATGTGTTGAAGCAATAGAAGTGCTACAAACTTTTGACAGGGTGAAAGATTGATATTCTCCAAATATTTTTAGCGAATAGGCCATTGAGCAGCTTGAAAACACGATTCCAGCTTCTGGCGAGGGTGGAGGCCTGGGATTTAGCACCTCTGATAGCATGCTCTGACTGTCCCTGTAAGATTCTTGAGGCTTTCAACAATGTCCTAATTCATCCAATGGCTCCAAAAGCAGATTAGGTCATGGCTTTTAGACCATAGAAACATTTCACAACATCTGGGAATGCTGTAATAGATGTACTAAAAGGCCTGGTTGATGGTGGCAAGAGTTCCAAGGATAACTCGACTCGATGTAAAAGAAGTCTAACTAAATTTTTAAAACACTTTGGTCTAACTTTGGATGTCGAGCTAAAATGTGAATAAGAAAAATAAATTACCTTGCCAGAGATTTAGGTGCGTAGCTATGGCAAGCGTTGACTTTATAATTAACTCAGCTGTTGCTTGAAGTTGGCAAGGTTGCGCTGAGAAACATGAGCTCTTGCTCAAAAATCTGTTCGGGCTGAGATGTTAGATGAAGTCCTTAGTAAAGTTATAACGCCAATTCATTTTCAATAACTTTATTTTTGACTTTTCAATGTTTATAGTCGACCTAAAGTTGTAGTTACAAACCCCCGAAATAAGTTAAATACTACAAAGAAATATTTAATTACATAATACCTAGAGTTTCGGCCCTGATATCTTTAATTCTATAACAGTATAGAAAGGGATTTAAAACACTGTTTAACATCAGAAACATCTCTGATATCCTGCCCCAATAATAAACACTCTCAAAATCTGCTTTCTTTACAGGTGCTGCAAATATACAAATTGTTTTTGGAGTATAAGAGAGAACCAGACAAAGTGTGACTAAAAGTTCTTTAATTATAAGTATGTCCTACAAGATATCTAAAGTAAATGACATGTAATTGTATGAAGTAACAATTTTCCATTTTTAAGAGTTTCGGTCCTGATATCTTTAATTCTGTAGCAGTATAGAAAGGGGTTTAAAACACTGTTTAACATCAGAAGCATCTCCGATATTCTGAAACAATAATAAACGCTTTCAAAGTCAACTTTATTCACGGGTGTGGCAAAAATGCAAACTGTTTTGGGAGAATAACATAGAAATAGGCAAAGTGTGAGTAGAAGAATAGTTTTTGCTCTTCTTATTTCTTCCTTTTTCGCTTCGTTGATCACATCGCTGCTACTGTCGCTCGCAGCTTGAACAAACACTGTTTGATACTTTCTGACTTTCACGAAAATGCGAACGTATGAAAATATTATGACAGTAAGGCATAAAACACTGCCTGCAATCACCCCTTTGTTAAATGTTTTGCTTGTTATGGTGGATGTAGAATGCAATACAGAAAATGTGGTCCACGTTACCACAATAGCACCAACGGCTTTGATGTACTTGCCGTGCAAATGCCAATTTCGATAGCGAGATACATATGACGTGGCTAAGAATCGGTCAATACTCACCAGGGCCACATCTAACATTGAAACACCAGAGCCTAAGGATATTGCGAATGTGTACGCATGCTTTAGCTGGCAGACGTGCTGATCGTAATAATCATTTATTCGTACGGCAACGTACAGCGGTAATGGAATAAGACCTACGAATAAGTCTGTTGTTGACAGAGTAGCTAGCAGAAGGTTTGCAGCCGTTCGTAGTCGTTGTGTTGTAAAGATTGTGTACAGTATCAAGCTGTTGCCTATTGTTGCAATCAATGACATAGGAATTGCAAGAGCAATTGTTGTAATTGCAGTATATTTCACGGATTGCGTGTTGTTAAATTCTACAAAGTTTACCCCATGGCAAACAAGCCTTTTTTCGATGTGTGAACCATTCATTGCTGTTCAAGCAACCGTATTGTTCTTGAGAGTGGCTTTGCTGAGCATTCACGGTGATGTTCTTTTAGATTGTAAAGTGGAGTTCTTGAGCTTTCGCAGTCTCACGTTTGTAGGGTGGCTTTCCTGAGTCGTTACCATTTAGAGTCTGGTTGATGCCATTTAAAACCTTCCGAACGAATGACAGGAATGTTTTAAACCTTTATAAATGTAAATCTATAGCAAGAGTTTTTAGAAACTAAAAAAGTTTTATGAAATATAGAGATTCTTTCGAGTTAAAGTTAAAGCGTTTCAGAAAGACATGCATGATATTATTTTCAAATATTTCATCATCTATCGAATAGTCTTTAATTGTTGCGACAAATTTATTTAAGTTTTTGGGTCGCACCAACAGCTTGCTGTACATTGCTTCCATTACTTATACTCTAGTTATTTATCTCTTTTTACTTACATTGTCAAGAAGAAACTTTAGTGAATCCTTTACTTGTTTGTTGCATCGGTTGTGTGCTGATATCGATTGTGACTATGTTGTAATTCTAAATCTCTTAAATACATATGATTAGTGGCAGGTGTTTTCCTGTTAAAATTTGGTTGTTCTCCCAAGTTGGTCTTTGCCCAGTTAAAGAACCTTGTTCCCACTTATGAGAAGTAGTATATGAAATCGAAGATAAGATAACACTTTGAGAAGACCTGGTGAATTATTAAGTAGCCATTGTCTCTGTAAATTATCATGACAGTGATAATTATTTTGACGATTCAACGCAAATTGCAGTTGCCTGTTACCCAGACTACTATTCCCTTTGAAGGTGGAGGCTGCATTCATTGACACAAGGTCTTCAGAAAGTGGAAAATTTGCATTACTTTTCAATGAGAAACACAATTTTCTTCGAAAATGCAAAGCCACACCCCATCCCCAATACACAATTTTGAGCACCAGATTCGAACTCAGCGGGTTGAAGTTGCCCATAATAGATAGAATCAGGCGTGCTGGCCTTATGTTTTGAAGTTTCCACCAAAGACAATCACTGACAGAAGGTCTCGAGAAAGTGAAAAGTTTGTATAACTTTTTAATGAGAAACACAAATTCCTTTGAAAATACAGAGCCGCCCCCTCCCCCCATTCCAATTTTGCCACTTTTGATGGACAGGTTCATCAGGGAGTTCTACTTTCTAAACATCCTCAACATTGAATAGGGGAGGGGGTTCGATTTTTTTTCGGGACATGTGATAAAATACGCGGCGTTCTTTAACTGTCTCGCGCCTTATAGCGAGGATTGTGGGTAACGGACAAATAACGCGACGGCTTTTGTGTAACTATCTGCATGGGGTATGAATAATTAACTCTGAAACGCTTATTTTCTGTTCATATGAGCAAGCTGGCTGTCCCACCTGGCAAGGTTTCACATGAACACCGCTGTGATTACGCCAGACGGACTATCAATTTCGCCGTCAGTGCCGAAATTAAGCCTTGGAATGCAATGCAGTCTAATGCATCAGTAAAGATGCCAACATGTTATCTTATAGCCTTTATGACGCGACAACTTCATTAGTGAATCTTACCAAAGCATTTGCTGCTCTCTAGAACGGGTAAAGGAAATATTTGTTTTTAGGTACATGAAAAGTGTTACGTTGTAAGAACTTTGAAAGGCAGAGGGTGCTAAAAGTTCCCTTGCCCCCAAAATATATATTGCGACATGCAATGTAAGAACTTTCAGAAATGACGACGTGTAGGATAGGCTACCCCCGTCTTTGTACTGTCACCCCCGCATTTACTATTTTCTGTATATTATGTCAGGGTTTGCCTTCTCTCTTCATTCTGTTGTGGTATTAGTATTGTTGAAACCTTAATTCTATTTTGATAAAGTAGCTTCATCACAGACGGATGACAAGAACTATTTCACGAACCAGACGAAACGAATATAAAATGGCATGTAGTTTGCCTTGTAGAAGCGAGAAGGAAAGGAGAAGAACCTTTGCAGATCAAAGAAGGCCGCCTTCTTCACACCAAGGATTGTGACGCCGCAATGAATTGAGTGGGTTTCTACTAAATCCATTAAAGCACAAGGGACAAGGTCACTGAGGTTGAAGGTCTCAGTGACAGAGAGGGACCCATCACGGTGAAGGTCAAAAACAAGCACTGCCTGCAAGTGGTTTATATTTACACATCAACAGGCATTCACGAAGACGAGGAAGTTAAAGAACTGTAGGAGGGGATAGCAAAGGCAATTGGCAGGGGCAGAAGTCACTACCAAGTCGTCATGGGGGACTTCAATTCGAAGATTGGGAAACACCAGTAGAGCTACGGGAGAAGAACAGCAACGTATGGCCTCGGAGAGATGAATGAATCAAGTAATAGGATGGTCCAGTATCGGAATGCCTGACAATTACCATCACAAGGTTCAGGGAATCTGAGAAAGGGGACCTTGCTAAGTCCTAACGGAGAAGTGAAGATCAAAAGTGACTATACATCCTGACGAACAAACGAGAGATCATGCTTAACACCATCAGAAATGTGGAACAGGAGATGGAAAGAAGGCGCTGGCACTGGAGGAGGAAGACGGAAAGGTCGGACAAAGAGCGAATGTTTGCAGAAGTGTACCGAGTACTACCATGTACTGTACCAAAACCCTTGACAGAACATTCAGACGGCACCAGCAGAAGTCGAGAGCTGGGGACGGTAGTCACAGCCTCGGTAGACGATGTCTTGTAAGCAATGGTACTAATGCTCCAAGGTCTTACGCATAAAACGACAACAAGTTTTGCAGTGCGACTGCGGTACGGCTGGCACCCATTCTGTTTTTTTCTTCTAGTTCTTCTCTTTATTTATACCCTCATAATAGTTATGATTAGCAGCAAGCGTGATGACATAGTGCCTTGTTTCTGACCGCACCCGACACGTACGCTTATATTGGCACACGTCTTCACACTTGAAAGCGAGTGCACCAGTCAACAACGCTTTCCTAACAATACTGTGAACAAATAGGTGTCAAGCCAGGGGCGTCGTGGCCGGGGGGGGGGGCAGGGGCAATTGCCCACCCTGTGAAAGCAAAATCACTGGATTTTTCGGAAATTTTGGGAATTTTTCCACTTTTTCGGAAATTTGTTGTGTTTTGCCCACCCTAAAATTCAGGTCCCCACGACGCCCCTGTGTCAAGCACAAGTTAATGTGACGACAATCGACATAGTACACCTACAAAGTCTTCACGAAGATCATTATGAACAAAATATGCCGCACTCTAGATGACAAGGGACCCACAGAACAAGCAGCCCACAGTAGAGGATGTTCTGACATTGACCGCCAGCACGCCACTGGACAGATACTCGAGAAGACCAACGAATAAGCAGTCCATTTTCATCGCGTCTATCGATTGCAAAATGCGTTTGACTCAATGAAGCATGTCCCGGTGTCTGAAGCACTGGAGAAACATAGCGTGCGGTCTAAGGCTATTAATGTCATTAAAGAGACCTACACAAAAGTGTTCAAACCGAAAAGTTGGCTATAAAATTAAGATTTGGGAAGAGAGTACGCCAAGGTAAGGTGAAACAATGCCTCTCATGTTAACAGTAGCCGTTGAAAAATTTTCAAGAAATTACAGGCATCGGCACCAATGGAAAGGTCCTGAACAACTTGCATTTCGCAAATGACATCATTATTTTAGGTTTCTAGCGTATATTATTAGATTGCAGGCTCTGCACACACAAAATAAGCAAGGCGTGATACCAGACTTCCTCCTTGGCGTATATGTTGAGACTCGCGGGGATTGAAGCTATAGTATGCTAGGAATTCACGTGTTCATTACAATTATGCTTGTGAACAAAGAAGAACACTTGCAAGAAATTTTCAGCCAGCGGCCAACGTTACGCGGCAGACAAATACAGTTGCAAAAAGACTGCAGAGGAAAGGAATTACAAGGGATGGAACGACAAGAATCTGATGGAAGTAAACGAGTACAAGCTCCTCGAAAGAATTAACACCTAAAAACAAGAGGAGTATCGAGATCAATAAGAGAGTTAATGAAGGGGGGGGGGAGAAGATTTGACCAGTACCGTCGAAAAAAAGAAGCATCCCAAAAAGCGTGAAAAGAGAAAACATGGACATTGTCATTCATTTTTACCATCGTTGACATCCGGAGCAGAGATGAGGGTGTTTACGAAGCACCGGTTGCAATTTTACATGGCTGTTGGTTAAAGATGATGATTTTTCCTCGTGTAGGATTCTTATAGGTGGGTGTCCTTTGCATGCACTCACGACTGATCAAATAAAGAAATTAGGAAACTTTGGAGTGTCTGTTTGTTGTTTGAAATATTTTATTTTAAGCTAGGTTGAAGGGACCTTTGACTGGGGTTCGCTATTCCGGTGACAGTATTTGCCTATCCTACTTTTCCTTGCTTTTATCTTGTGAAAACAAAATTCATTCTGAGGACATCAAATGTTTATCGCCTGCGGCTAGTGACAACCACATTATTACTACAACGAGTGAATATTGCTCAAAGGCTACTTACTGAAGTATCAAAAAATGTAGTTGCATATGTTGTAGATGAAGCACATTTTAAGTTGAGTGGGGTTCACAATAAGTAAGAGTAGTACCTAAGTAAACCTTGAAACAATTAAATACAACCAAATTTTCGTATGTTTGACTTGCTTTTATCCCTCAGATCGAGGCTGATGTTAGTAGGTTTTTATTTCATGTCAATTATCCCGCCAATTTGAATCTTCTCAGGCCTGCAAAGAAAACTGGCATCCCTACAGATAATTGCCCTGGATTTTGCTGCAATAGGGTGGTGCCGTGAAAAACTTAAAAAAATTGTGAAACTCGAGTAAAGCACAGCGAAGCAATGTAGAAAGGACTAGCGAGCACTGTCTCGAATTGGAACAATTGCTGTTTACCAATTCAATTACAAGGCATTGTTTTGTTTTTATTTACTTCATCGCATTAAAGTGCTAATGCAACGAAATTTGACATATCGATTTTTTTATTTTAAATTAATCCTTTTTTCGCCCCAAGTGTAGTTGGAAGCGAACTTATCTTTAGCATTTGGCAGTGGAGACAGAATACAAGAAAAACAACACAAGTTATATGTGGGAGTACGCGGAAATGGTTCATGGCAGCAAGCGTCTCATCAGCCCTACGCGGGGGGTCTTATATTCAATATCTGAGCCCCCTTTGTGAAGTGTAATTTGGTGAGTCTATGAAAAGTGAGAGCTAAGGATTGAGCGAGCACTTGCTGCTGGCCACGGCGTAGAAATGAAACTAGTTTATGCGAAAACGGGTCTGAGTAGTTAGCATAGGTGAAACCATGAATAAAAACAAACGGCAAACAAATTTTGAATAGCATGCCCCGCGCACAGGCGGGTGCCCTGTTGCCAGGCGATGCACAGGTATCGTGAGGCAAGGCCTCTCGGACACCTTTGAAAAGCAATCATGTTTTCTTTGACCATATCTTTAAAATGCATGCCCCGCGCACAGGGGAGTGCCCCGTTGCCGGGCGATGCATAGGTATCATGAGGCAAGGCCTCTCGGACACCTTTGAAAAGCAATCATGTTTTCTTTGACCATATCTTTGAGCATGCATGCCTCGCGCACAGGGGAGTGCCCCGTTGCCAGGCGATGCATAGGTATCATGAGGCAAGGCCTCTCGGACACCTTTGAAAAGCAATCATGTTTTCTTTTGACCATATCTTTTAAAATGCATGCCTCGCGCACAGGGGAGTGCCCCGTTGCCAGGCGATGCATAGGTATCATGAGGCAAGGCCTCTCGGACACCTTTGAAAAGCAATCATGTTTTCTTTTGACCATATCTTTTAAAATGCATGCCTCGCGCACAGGGGAGTGCCCCGTTGCCAGGCGATGCATAGGTATCATGAGGCAAGGCCTCTCGGACACCTTTGAAAAGCAATCATGTTTTCGTTTGACCATATTTTTGAAAATGCATGCCTCGCGCACAGGGGAGTGCCCCGCTGTCAGGCGATGCATAGGTATCACGAGGCGAGGCCTCTCGGACACCTTTGAAAAGCAATCATGTTTTCTTTTGACCATATCTTTTAAAATGCATGCCTCGCGCACAGGGGAGTGCCCCGTTGCCAGGCGATGCATAGGTATCATGAGGCAAGGCCTCTTGGACACCTTTGAAAAGCAATCATGTTTTCTTTAACCATATCTTTTAAAATGCATGCCCCGCGCACAGGGGAGTGCCCCGTTGCCGGGCGATGCATAGGTATCATGAGGCAAGGCCTCCCGGACACCTTTTAAACGTAAGTCCTATTTTCCTTCGTCAATAGTGTAAAAAGCCTGCTTCGAGCACGGGGGAGCGCCCCGTAGCCAGGCGGCGTGTGTGAGTAAGTCAACGTATTTCTAATGCCGGAACCGATTTAAAATGTGAGTGACGTATGTGGTTGATATTTGAAGGGATGCTGGAGATCCCCAGTATTATTCAACAATTTCAACAACAAAATCTGACCGGGCCGTATGAGTGAGGCTTGCCATCAGAGGAACCATTTCATATTTTATTGATAATGCAAGATATATATTTATAACATTTTGCAGAAAATCGGATAAATTCTCTAAATGCAACTTAATATTACTGATATACTGGAATGCGATAAGACGTAACAAAATTGAAACAGCTAAAAAGTCTGGCACGCTAGGTGTCTTGGCAAAGTTAATGTCTTTTTAAAAACTATAATGTATCTACGTACGGCAGCAGAATTAAGGTAAATTAAACACGATAATAATAATAGTAAATTAAGTAATAAAATCAATCCATAAAAGGTACGCTAGGTAACAGCAAGAGGGTGGGATGGCGGGAAATTTTTGTCTTGAATCAGAAATCGAATTCGTGTGTCTCTAGCACGGCGCACACAATTCGAGTGAGGGGAGAATTAGAAAACAGATGATTTGTTCTGAATGCTAGGTGTTAGTCACGAGTGTGTTTGCCGTATTCTTATTGGTTAAGGGGAATTGACGTACGCCGTCTTCGCGTTCCTATGCTATAACATGTTAAGTCCTTTTCGCATGGATAGTGGCGCCCCGCCATTGATTTGGCTTCTTGTCACCTAAACGTTAATTAATTTATCTGGCTACAAAATTATTAACCACAATTCATGACAGGCAGGAATTGACAATGAAAGCCAAAGATGTACTGATCAGTTTGATGCAATTTTGACGTGCATCTGACAAGTATAAGTTACTTTAATTTCACCTTGAATCAGGCCACCTTTTGCGAAAAATATTGCAACGCTGTGACGTCACAGTGATGACCCATATTATTTCTCGCAATGGAAGTCAATGGGTTTTTTCGAACGTCGTTTGGTTTTTTTTTAATAGCTCCACTCAGTGTGGGGATATTTGAGCTCCGGCTGAACCAAAATAAGGGCGAATCTTTTAGCCGTCGTTTTAAAAAAAATTGGTGTCATTTTGTTTAACGTTAGAGACACAATTTAAGTTTGAAAATGGATACCTCCAAAAAATGTGACGTCATCCCGCGTCGCCATTGTTGCTTCGAGTTGCTGTGGAACGACACGTAGCCCTGGTTTGGCTTATCCCGGGTCTTATTTTTTGTAATAACTTATTTTAGCTCAAAATTGCAGACATTGAATTATTTTTAGAAACTTCGGAAATTAAAATTCCTTCGATATCACCCCAAAAAGCTAAATCTTCTGACATTTGTTTTGGTTGGCTCGGGCCTAACCACTCCGGGCGAGGAGTGCTTAGGCCCGAGTAAAGCTCTGAGAGTCACACGGGTTGGTTTACGAGCTTGTTTACTGCATCTATTGCAGGAATAGCGTTTGATTTTAGCTTTAATCTCATCTTTAATTCTTTCCCAATATCTCTCTTTACTTCAAAGCAAAAATGAGCGCTATAATGAATAAAATCCTGCTCTCCTAGTCGGTGGGTGCGAATGATGTCTGTCTCCTGAACTCCTTAAAAAGACCTTGTTCTGTTTGATTGGTTTTGAAATACTATCAGCAACATTATGAAACGATACTTTTTCGCAACACTGAGTAATCGTACAATTGTCTCCGTTATGTATCTCTACGACATGTAAATAGTTTTATGATTTATTTGCTCCCGAGACGAGATACCCGTCATGTGTGTGCTCGCTCACAGCTCGCCATGTCGAATTTCAATAGAAGGGAAGGAAGCCTGCTTGACGTTGCAGACGCGACGTTTGATGACATCACAGTGATGTTCAGTTTTCGCACGAAAAAGGTCAAAATTGCCTACTTTGAAGGTTAATAGCGAAAAAAGTATACATAATTTGCAAATTTTATTTGCGCCACGTTAATCAGTGCATTGAAATCTATAGATTTTTGAAATAAAAACACTATGTAAAAATTCGTTGCATTAGCACTTTAATACGCTTCAAAATATCCTACGGAAGCTGTGTAAGAAAGAAAAGAAGAATTCAAAGAAAGGAAAAGCACATGTACATAAAACGATTTCGCAATAAAAACAAGTATTTAGGTGAGAACTGTGAGAACTTTAGAAAGCCAGCCTTCATTCCATCCACACGTCGTAATCGATTAAAAGGCTAAAATACCTTATTTGCAGCCCAGTTAACAGGGACAGTTTTCTTGCGAGTAAGCGAGAACTAAGCTGCCAGGTCTGGCACTGTAAGCATGTAATTGCAATCACAAATCTTAATGTGTTTCTTGTTAACACCGAGATCTCGGTAACAAATTATTTATCTACCTCCCACTGATGCAGCCAGGCCCTTTGAGATGTGAAGTTGTCTTCGAGAGTTAATGATGCAGATGGTCTGCCAACGCTACCAGCTTTCTCAAACTATCCACGTGGAATCAAAATAAACAATGAGCTATTTAGCTTTTGGCTCCCGAGATGCGTTTTGCAAAGAAATAAAATTTATATTGCATAGTGATGAGGGGCTCAAGAGATTTAGAAGGTGTGCAGCTATAGCAAACGTAGATTTTATAAAGTAACTTACAATAGGAGACAAAATTCCCTGGGACACCTGAAAATTTCATTGGACAATGCTGTGCTTCTTCGGCACACTTTGTTCCCTGTGAGGAGAATACGACCCCCCACTCCCCCCAAACAATGTTGTCTTGTGCACCAGTCTTTTCTCGTCACCGGACCAGAAGAATTTCGGCGATATTGAAAATGGCCGCCTCTACAGACAACATTGTTTTGGGGGAAGGGGGATCAAGTATGCGTGTAAAACTTGCTAAAATACGGGGTGTCCCAGGACCTTTGTCCCCTATTGTAGCTGTCGCTTGAAGTTGCCAAGGTTGCGCTCAGAACCATGAGCTCTTGCTGATATTTGTTGCAGCTTAGATGTTAGATGAAAGTCTCAATAAATTTATAACGCCAATTCAATTTCAATAACTTTACTTTTGACTTGTCAATGTTTATAGTCGACCTAAAATTATAATTACAAACTCTCGAATTAAGTTAAATACTACAGCTAAATATTTAATTACCAAATACTTAACCTACTTTAATATTGAATGCATATTTGTACACTTTAGAGGAGCGAAGCTACTGTACAATATACACAGCAGTTGCCGCGAACGGTAGTCAATGTTAGGGCAATATGATTTCCTTTATACCTGAAGTCAGGTGAGTGTGTTAAAGTGCGCATTCAATAAAGTTACTGTTTTGTTTTTGTACACTGGACGTACCAATTATGTTGGATACAGTCAGCGATAGATATAACTAAAGTGCATTTTGTACCATGGCCCAATATTTATGTTAGATACGTCTCGCTGAATTTAGAATTAATAAATACTGTTGATCAAAAATGTTTGGCATTGGTTATTTGAGAAGCCAATGAACATAGGACATTGATGAATGCCAATAAGGTTTTAAAGTTCTACCTTTAAGGAGAATTTTAAATTCTTTCTCGCGTTACTTAACTAAATGTAGCTAATTGTGAAACACCGTTACTTATCAATTATTGAATTACTTTTAGGTAAAACTGTACAGTTTTAAATTTTCCTGTTTAATAATTGACTGAGCAAATCAGGCAAGTTTACTGAATAAGTATGTCCAACAAGATATCTAAGTTAAATGACATGTAATTGTATGAAATAGTAATTTTCCATTTCTTACAGTTTCGGTCCTGATATCTCCAATTCTATAACAGTATAGGAAGGGATTTAAAACACTGTTTAGCATCAGAAACATCTCTGATATTCTGCCACAATAATAAACACTCTCAAAATCTGCTTTATTTACAGGTGCTGCGAATATACAAATTGTTTTTGGAGTATAAGAAAGAACAAGACAAAGTGTGAGTAAAAGAATAGTTTTTGCTCTTCTTATTTCTTCCTTTTTCGCTTGGTTGTTCACATCGCTGCTACTGTCACCTGCAGCTTGAACAAACACTGTTTGATGCCTTCTGACGTTCACGAAGATGCGAACGTATGAGAGAAGAACAACTGTATAGCATAGAACAGTGACTGTAATCACCCCTTTGTTAAATGTTTTGTTTGTTATGGAAGATGTAGAATGCAATCCCACAAATGTGGTCCACCCCAGTATAATGATAGCAACGGCTTTCATGTACTTGCCGTGCAAATGCCAATTTCGATAGCGAGATACATACGACGTTGCTAAAAGTCGGTCAATGCTTACTAGGAGAATACCAAAAATTGAAATACCAGAGCCTAAAGCTATTGTGAAGGTGTAAGCATGCTTTAATTGGCACACGTGCTGATCATGGTAGTCATTCATTCGTATCGCAACGTGCAGAGGCAAAGCGACAAGACCTACGAATAAGTCTGTTGTTGAAAGAGTGGCTAGCAGAAGGTTTGCAGCCGTTCGTAGTCGTTGTGTTGTAAAGATTGTGTACAGTATCAAGCTGTTGCCTATTGTTGCAATCAATGACATAGGAATTGCAAGAGCAATTGTTGTAATTGCAGTATATTTCACGGCTTTTGTGTTGTTAAATTCTACAAAGTTTACCCCATGGCAAACAAGCCTTTTTTCGATGTGTGAACCATTCATTGCTGTTCAAGCAACCGTATTGTTCTTGGGAGTGGCTTTGCTGAGGCTTCACGGTGATGTTCTTGTAGATTGTAAAGTGGAGTTCTTGAGCTTTCGCAGTCTCACGTTTGTAGGGTGGCTTTCCTGAGTCGTTAACCTTTAGAGTCTGGTTGATGCCATTCAAAACCTTCCGAACGAATGACAGGAATGTTTTAAACCTTTATAAATGTAAATCTATGGCAAGAGTTTTTAGAAACTAAAAAAGTTTTATGAAATATAGAGATTCTTTCGAGTTAAAGTTAACGTGTTTCAGAAAGGCATGCATGATATTATTTTCAAATATTTCATTACCTCTCGAATAGTCCCTAATTGTTGCGACAATTTTATTTAAGTTTTTGGGTCGCAGCAACAGCTTGCTGTACATTGCTTCCCTTACTTATACTCTAGTTATTTATCTCTTTTTACTTACATTGTCAAGAAGAAACTTTAGTGAGTCCTTTACTTGTTTGTTGCATCGGTTGTGTGCTGATGTCGATTGTGACTATGTTGCAATTCTAAATCTCTTAAATACATATGATTAGTGGCAGGTGTTTTCCTGTTTAAAATTTGATAGATTGTTTTCAGAAGTTTGAAAAAGCAAGGGGTGGTTGCAAGCTGTGAGGAGTCATTTTGAGATTTGATTACGCATGTTTTTGTTTGGAATTTAATAAAAACCTTATTCTCTTTAGGAAAAAGGATATTCAATCGAACGCCCTCGGCAAAACAGCTTGTTCCTGTTTTTCAAATAGCAACGTGATACGTGCTAAAAAATAAACGAAACTCGAGTAAAGCACAGCGAAGCAATGTAGAAAGGACTAACGAGCACTGTCTCGGGTTGGAAAATTTGTTGTTTACCAATTCAATTGCAAGGCATTGTTTTGTTTTTATTTACTTCATCGTATTAATACGTTTCAAAATATCCTACGCATTCTGTGTAGGAAAGAAAAGAAGAATGCAAAGAAAGTAGAAGCACATGTACATAAAACGATTTCGCGATAAAAACAAGTACTTAGGTGAGAACTGTGAGAACATTAGAAAGCCAGCTTTCATGCCATCCACACGTCGTAATCGATTAAAAGGCTGAAATACCTTATTTGAAGCCCAGTTAACAAGGAAAGTTTTCTTGCGAGTAGGCGAGAATTAAGCTGCCAGGGCTGCCACTGTAAGCATGTAATTGCAATCACAAATCTTAATGTGTTTCTTGTCAACACCGAGATCTCGGTAACAAATTATTTATCTACCTCCCACTGATGCAGCCAGGCCCTTTGAGATGTGAAGTTGTCTTCGAGAGTTGATGATGCAGATGGTCTGCCAACGCTGCCAGCTTTCTCAAACTATCCACGTGGAATCAAAATAAACAATGAGCTATTTAGCTTTTGGCTCCCGAGATGCGTTTTGCAAAGAAATAAAATTTATATTGCATAGTGATGAGGGGTTCAAGAGATTTAGAAGGTGTGCAGCTATGGCAAACGTAGATTTTATAAAGTAACTTACAATAGGAGGCAAAATTCCCTGGGACACCTGAAAATTTCATTGGATAATGCTGTGCTTCTGCACACTTTGTTCCCTGTGAGGAGAATACGACCCCCCACTCCCCCCAAACAATGTTGTCTTGTGCACCAGTCTTTTCTCGTCACCGGACCAGAAGAATTTCGGCGATATTGAAAATGGCCGCCTCTACAGACAACATTGTTTTGGGGGAAGGGGGATCAAGTATGCGTGTAAAACTTGCTAAAATACGGGGTGTCCCAGGACCTTTGTCCCCTATTGTAGCTGTCGCTTGAAGTTGCCAAGGTTGCGCTCAGAACCATGAGCTCTTGCTGATATTTGTTGCAGCTTAGATGTTAGATGAAAGTCTCAATAAATTTATAACGCCAATTCAATTTCAATAACTTTACTTTTAACTTGTCAATGTTTATAGTCGACCTAAAATTATAATTACAAACCCTCGAATTAAGTTAAATACTACAGCTAAATATTTAATTACCAAATAATTAACCTACTTTAATATTGAATGCATATTTGTACACTTTAGAGGAGCGAAGCTACTGTACAATATACACTTGATTCATAATAATAGCAGTTGCCGCGAACGGTAGTCAATGTTAGGGCAATATGATTTCCTTTATACCTGAAATCAGGTGAGTGTGTTAAAGTGCGCATTCAATAAAGTTACTGTTTTGTTTTTGTACACTGGACGTACCAATTATGTTGGATACAGTCAGCGATAGATATAACTAAAGTGCATTTTGTACCATGCCCCAATATTTATGTTAGATACGTCTCGCTGAATTTAGAATTAATAAATACTGTTGATCAAAAATGTTTGGCATTGGTTATTTGAGAAGCCAATGAACATAAGACATTGATGAATGCCAATAAGGTTTTAAAGTTCTACCTTTAAGGAGAATTTTAAATTCTTTCTCGCGTTACTTAACTAAATGTAGCTAATTGTGAAACACCGTTACTTATCAATTATTGAATTACTTTTAGGTAAAACTGTACAGTTTTAAATTTTCCTGTTTAATAATTGACTGAGCAAATCAGGCAAGTTTACTGAATAAGTATGTCCAACAAGATATCTAAGTTAAATGACATGTAATTGTATGAAATAGTAATTTTCCATTTCTTACAGTTTCGGTCCTGATATCTCCAATTCTATAACAGTATAGGAAGGGATTTAAAACACTGTTTAGCATCAGAAACATCTCTGATATTCTGCCACAATAATAAACACTCTCAAAATCTGCTTTATTTACAGGTGCTGCGAATATACAAATTGTTTTTGGAGTATAAGAAAGAACAAGACAAAGTGTGAGTAAAAGAATAGTTTTTGCTCTTCTTATTTCTTCCTTTTTCGCTTGGTTGTTCACATCGCTGCTACTGTCACCTGCAGCTTGAACAAACACTGTTTGATGCCTTCTGACGTTCACGAAGATGCGAACGTATGAGAGAAGAACAACTGTATAGCATAGAACAGTGACTGTAATCACCCCTTTGTTAAATGTTTTGTTTGTTATGGAAGATGTAGAATGCAATCCCACAAATGTGGTCCACCCCAGTACAATGATAGCAACGGCTTTCATGTACTTGCCGTGCAAATGCCAATTTCGATAGCGAGATACATACGACGTTGCTAAAAGTCGGTCAATGCTTACTAGGAGAATACCAAAAATTGAAATACCAGAGCCTAAAGCTATTGTGAAGGTGTAAGCATGCTTTAATTGGCACACGTGCTGATCATGGTAGTCATTCATTCGTATCGCAACGTGCAGAGGCAAAGCGACAAGACCTACGAATAAGTCTGTTGTTGAAAGAGTGGCTAGAAGAAGGTTTGCAGCCGTTCGTAGTCGTTGTGTTGTAAAGATTGTGTACAGTATCAAACTGTTGCCTATTGTTGCAATCAATGACATAGGAATTGCAAGAGCAATTGTTGTAATTGCAGTATATTTCACGGATTGCGTGTTGTTAAATTCTACAAAGTTTACCCCATGGCAAACAAGCCTTTTTTCGATGTGTGAACCATTCATTGCTGTTCAAGCAACCGTATTGTTCTTGAGAGTGGCTTTGCTGAGCATTCACGGTGATGTTCTTGTAGATTGTAAAGTGGAGTTCTTGAGCTTTCGCAGTCTCACGTTTGTAGGGTGGCTTTCCTGAGTCGTTACCCTTTAGAGTCTGGTTGATGCCATTTAAAACCTTCCGAACGAATGACAGGAATGTTTTAAACCTTTATAAATGTAAATCTATAGCAAGAGTTTTTAGAAACTAAAAAAGTTTTATGAAATATAGAGATTCTTTCGAGTTAAAGTTAAAGCGTTTCAGAAAGACATGCATGATATTATTTTCAAATATTTCATCATCTATCGAATAGTCTTTAATTGTTGCGACAAATTTATTTAAGTTTTTGGGTCGCACCGGCAGCTTGCTGTACATTGCTTCCCTTACTTATACTCTAGTTATTTATCTCTTTTTACTTACATTGTCAAGAAGAAACTTGAGTGAATCCTTTACTTGTTTGTTGCATCGGTTGTGTGCTGATGTCGATTGTGACTATGTTGTAATTCTAAATCTCTTAAACACATCTGATTAGTGGCAGGTGTTTTCCTGTTTAAAATTGGATAGATTGTTTTCAGAAGTTTGAAAAAGCAAGGGGTGGTTGCAAGCTGTGAGAAGTCATTTTCAGATTTGATTACGCGTGTTTGTCATTTTTGCAAAAGATCTCCAAATATCGGTTAAGATGAACGCCCCATTTCACCCCGTCCCACCAGTCATGTAAACGCGTTGAACAAAAATGTCTCCTTAGCCGAGATATCCCTGTTGTTAGTCGGGATATCTCGGTTAAGCGGGGTTATGTAAACAGGCACTTGATGAGCTCGCCCGGTAAACAGTTTCATTTAATTATGTTGTTTGTTAGACATCGAATTGAACTGATATACACGTTTTTTTTTATAAGAAACCTGGCTCAAGGCCTAGTAGTAAAAGTTTCTTAATTTTTAGCCACATTTTAGTTCTAAAAGTTTCTTAAAAGTTTCTTAACTTAATGAACAAAGTTGTAGTGAAAACGAAGAAAAAAACGTGAATGTGGCAAAATATTAGTATCATAACAAAGAAAAATCGTCAATGCGAAAAATCGTCATGTGGAGCCGACAATGTTATGCTTTGCACATAAAACATACTTACTGTAGTTGACATTTGTTAAATCCGTAAAGGGAAAACGTGTTTCCGAAATTTCTAATGTTTCTTAGATATTTCCTTGTAGTTCTAAAAGTTTCTTAAATTTTAGGGCGTCTAGATCTAGGTTTCTTATAAACCGGTTTCTTATAAAAAAAAAAACGTGTAGTTCAACTTCTATCCAAGCTTTTGTAATCTGCTATTAATAACATTCTGAGAGCAATCACAACTTGTTTCGCTCTTTTATCCAATGAATTTCTAAGAAAAGTAGAATAACTTCATTGCCATGGGGAACTTAGTCTAGAAATGGTAATGAAGGGTTTTAAGTTGAAGCCTTTTCAGTTTCACAGGTCGAAAGAGGTAAATTTGGCCTCTTTTCCTTGCAATTATTGAAATTTACCCAACCCTTTTTCCATGCTGTAAGTCAGATATTGGCTTTGATGAGTGGCAATCGTGTAAGCTTTGAGAAAGCAAATGAATTCAAACCCTTTTAGACAGGGAATTATCCCCTACAAACTAACAAACAGGGTAACCTTCAATTTTAATGTTTCACATGAAAGCCAAGACAAAGAGGATCAGAAATCCGAGATGGGACATTTCGAAAAAGTGACGGGGGTCACGTCATCGCTCATCAAAGTATTGCACCATTGGTCACGGTCAGAAAAAAATCAACTATCTTATATTGTAAACCTGAATATCTATTTAGAAAGAGCATAAAGAGTTATGCAAAAAATATTAAGGAACTTTATCTTTAACATAAACAGTTGAGGAGATATCGGCAGTCGAAAATGTTACAATTCAGGGGGTAAAAAAAGAAATGAAATTACCTGAATTCTCCAATATTACCAAAACATTGGCACAAATGTTGAACTACATATACCATCTCATTGATGGAAAGCATTTCAAGTTGATTTCAGTCAAAGAAATGTTTCAAAAACTGAGTTTACATAATGTGCAGGGTGTCTGAATTCCTGACATTACCCCCCGATTTTTTGAAAAATCCATTTTTTAATGATTTGGGGTGAAATTTTTGATGTAGAGTCAACTCTGCTTAGGTTGAACACCCTAGGGAAGTGTGAAAATGCTTGAATTACAACATATTCGAATTGTAGAGGTTTACTTTTATAAGAATTAATTGTTTAGTGATCCTTAGGAACGGAGAATTCCGTTCGAAATAGGTAAGCTCGAACTACACGAGTCAGAATTATGCAGACATGACTGTAAATTGTATTCCACTAGTAAGAACGCATTAAAAATGCTTTTCTGTAGCAATTTGCTCTTCAATTAGACATCAACTTGTCAAATGAAAGCTAATAAGTCATCAAAATTAGGGGGTAATATCAGCATTGCTGAAACCAAAATAAAAAAATGAATTAAAGTGTATAGAAAAATTGTCAGCGAAAAAACCTCACTAATATTTTATGGTAGCCATTCGTCTCATGAGCTATCACTTGATACAAAATCGGAGACATCCCATTTGCTCTCCTTGCTTTCACTTAACTAAGAATCATTTTCGCTGGCGCCTTTTTATGATTGGTTACAAGCAGATTCGCTTGTCGGTCGATGCTTGTTGTTTATCTTGCTTTGCTTTCAAACCATTTATCTTTCCCTTTGATTTTCGCCTTACTCCTGGTAGTCTTTTCTCTCTTGCTTTCTTACATTGTGTTTGTAGATCTGCAATGTCAAATTCCTCGCTCGCTTCTGAAACAGGCTCCTTTTTCTTTTGCTGCACATTTCTTATAGGAGAAAATTGACTCCCGCAAACAATTCTGGCGGATGTGCTTTTGAATTTTTAATTTTCCAACCCCAAATTCTTAAAATCTAGTTGATCGATCATAAAATTGCTGGAATAATACCATTCGTATGGTGGACGGAGTCTTGGTCCGGTGGAGGTAATAGCAATGAAGGCTTATGCTTAAGTTATATATATATATGCGAATCCTAGTTTCAACAAAGTCTTTAAGCGTTATACCAGAATAGGCAGTTGAGCATATGAACTCTTTGACGTGGTCAATATCCTCTGGGGCTAGATTGCTTGTCAACCCAAGGGCCAAAAGTCTCACTGCCCTAGCACTTGAAAAAAGTAATGATGCTTTTGTTGTTTGTAAGGATACCGATGTGGTGGTTCTCTTTCTTGTTCTTCGTTGTCCAACACAAGTTATATTTCAACTATGAGTCTTGTGTCTGCTTCCTCGTGATTGCAGTCCTTCTCAATCTGTGTACGCTTTTCTAATCCTGTAGATGTTTTCCTCTTCCGTTATTACCCGGTAAACTTCTCGTCCTCAGAAGAGTCCTTGCTGACAATACAAAGACCAACTTACTTCTGGCCCTTGGGTTGACAAGCAATCTAGCCCCAGAGGATATTGACCACGTCAAAGAGTTCATATGCTCAACTGCCTATTCTGGTATAACGCTTAAAGACTTTGTTGAAACTAGGATTCGCATATATATATATAACTTAAGCATAAGCCTTCATTGCTATTACCTCCACCCACCGGACCAAGACTCCGTCCACCATACGAATGGTATTATTCCAGCAATTTTATGATCGATCAACTAGATTTTAAGAATTTGGGGTTGGAAAATTAAAAATTCAAAAGTACAGCCGCCAGTCTTGTTTGCGGGAGTCAATTTTCTCTTGTAAGAAATGTGCAGCAAAAGAAAAAGGAGCCTGTTTCAGAAGCGAGCGAGGAATTTGACATTGCAGATCTGCAAACACAATGTAAGAAAGCAAGAGAGAAAAGACTACCAGGAGTAAGGCGAAAATCAAAGGGAAAGATAAATGGTTTGAAAGCAAAGCAAGATAAACAACAAGCATCGACCGACAAGCGAATCTGCTTGTAACCAATCATAAAAAGGCGCCAGCGAAAATGATTCTTAGTTAAGTGAAAGCAAGGAGAGCAAATGGGATGTCTCCGATTTTATATCAAGTGATAGCTCATGAGACGAATGGCGACCATAAAATATTAGTGAGGTTTTTTCGCTGACAATTTTTCTATACACTTTAATTCATTTTATCTTGGTTTCAGCAATGCTGATATTACCCCCTAATTTTGATGACTTATTAGCTTTTATTTGACAAGTTGATATCTAATTGAAGAGCAAATTGCTACAGAAAAGCATTTTTAATGAGTTCTTACTAGTGGAATACAATTTACAGTCATGTCTGCATAATTCTAACTCGTGTAGTTCGAACTTACCTATTTCGAACGGAATTCTCCGTTCCTAAGGATCACTAAACAATTAATTCTTATAAAAGTAAACCTCTACAATTCGAATATGTTGTAATTCAAGCATTTTCACGCTTCCCTAGGGTGTTCAACCTAAGCAGAGTTGACTCTACATCAAAAATTTCACCCCAAATCATTAAAAAATGGATTTTTCAAAAAATCGGGGGGTAATGTCAGGAATTCAGACACCCTGCACATTGTGTAAACTCAGTTTTTGAAATATTTCTTTGGCTGAAATCAACTTGAAATGCTTTCCATCAATGAGATGGTATATGTAGTTCAATATTTGTGCCAATGTTTTGGTAATATTGGAGAATTCAGGTAATTTCATTTCTTTTTTTACCCCCTGAATTGTAACATCTTCGACTGCCGATATCTCCTCAACTGTTCATGTTAAAGATAAAGTTCCTTAATATTTTTTGCATAACTCTTTATGCTCTTTCTAAATATGTATTCAGGTTTACAATATAAGATAGTTGATTTTTTTCTGACCGTGACCAATGGTGCAATACTTTGATGAGCGATGACGTGACCCCCGTCACTTTTTCGAAATGTCCCATCTCGGATTTCTGATCCTCTTTGTCTTGGCTTTCATGTGAAACATTAAAATTGAAGGTTACCCTGTTTGTTAGTTTGTAGGGGATAATTCCCTGTCTATTTGTATGATAATGAGTATCGGACGATATGATAATGGGGTTGACTTATCATTGTCATAATCATTGATAATTGACTTAATGAATTTTTGTTCGCGATAACCGAGTTATTCTATTTGCGTAAAAAATTTCATTCAAGATGACGAAGTTTTTGATAACGAACTTTATTTCTATACCAAGTGCTGTAGAAAATTGGTTTGAGATAGCAAGTTATACTGTTATAACTTGCTATCTCAAACCAATATAGTTATACTGATAAATACTGTTATCTGTTAATCACTGAATTACTATTATGTAGATACAATTGTACAGTTTTAAATTTCCACGTTTAATAATTGATTCATAAAGTCAAGCAAGTTTAATGTTAGTTAAGCCCTATTTACACTACACAAACTAACCCGGGTTAACTTAACCCGGGTTAGGTTAACCCGGGTTAGTTTTCGTTTGTAGTGTAAGCGCTCACCAGTGGGCGAAGCTGGGTTAGCCGAAATGCACATGCGTAAGCACGTAAACTATACGATCTAAACGATCCCGAAAATTCAAATGTTGTTTTCAACACGAGTGGGCATGCTCATACTAGAAACTAACCCGGGTTCGCCCCAGCCTCGCGCTTACACTACATTTTCGTAAAACTAACCCGGATTAGTTTTAAGCTAACCCACCTCTTGAGATGGGTTAGTTTAACCCGGGGCGAACCCGGGTTAGTTGCATTTACACTACGAAAAGCTAACCCGGGTTAGCTTAACCCGGGGCGAACCCGGGTTAGTTTGTGTAGTGTAAATAGGGCTTTACTCATGCTATACTACAGCCTCTTTCTCGCGAGACAGGACAAGAGAATATATATGAAGTGAGTTATCCGTGGTGAGCAGACCAGCCTCGTCTTGAAGCCGCAATTTTTGGCACGCAATACCGCAATAATTCGATCAACTTCGTACTTCATACCATACTTCGGTAAAGCATCTCGTTTTCACTTGCAAGCATTCATTTTTCCCACTTATCGCCATGACAAGAAGGCAACTCTTGTGTTCTTGTCATAAAAATGGTGTTTTTTAGGTCTTCTCGTTTCTGGTACTGAATAAATAACCAAATACTTTTCAAATCTTGCAAAGTTTTCAATTCAAAACGTCTCACTGCATTGCAGCAAAAATTATCGCTAACAAAAACAATAACAAGCATGCATGCTGAACTGAGGAGGGTTCGAAAGTGCGCGCGCGCAAGCTAAGATCGGACAAACATGATTATAGAACTCGATTATATTTTATTGCTCAAGTGCTTTGCTCCGTAGTAGCAGGCACCTACTTCCAGTTGGCAAAATTTGGTGCTTAATGTAAGATTCTAACTGCTCAGCTGGGTATCCAATTAAAGCTGCTTCTGGCAGGTCAACTTAGTGCATAAATTTGGCCTGCCAGAAACATCTGCATATAAATTTTGTTGTGTTTTTTATCGTTATTTAATTGCTTCCTGATCGCGTGGCAAATTCTTGTTGTCGTTACAATTTAGAAGCAAAAACGACACTGTACTTTGGCAATTGTCTCATTTAAGATCAATTCCACTCCTATGAGCAGTTTCTTGTTAATCCGGGCCACGTTAAGTTCTAATATGCAACACATGGGCACAATTTCGAAATAAATTAAGTTTTTCAGAAAGTCGCTTAATGTAACGAACAACATGTTGTGATCTTTTTATATTTCATGTCTCATGCCTGCCATAGTCAAGCTGATCATCAATCTGTTTTTAGAATAAATATCGAATTGGGTTGAATTGAAACTAATTTTTAGTGTGTGTTTGGTAGGCTTTCTCTCCACTCCTTAATTTGATTTGTTCTGACTGCAAGTCACGAGAGTGCGCGTTGTGTTCCTATTGGTTCAGGAGAGATGACGTGTGTGGACTTCCCGTACCAATGTTTTAAGATCCGAAATTTGTTTTAGCTTGGATTGTGGTGGCCTGCCATCAATTCTGTTTGTTAACGCCTGCAAAATTATTAACAAAAATTTAAGGTAAGAAGGAATTGAGAATAATATTTACCCATTTTCAAGACGCCGATGCAGGGTGACGTAAATTCAATTTTTAGGCTCAACAGTTGAAACGACCCGCAGAAATCTGACCGTGATCCTGTGTCATCGTTTTGACGTCATTCATTTATTATTATTATGATTATTATGCACACACTTTAAACTATTTGAGCATTACATAATTATCTTCGTATTAAGTAACACAAAAGGGAATAAAACAAACAAAGTTGCAAGAAAATATTAATGTTTTAAGATAAATATAATTTTTCTTCAAGCAAAAACTCCAAATTTCGTATCTGTTTTATCAGGACGCTTTGCCAATTGTCATGAGAAGAAACTAGTAGAAACTTGTTATAGGACATGGACAACTCGCAACTTGCAACTCGAAGCTCGCAACTCATATGACTTATCATATCTCCAAACTTACAGCTTTTCGATCGTCATTTTAGGTATTAACTGAAAAAACTGAACTTACTGTGCCGCTATAGCGGTGTTTTGAAAATGAGAACGAGCTATTATCGACTGGTCAACTGCGCGACTTCTAATATCGCGCGTGGTTGCAACAGTTCATTTACAATGGATATTTCTATCCATAAATTTTCAAAACAAGACAGATATAAAAATGAAGCGAAATGAAGCTGAAAAGGAGAGCCATCGTGCCTGAATGCGTTCTGTTCGCATGCATAAGCCCGACTTTAAAAGTACGGAGAAATGAGCTTTATGTTCGGCGCATTTTGAAGCATTATGCTATGCCAGTAACGTATAAGTAGAAATTCGGCTCATACATCAATCATTTGCATCGACTGTGCCCATGTTGTTTGCGCACACCGTCACTGCTGAGAGTTCCAACAATGGAGACTTTCTCATGTTTCTAATACCTATTACATTTGTATGTTAATTAGTATAAGTTTGTTTTGCAGTTCAAAACACATATGAATGACAACCGCTGTATGACGTTTGGACCAGTGATGGGCTTTCTATTACATAAGTCAAGGTTACATATTTGGATTTGAGACAATGAGGATACTATTACTTTTGTCTCCATTTTGCTATATAACACAATGATGACTGGAAAGCTCTTCGTTGCGTTCAGCATCACTGAAGCTGTTTCACAAAGTTCGGAAAATTCCAAAATCGGTAAGTCTATTTTCTTACTTTTCTACTTTAAAACATTTTAGGCAGTCACAGGGTTCTCAAAACAGGTGCTACATGGGTCCTCTCCAAATTTCTCATGGTATATATGTATGATTGCTCTTAAATTGTAAGCAAACCACCTTGAAAACAGCCAAATCAACTGGAAAGCAACTGACACATCCGATGTTGGTAAATGAGTACCCGGAACATCTGAGAGTAAATGTTCATACCAACTGGACCCATATTGATGAAAGATATCATAGTTAATGTGGCTATCCAGTATTAATCTTCGTTTTTACTTTCTTATTATATCTATACATACTTACACTTGAGTTAGTAATTAGTCCTAGGACCTTGTTTTTCTGGACATTTTTGGACAATTAAGTGTGGACAACTTTAATGGTCACAATTGTACGTAGTTTCAAGTCATTTTCTCCATAAGAAGTAAAATGGCTTCAACACTTTTTTTAAGAAAAAGTCTCAATGTTTTTCACGCACGTTTTGTCATAAGAAAGCCCTTTCAGCTCAGTACACAAGTCCTTCTCAGCTATTTTTTGATCAATACGCGATTCAGAATGAAGAAGTGTGAAGAAATGGCCAAAACTGTCGGAAAAGAACATGATTCAGATTTGGTGAAAGTATTTTGAAAATCCCTTTCGCCGATTTACAGGGCGTGGTCACAAATGTTTCCAGAGGCACCCCATGCCAGACAGCCCATTTTTGGTCGCTTTTCTTTCATTTAGGTCTTTATTACATTAGTTCCTAACTCTCCCGTCCGCGTCCCTGCCACCACTCCTGTATTTTTTTAATATCACAGATGTCTAAAATATGCAGTAGGTTGCTAAGTCATTTCACGCTCAGCGGATAATTAGCCTTTGGATTCATATGAAAGACAACTTAAAGATGGGGAAAAGCAAAAGCGCGTTAAAAATAGCATCTAGAGTACCCTGTCTCTTCTAGATGTTACAGTGCTTCTAGAAGACAAGAGGATAGGATACCCGAAAGTATTTTGTAAACTTTATCTCTAAGAAAGTTACGCCGCTTTTTCTTCTAGTATTGCTTAGTAAATACCTAAGTTGTTTGAACGTGAGAAAACGGTATCATATTTACAATTGTTGTATTACATTCATTAATTCACGTGTTGTTTTATTGTTTTTCACGGCCGTCTTTGAAGAATTCATTTTAAACTCACTTTACTAAGATTACGTCATTAACTTTACTCTTATTGCAAACAGCAGTTCTTTCCTACATGACCTAAGATAATCTCAGTTTGGATTTCAATGCACAAAACCAGAATCATGTTGCAAGTATGTAATTGTTATTCTTCTAAGGAGTTTCAATCTCTGAACACTTTATTAAATTCGGCAATTTTGGAAGCATTGTTCAAATGCGGCCTGTTGCAACTTGATGTATACAAACTATAGGTTGAAGCAAGCAGTCTTATGGTTAGTGTCGTAGCCGACAAAGGCTAAGGTTAGAGCAACTCCTAAGGCTTCCCAAAAGGTTTTTAATAGACAGTCTTTTTTCCACTAAGTTTTGTCTTAAAAAGTTTAATTGTGAAGGGGCCCTCAAGCAAAATATTCCTGAGGACCCCAAACTGTTCCGTCACACCACTGCTTCTGTTTTACTTTTCCTTTGACAAGATTTTGTGATGGATGAACGAAGATTATGATTTTAACCAAAAAATAATATACCCTAAATCCAAGTCTTAAGCTACTTAACTAAAATAAGTAGTTGACGCATATCAGATTGACAATAAAAGACCGATGAAACAAATAACATCGAAGTGTTTTGGTTCTTTTCAATTAGCTAGTATACTTAAAATATTTGTAGTCAAATTCAGAATTTTATTAAACTCCTCTTTTTGAACCTCGATCATTAAGCAAGTCCCAGGGCGCTTAATAAAGCTTTTTCGGCAGCAAAAGAACACAAAAAGTAGTGTATTTAACATGGAAATCATGCCGGCATCAAAGTGTCCATTATTTATTGACCAATGTCCTTTCAGTATAGTCTCCATGCCAAATACTATTGTTTTTTATTGACTATCGACAGTCCTCAAATGTCCATCCGCCATTATTTTTGTCTTCTGTTCTTTTTCCCCATTTATCAGTATTGGATAGCTGTTTGTATTACATGGGATGGGATGGCAGCTCTGTGTATCAAATAACTTTGTTTGCTCACCCAAATGCCAAATTGGAGAGATCATGATCGAACTTACGGCAATAACTTGGTGGTGGTATTTTCGTTGAATGCCAAACTCTAAAGGTCGCAGTTGTATAAAACGACAAAAATGTCCACCATGTTGAAAACAAGATGTACATTTCTTGTTTTCACATAATTCATCGACAGTGATTCGTCTTAATTCGTCGTATTTTGTCGGGAGAAACACGATTTTTTTATTTCTTCCGACGAATTAGGGTGAATTATGATGAATTACGTTGAATTACGGTGAGTTACGTCAAATTACGTTGAATTACGGTGAGTTACGTCAAATTACGTTGAATTACCTTGAATTACGTTTTTAATTACTTTTCACAACTCTTTTACTTTGACTTGATTGGAAAGTTCTTCCACCACCCCCTGGTCTTCTGAAATCATGCAAAAAACCCATAAAATAGAATCAATCACCTCAGCAAGTTTTGACTCGTTATGAGTTTGGTCTTTTTCGCCATGCACACGCTGACCACTGACTCGTGCTGTTGTTTTACAAATTAATCGATAGTGCGCATGCGTTTCATTTGTTGTGGAAAAAGTATAAAAAGGTTGGGCGGGCCAGCTGCCCGAAATTTCAAAGTTTCGTGAAGGGAGAAAGCATTTTACAGCGAATTATACGTCGTTTTGAGTGCCTTTACCCCAAGAATAAGTAGAAGGAAATTGTCATAATTTAGTTCACCTCAAAGAGAAGGAAATTTGGAGTTTGAAAGGTGGAAGCACTATTTCAAGTCAATTTACGTTTTGTAAGGTAACGGTTTTATTTTTGTGTACAGTCTTTTTTTTATAAGAATAAACTTTATAAGAATAATGAGGCTCAAAATTCGTGAAATTTAAGAAAATTTTAAGAATATTGTCAGGCTCGCGATCTTGTGAAACTATTATTTTTAGCAGGCGGTTTTTATTTTTGAATTTGTGTGCTTTTCACAGGCAATGGTACCTTTTCTTGTCGAACAAAAATCGATTCGAATGAAATGCTTTGTTTTGAAAATGCGGCGATACTAGACTGCGATGACAGGAATAAAGGAGTCCTTAGGAGAAAAAGTGTTGCTTTATTTTACTCGTTTATATAGGCCATGAATTACCTTTACTTATTCACGACAAATACTTTAAAGGCCCGAATACGCCAAGCTACGGCCATTATTTATTTTCCAAAAATAGTCCGTTGGGGGTCGAATTAACACTTGTCGAAAGAAGCAAAAGAAGCTGGGAATAGAGGCCTTTTGATTTGGCTATCTGGAAAACATGAAGTGTGGAATGATGGAATGGACTGGAATAATGGAATGGAATGGAATGGAACGAACGTTGGAATGGAATGGAATGGAATGATGGAATGCAATGTAATAGAATGGAATATGGAAAACATGGAATGAGTTTCAAAAATATGTAATGGGAAAATATATGACATATTGTAGCAAAATACACATGTTTGTGTTCTTCTATATAGTGATCCAAAAACAAAAGAGAGGATGGATGTCGTTGTTAAACGACCGATTAACGCCAGCGGTTACGAAAAAGAATTTGCCAAAGAAGCACATCTTCTTCAAAGTTTTTAGTTTCGCAATATAAAATGCATGTTTTCTTTGCTAGATAAAAGTGTTTGTGTTTCGCTTTGTTGCATTGAAAAAACTATCAGTTTTGAATTCAATTTATTCAGACATGAAAAGGCATGAAATTGTTGTATATTATTATAGCAGTTGGTAAACACATGTTTTTGTCACTGGTTTTTACCATCATTTACCGAGCTCAACTGGTTACAGGTCCGCGAAAGAACAATTTTCAAACTCTTTTGATTATACATCACTGTGTTTGGGGTTGTGCTCCATCATCTCTAAGCAACAAAATCGAGGTTCTCGATGAGTGAACAATGCAACTCAACATTCCATTATTTAAAACACAACATGGAGAACAAGCATTTTCAAGAGCAGGTCTAAAAGTGTGGAATAGAATCACATATTAGAATGACTCAAGACAAGATTGCATTTAAAACTCAATTGAAATCGTTTTTAATGACAACAAACCTAACGAATTTTTATAATAGACAACATACCTGTAATTATGGAAATTTTTAAATAAAATTTTTAGTTCAAGCCTCATTATTTCAGGAAGGTTATTTATGTGAACGAGGGAGGGGATATTTCAGAACGATTGGAGGGAGGGGGGCTAGACTCCACTGACATATGCAGCTTTGAAGATATTGCATACTTGCAACGTCTTGTTTACAATAAATAGTTCTTAAATGCAATTTAAGAACAGTTAATGGGCGGTAGAAATTGCAATTGCGAAATAGCCTCGTTTGTATGTCCATCAACATGATCCCATAAGGGTGTGGTTAACGAGCCCAGCAGATAGATTGACGGCGGTCATCTCTTTGGCATTCAAGGCATGTTCGTGCAAAGTTTAGATGCAACAATCAATCTAAGGCCTAGCGCATGGAACAAGGATTGACTTCTCCCACCCACCCTGTCCTCTTTTATTGTTTGTTTGATTTTAAATTATGTTTTCAGTCACTAGTCTGCAGTTTAACCAGTCCGGTTATTACTGCCAGGTGTATCGGCCAAAATTTGCACAGCAAATTGGTATCACCGACCGTAAAAGCTTATTCCTACTCAAGCAATCCGGGCCGGTATGCTTAACGCCCAATTTCTTGAGATAACATTAATGTATATAATTGAAACCCTCACAAAGGATTCTAAGTTCCAAGGAGCTTTGCTGTTTAAATAAGTTCCCAACGAACTGATTGTTGAAAGCTCATTATTACGTTTTAAAACAAATTTAAGAGAACATTTCTGATAAACTATGTGAAGTATTATAAGTTCAATTTGTTGGGATTTTGAGCTTGATGGTTATATATTTTTGCCTTTTATGTTTCCTTTAGCAGGCTGTAAAGTGATAGCAGCTATTTGAGCTAAATCCTGTGACTGACATGGATAGTGCTATTATTATTATTTGCATATGTTTCAGAAGCAAGATGGTACTTTGCAAGATGGCGGCAGGAGAAGGCTTCCTGGCAAGCACTGAGATCCTTCTTGACCGCAACAAGACCCTTACCATTGAGCATCTTGAGGAAAACGACAAAATCGTTGGATGGCATGGAGCTATTGGCACGGTATCGTCAGAAAGGCCCGGTTTCGTAGCCCAGAATGACATCATGGTATTTGGCTTTAATGATGATAAGCCGTTCTTTTCTGCTTTTCATCCATTTTGGACGCACGACGGTTGGAGAGCAATCGATCCAAGTGTGGCAAGAAAAGAGAACAAATGGCTTGAAGTAGGCCAGCTGGTGAAAGGCGATTACGTACGAAAGATAAAGGGCAATAATCGTGGCACTCTAGTGTACGAATGGGTGAAAGTAGAAAGATTCAACTCCCAGAGGTACCCCGCTGGAACCAGATTCCACGCAGTGCATACAAGGCAAGGACCCCGCTCCTACCATGCCAACGGCTACCTGGTGTGCCAGAACTACCGTGAGATCACAATTCAAACACTTAATGATGGCCTGCAAACTCTTTCACTCAAAGAGCAGCAAAATATCAAAGAGCAGTTCAAGACGTTGCAGCCATCCTTCGAGAAAATGTTAGGCCGTGGGCCCGCCAGAGAGATCCTGTCCTTCTGCGAAACGCCATTGGGTAACATGGCCAAAATGTCAAGCACCAATGCTGACTCATCCTCGTTGGAGTTTCACACGAAAGATTTGACACTTCCACCAATGCAGCTGAGCTACAAAGCTGGCAATACAGAATGCGGTGCTCATTCAATGCCCACAAAGTTGGACATTCTTAAGGGGCATTTGTTTCTTGATGACCAATATGTGCCAGCAAAAAGCTTTGAAGACAGGAGGATCTTGTTTTGGACCAGAGCGGTAGCTAATGGTATGTGGGAGCATGGCTGCATGAAGTTGCTCGAGAAAAACTGTTTTGGGAAAGGACAAATTTCTTTAACAACCACCAAAGATAGCACAAACGTGGAGCATTCAATCAGCTTTTCGGCAAGGAATTTTGCAAATGTTTACAGATGCTACAAGGGCCCAGTTCAACCAAGTGATGGAAACTCCACAAAACAGCAGAGTTGCTTTTTTCAACAAAGTGAGAAATCTATGAGGAATGATGAGGGGTGGGAGGAAACTGGTCTATTGGAAATGGGTATAGAGTGTGGCGATGAAGGTTGTGGCTACGTGGGACGAATGAGCATCCTTCCGAAATTGCCCGATTTGAGTGAGTTAGGTGGCAACATCAAATTCGGGGACGATGAATATGGCAATTCAATAGTCAATGTCGAATTGCCATCTATGTTTGCGTCTTATTCAGGCTATGTGAAGTTCTACGGTGCGTTCAGCTGGGATTTTGCATCCTTTTCCGGCTATTGTACCGTGTACGACGAGAACCAGCCGGGTATGATCGGAGAGAGTTATGATTGGAAAGGCGAAGTAAAGAGAGACAGCGAAGGATTGCTGGAAGCAGCCAGACAAGAACACCTTAAAAACACGTTACATGACAAGAAACAGTTGCCAAAGAAGATGCTTCCGTCAGCAATGGCGTACCAGATGAAACGTCTGGTTAAAGAGGGTGATCTTAGTGTTCAAGAGCTTTACTTGCTCACTGTACAATCTCCGGATGCTACACATCAGCAAGTGTTTCAAATGCTGCAAAAGATCATGAAACATGACATGGATACAGAGTCAATTAGAACCATCCTGAACCAATTGAAGCCACCACTTCGTACGGATGTCGAAAATTGGTTAGCCGATAACTTAACCGATCTGTTTGGATGTCGCATGGCCAACTCCTATTTGATGAGCCTGCTATCACAAGACTTGAGATACGGAGGCATGTTTACCGAGGCACAGAAGAACAAGTTGCTGTATTATTGGGCGGGCAGTGACTCTCCGGTAAACACCAAGTGTCTATCAAATGATCACGAGTTCATCCTGGCCAGCAAACTGCTCGGTAGACATGCGTTCATTAGCCATGTGACTCGCCTGAGAGCGTACATTGATTCAGAGGAAGGTGGTGATTACTGGGCAAAACAGCTGTACGATTATGTTACAGAAGACACAAGATTGGGAGATTTTGCTAAAATTTCCAGTGACTACCAAGCTGCGATGGAAAAGATTCATAAACAATGCATGGTAATGTACTGCCTCTCACCTCAAGCACACCCTGCTGATTCAAGCAGGAATTATGCTGGTGATTTCTTGGCCAAGGTGCTGATGAAACGACTGTGCATAAATTGTGAAAATTTCATCGGATGTGATGCAGCGCAGGCGCGAATGAATAACATGATGGAGAATCTGATGCGCGCACTTGTTCATCTCGTTCTTACAAGCAATAGCAGTCCAACGAAGTCTGTCACGCAAGACATCGTCAAAGAGCTGAGAAAGCAGTTTCAAGACTTAGCTGACGCATTTGGCATCACCATGGAACAGATTGCAACTGAAGGACTGTCGCGCATGATTCAAATCGCACGCGATGTTATGAAATCGTATCTTGAAGATGCTGGCTCTCAGTGGGACAAACTCTTCAATGCCGTCCATGTCTACTTCGATGCCCACTCTGATGTTCCAGAGAAAGCCTGGAATTGTCTATCTTCAGTGATGTCAGTCACATTTTGGGCAATGAATATGCTGTCAACTGTAGTCGTCTTCATGGGCTGGAACGATCTTCCGTCAGAAGCAACAATTGCTCTGGCAGATAATTCCATAAGTGCTGTACTCAAAGCATTCGCATCAGTTGGCCCAGACATGCTCTCTAGTTTTGATGAAGCGTGTATTGGAGGCGCTCCGACCTTTAATTGGCTACTGAATTTTTCAGATGCGCAAGCAAGTCCATCACTTCTCGTTTCCTATAAGAGATTGATCACCGAAGGAGGCTCCGCAATTGGTGGTAAGTTGCCCCCTTTCTATTCTTCATTAAACATTCAAAGTTTGAGCTTCTAAGAGTCTGTTCATATGATGGCGATTCTTGAGCCCATTGATTATAGCCTTTGGAAAACATTACAGTCTTTGTGAATATCAAGGATTTGTTTACTTGTAAAAGATTGCAATTTTTGATTTCGATCTGCATTGGTTTTGATTATGTCCATCTAAAAATGCTCAATTTAGCAGCAACAAGGTACTTTTTGTGCCGAAATAGTTTTTGCGTTTTAATTCCGAAACGCAAAAATTATCATCTCAAGTGAAGAAGCTTGAGATGATAATTACTATACTGTACTGATCCAATTTTGCAAATGAGCAGCTTTAATATTGTTCGGGTGAGCAAAGTTTTTATTCTTCTATGTTCGCAGGAGCGAAGTTGACCTTGAACGAGGCCATTGCCAAAGCTTTTGCATCACAAGGTGGAAGGTTGGATTTGATCTCGTCAAAATGGGTTGATATGTTTTTTAGAGGCGAAGATCTAGCCAAGGCAACTAGTATGCTGACTGGAACTGTTGGCTGCAATCTCATTGGATTCCAGTATTGTGCTATCTCTGAGATCTCTCACTATGAAGCCCCAAGCCAAAAGGCCACCGATCTAATTGAGGTAGGTTGACGTCTTGCATTGATTTACCTGTGCATGTATCGAAGATATACATATGCGGCATCAACGGCTAATTGCCCAGTGGCATCCAGTTTTTCGTTGGATATGACTTTTGAATGGTTGAAAAACGAACACCTTTGGTCCCAATGTTTCATATCTGAGAAGGAATTTCAACAAGGAACCCTGAATTCAAAATTAAGAGTCTTTTTAATTCAAGAAACACAATTCTTGGAGTATTATTATTTTATTATTATTTCAATGTTGTATGCAGGCCCATCGAGAGCCAGCTCAGGCCCTGGGGCTATAAACAAACAAGGGGCTGTTTTATAATTGCTTTGCGTTAACAAAACTTTTCGCGGGCCCTTCTTGAGATCCGGGCCCTGGAAATTTACACCAGCCCCCCTTTGACGGTACTGGTCGTATGTGGTGTGGTATGAGATGTAACGCTGTTTGTGAAGGCAGAACTTGCAAAGTACAATATGCAACATACAACATACAACATACAACAGACAATATGCAACATACAACATACAACAGACAACATACAACATACAACATACAGCATACAACATACAACATACAACATGCAGCATACGACATGCAGCATAAGACATGCAGCATAAGACATGCAACATGCAACAGACAACATACAACATGCAACATGCAACATGCAACATGCAACATGCAACATACAAAATACAATATGCAACATACAACATACAACAGACAACATACAGCATACAACATACAACATGCAACATACAACTTGCAACAGACAACATACAATATGCAACATACAACATACAACATATAATATGCCACATACAACAACATAAAGCGTTTCGTATATACTTAACAGCAAATATTTCCTCTACCTATTTCAGGCAGCTGCAAATGCTTTGGCCAGATTCGCCAATGAAATTGCCGTATCAAAAGAATCCATGTGTCTACCTGTCAATGGATCTTTGTCAACTCTCACTGGCATGTTAAATGATGCATTGAAACAGCAATTTGCAATTGAGCCGGCTGATCCTACCAAACCTCCCGACTGGTACATAACAGGCAAAGGTGGTAATCATGTGCAACAATCGTTGAAAGAACCATACGAAGAATGGATGGATAAACATCTTGATTTGCACTCATAAGTGGCCACTGGACACAGATACTTTTTTGCAGTTATTTTTTTCATACTATATATTGATCTTTACTTTTACTAAGACTTTACTTTACTTTTACTAAGACTATTCTCCACTATATAGCTTTCTAAACTTTTTTACCCAGTTTTTTATCCAGCTTTTTGACTTATATTTGGACTTTTTATACTTTTGTTTTATCATTTATATTCTATATTTTTGCTATTGCTATTTGAAATAGCAGACTTGGTCACTTTTTTTTCTGAGGTCATTTCAATAAATTTGCTTTCAAAACAGCAACCAGGATTTCCAACGCCCACAGAACAGCCAACTGCGTGGTCATGGAAACCCTCACACTGTCTCTCTCTCGTAAATGTTCATTGTTCAATCTTGCTCCACGAGGCATAAGAACGCAATGTGACGGAGTATAATCATTGTGAAAGTTTTTTCTCTGCGCATGCGTACATTACATCTGATAGAGACTCGCAAATTTTAACAAAGTGATTCAAAAGGTCATATGCGTTTCGTTTGTTTTTTAAGGAAGTCTGTGATATGAATGGGAGTGGGTTTTATCTACTCTCTTTGTTTTTACAAATTTGTTCTGCATATACATAAACGGATATTGTCCATCATTAAATTGGTTCGTTTTAGAGTATTTTTCTCCGGAATAAACTGTTTTATTCGCTTTCTCAAAAATTATACCATATTAACTCTTTGTTTACATTCTAAGACAAATCCATATATCTTCTATCTTTTACAAATTTCAGATTATTTTTATTTTATCTTGTTGCGCAAACCGACGACTTTCAAGAGAGTTTCTGATAGCTTGCCATGTTTGGCCTGAACGACAATATTTGGCCATCTTTGTTCTTAATAATTTTTTTACAATTGTTTACTATTGGATGAAAACATTAATGACCTGTTTAACAACTTCCTTGCCCTATGATATATCATATTTCTTTCATTTTATCAAATCTACATAGCAAACCAGGGACAAAGAAGAACAAGGAAATTGCATTGGGAGTTGTACTTGGTAAATTATTTTTGAGAGAGCAGGGAAGTTGCTTTTTTCAAGTTTTTCAATTGTATAACAAGCAACTGTGAAGGTTGTGAAATGGTTTAATCAAGATTATTCAAGATAACGGGTTATTATATATGGTTGAAGTTGACTGCATTTCGATTTTTAAAGAAAGCTTCTGATTATGGAACACAATTCGATTCATAATCGTGGTAAATAAATCACTTTATCAATAACTTTTTCTTTCCTCCTAGTCTTTCATTTGTAAACCTTTTTGGTAGTATCTACTTACTATAACCTTTGGTGATACAATGGCTAGTCTTGGAATATAATAACATACGGTGAAACGTACTGAGCACCTAAAAACAATGAATGGAAATTATTCTTAAAGCCAGTATGACTATAGGTACATTTTCACTTGATTTTCGACTCAATCCATGCAAAAATGTATTTATATTTCTTTAAAATTAATTTTCGGGCAGTTACTCGCAATTACTACAAATCTTTAACAAATATCGTTATCATGTTATTATGAAAAATCCATGATGGTGATAATCATCTCCATCTCCATATTCGTCGACGCTGGCTGGAAATGATTTAAAAATAAATTTTCTATAGTAATGGGCAATTATAGAAACTTTATGATTGATTGCCTTTATGCATCGTGAAAAAATTATAGAATGCAAAAGTATCGGAAGGTTACGTCATCGGAGGCGTGTTTTTAATTTCTACCTGAAGAACCAGGACGGGCTGGGATGTTCTCGCCACGACCATTTGCTTGGCACGAGTGCGCGAGATAACAAGATATACATAGCGAATGAACTTGTGAAATAATGTGTTTCTTTTATGATACTGAATAAGTATCAAAAAATTGAACATCGACAAAGTGTTATCTAGCTTTTATCAGGATGAGTAATGTTCCAGCGCCAACTATGAGTACACAGCAGCAAAAAAAACACCACAATGTTGGAGGTGGGCTTGGCCGTCTGATATACCTTAGGCCCAAATTGGACCGATCAATATTAAATGACATTTCATTTGTAAATTATCGCGTTGAATGATCTTTGATCATTTGTTTTGGATTTTAGAAACTGAAACATGGGAAAGGTTGTCGGCCGAAGAAATGGACGAAAGAAGAAAAGAGCAAGTTGCTTACGAGTATCTCTGCCATTTGGAGGAAGCAAAATTGTAAGTATAAGATCAGAAACATTTATCAATAGGCCTAATGAATTTTGATCAATTTTCTTTTGTTAGCAAATTTTTGGAAGTTATTTTTAAGGGCTAAAAATTTGCGATTATTTTTATTATTTTTCAAGATGGCTCGAGGCATGCTTGAAGGAAGAACTGCCAGCAACAACGGAGTTGGAGGAGAGCTTTACAAATGGTGTTACGCTGGCCAAACTTGCGAATTTCTTTGCTCCAAAAGTTGCACCTTTGAGAAAGATTTACGACAAAGACCTGAAGCGTTATAACGTTAGTTGACAAACTTGCTACATTGACATTTATAATCTGTTTGCATAACCTCTTGAAGTAGTTTTGTTCTCAGATTATAGCGAGATTTGACGAACTTGCTGTTTACAACACCAAGCCCCACTATAACCCTGAAAGCCCTTGAACACATGAACCATAAATATATCAATTCCATTTCATTGATATCCACTTACAGACCAAATTAATTGATCCATCCTTATGAATCTCAGCCTATCTTGACTTCATTATACAATATATCCTCACATCATAATATGCCACAAAACTTGCATTATTATCCCATAATTAATTATAATTACAATTGATGTTGTATTGAGTTGTTTTTATTGAATTTTTATCACATTGTAGGAGAAAGGACTTCATTTCAAGCATACAGATAACATCAACTATTTGTTGAGAGCAATGGAGAAAATTGGCCTGCCACAGGTTTGTCAAATTCTTGCTTATTTTAATTTTTGTGTCTCAAGACTAATGCTTGCAAAGGTCATAGATCTTGACTGGTGATCATTTGATTTCAGCACAACTAATAATTTTTTTGTTGGTGTTTAGTGTACAAGTATCTCTCTGCCCATCCCATCTTTGTAGGAAATGCATGTTTGATTTAAATGCTCCCCTCCTGGGCCATGTCAACTATGTGTGACTTTTCACCTGTTAAAGTTTACTTGCCGACGAATTGGATTGTAAATTATTTATGCCAAATGAATACATGATATGAAATCATAAATATTTGTTTATGAAGGAAAATGTCAAATATTTGCGAAAGCAGAAATAATAGGACTATAGTTATGGCAGAGATTACCATATGTGAGAATGGGAAAACTCCCAGCTAGAACCAGTTGTATTCACACAGCTTTCAGAGGAAAGCCCAAATAGATCCCAACATGATTTCTCACATTTGTTTTGACAAAGAGGATGCTACTGATGTTTTCAGTCCCACTGGGAACACTTGAGTTGCATTAAAACCATCAAGCATGCTGTTATTGCTGGGCTGAAATTCATATACCCACTTGCCAACTGTTATCACATACCATATAAGGTCTGTGTTTTGCCATGGGTTGTCAACACATTATACAAAGAATTCTAAAAAGCCAAAATTTTAATGCAATAATTGTACAGAGGGAAGGGAGACAGATATTATCATTATTGAAAGTCCTTCTTGCTGGCAGTCCAGTTCATTCTTTTCTTTTGGCTTTTATCTATTTTTTTGTTTGTTGTTTTACTTATATATTTGATTTTCTCTACCTCTTATATTATACACCATTTGATTTTCTCTACCTCTTATATTATACACCAGCCAGTTCATAGTTTAGTTCTTATGCTATACTATACATATCTTGTCATTTTTTGTTCTCTTCCAAAAACCATTCAGAATTCTCTGATTTAATCTGACATTTCATAGATGTATTAGGGCATTAAGTTGTCACTTTTTTCTTATTCTTTTTTTATACTTGAGCATTTTAATTTCTTAATCGTTTGTATTTGTCTTCTTCTTGTTTTGTTTTGTTTTGTTTCTCAAACATCAAAAGTTGAACAGCCAAAGTGAAGTATTCAATCTATTTATTTCAATAGACGATTTTTCAAATCCTCTCGCGTACTGTATCTCACAGCATGTAAAATAAAGGCCAGTAAACTATTTATGTACTGAATGTTGACATTTTACAAATTGGACTGGTCTCATTTTGAACATGCCATTCTTTTACAATCATGTTACCATAGATTTTTGAAAAGCAGATAACATTACAAGCCCACATTGCTTTAATAAAAGAATACGGGTGATCGTTTGTTTAACGCGCCTAACAACTTTGAACCTAGTTTTCTGAACGGACATAGCTCATTAAACCCCAATAGATGCATTTTGTACGCCTTTACTAAAGCTATATTTTATCGCAAAATTTAGTCCATCATGTCCTAAATGGGAACCAGAGTTGAAATGCCAGTTTTCTGCAGCAAAGATAATGTCTCTCCCTGAATGTTTATCTGGTTATTCAAGAAAGATCTTTATCATTCCATGGCTCTTCAACTTCCATGTATATTGTGCATTTCATTTGTGGTCAGATTTTTTCATTATGGCGGTGCTGTGGTTGTGTCATTTCGCAAGTGACTGTTTCACCTTGAAATGAGTCATAAACATTTCTGTTATGTCAGGAAATATGCATGGGAACATGGCTGTGACCTTATTTTTGTTTCGTGGAACCTCGTTGATTTGATACGGACACCGGATAAGGTCAAAAAGGTTGGCCGTTTAATAACCAAAGTTTTTTGCGAGACATTAATACTCGCTGCATAGCAGTGCATAATATAAGAAGCGAAAGGTCAAGAAATTTAAGAAATGTATTCTTGTGTGATATATATATATATGTACTGATATCAATGGAGAAGACATGGTGCTCATTAATTGACGTTAAATAAATTATATAAACCACACATTTAATCGATTTTTAATTTGTCTCGATGTATCGATTAACCTTATTTTTGATTTGTTTTTTCGTGTCTTTTGAGACATCCAACGAACGAACTATAATCATATCAAAATAACTTTTACTGGTAATAGTGGTGAAAATGCCCCAAAGTTAAGAACTTTTGTTTGGTTAGGGTTTGTTTGGTTTTGTTTGGTAAGAAGTTTTGGTTAGGGTTTTTATGAAATAAACCTGTAATATGGTCAGCTTGCCGAGAAAATATTTATATATTTTTTTCAATTATCCACAATTCGAGTTATTCACAAAGTCTAGTCCACAAACGTGCCGCATCTTTATTACCCCCTGGAACCAAGCCTTCAAATACCAATTCCCCCCCCTTATTCAAGGACCAGTATGTTTCAACAGAAAACAATCACTTCATTTAACGTTAACCTGCAGCAAACAATTGTCTTCAATAAACGCAGAAAGTGAAATTTTCACAAATTAACCCAGAAAGCTGAATAAATTAGGAATGATTATCGAGTCAATTCTAAAACAATTTTAAACAATATTGAATTCAAACATTGTTTTGTAATTGCTTTTTGTTTATTTAACTGTTTAATCATTTGGAAAAGACGCGTTTCTTTGCCCATGCGTCGGGAGTATTCCAAGTAAAGAGTCAATTTATCTCCCCACCAAGTTTCACCGAGTGAACGAACTGGATTTTCGATTTCTCATATCTACACGTTTTTTTATGAGAGAGTATTTTTCAGTCCAGCTCTCAAACTTTCTTAGCTATTTCCGAATTTCAGTACTAAAACTTTCTTAAGATTTTCTTAGAATAATTTGACCAGTTTTGTGTTACTGTGCATGCGCGAGATAACTTCGTTCTTATTCACCAAACTAGAGTTTCCTTTTCACACCCAAACTCACATTTGCTTTGTAGGGTAATTTCCGTTTGAAAATACGAGAATTTAAATTGTTCAACTTTCTTATGTTCTACAAACCCAGTACTGAACTTTCTTAACTTTTTTATGAGCCGAGCCCTACTTTCTTATAAAACGGCTTTCTTATAAAAAAAACGTGTATATGTGAAACCATTGATTTGAAAAATTTAATTAAAGGCTGGTTCTGAACTGCAGGAAGAAGGGAGGGGTGGATAACCAATGCTATCTTTTTAACGAAACAGTTTTTCTTTGCACAGACATTTTCGTTACTCTAAATTATTTCTGTTTATTTTCTAGGTATTTTATCCCGAGACAACCGATATCTATGACATGAAGAATATGCCAAGAGCAATTTATTGCATTCACGCTTTAAGGTATTTTGAAGTATCACTATTTCATTAACATTAACTCATCGTTATTGCCTTTAGCTTGCAGCTAACAATCGATGCATCAAACGCATCTCGGATTTCGATTCATGTTAACTGGTACAATTTACCCTTGGCTGACCGAACTCGCTTTCTCAAAAAGCAATTTTTTTAATGATTTGATAGATCTTGAATACCGTATTTCCTCGATTAAACGCCCCCCTCGATTAAAAGCGCCCCTCGAATAAACGCCCCCATATGCTGCCAGCTTTTGCAATAACCGCCCCCCCTCGATTAAACGCCCCCTCTTTGTGCAAAACCATGACGACTTTCATTTTCTCTGTTGTTGCTCGATAAAGCAAGGCTCAACTAAACCATTTTCTTTTTTTCTGGACCCAATGACAGAGCCTGTGACCTTGTACTTTCTAATTAACGCCCCCCTCGAATAATGGCCCCCCTCGATTAGGCGCCCCCTCAAAAAGTGCCCAGATTAATAAACGCCCCGGGGCGTTTAATCGAGGAAATACGGTATCATGATTAACATTTAGTTAATAATTTTCGTTTTTCTCCGTAGTTTGTATTTGTTCAAGTTGGGACTTGCACCTCAGATCCAGGATCTTTATGGCAAAGCAACCTTCACCCGTTCGTATTATTCTTTTATAGCAGTACCGTAATCCTTCAGTAAGCCCCTACCCCAGAATAACCCTGCCTGGAATATGCTCCCACCTGAAATTTCATTTTTACAAATAAGGCCCCCTCAAATCCGCAACCTCCAAGAAAATATTTGATTTATGATTTGTGGTTAATGATGACTCATGACTTTTCACTTTTCACTTTTCACTTTTCACTTTTCACTTTTCATTTTTCACTTGATTTGTGATTTGTGATTTGTGATTTATGTTTTCAGAGGAAGAAATCAATTCAATGAAGCAGGCTTTAGACAAGTATGGAATAGCCATGCCTGCATTTGGCAAAATTGGAGGTCTTTTGGCTGGAGAGGTGATATGATTTGTATTTTCATTGTTTTTAATTTATCTGAATAGGTTCTGGAATTTAAGTCCAGGATTTTTAATTTCCCTTCAATCAAAGTGAATAAAATTTTATTGCTTTCAGCTCTCAGAGAACGACGCAGCTTGTGAGTAAATTTCGCTGGTTTTTATTTTTCTTAAATCTTAAAATTCGGATTAATGTTCGCGTTGCTATCCCAGTGTATCTCTTCAATATAATATTCCCGAGTTATGAAGTGTCAAAGATAATCATACACAAGACAAATTTTCCAATTGCAAACAAAAGTCCTGGGACATTTACGAACTTCTCAGATTTTATACATATCCTTCAAATTCGCATCCAACTATGACTTGCAATACGTATTAAACCAATACAGCTAAATTTGAATGGGATCTTTGTTTTATCGTAGCTCACGCAGCCATTGTTGCCATTAACGAAGCAATCGATCGAAATGACCCCGAAGAACTGTTTCGGGTTTTGAGCGACCCAGCTGCTAAATTGCTGAATTTGATTGAATACAACAAAGTGGGGTATCAGAATAAACTGGCAGAAGAAAAGAAAAAGAAAGCCGATGCTGCTGAAGCCAAGGTAAATCGTGTCAACAATTTCATGGCAACAATTTCTTGTCAACAATGTCAACAATTTTCGGCGTAAATGAGCGAGTTTTGATCCGACTCGTTCATTTACGCCCGAATTTTTCGCACCTGGCGTATCTCGTTCATGAGCGAGTAATGATACGCCAAACAAGTAAATGAATACACTTCTTTGCTATATGATAATGAAAGTACACAAAGTACAATTGTATGTTTTATTATCATATAGCTTAGAGGTTTATTCATATGTTAGCTCAATTTCTAACGTGGTATGCAGTTAAACAAAGGTTAATACATTAGGAGAGTTTGCCTTTCCATTATATAGGATTTTTTAAGTCTAGAATATACAGTCGAAGTCAAGTATAAAAATTTTCAAAGTGAAGCAAATACTTCGTTTTTGAGGAGTTTCTTAGCGGATGAGTAAATTATATTACATAAAGCAATTTTAAGGGATGAGATGTTCATAACACCAAGACAAGAGCTCGTTATACCAGGTTTGATTTTACTAAGATTCCACTTTCAAGTTAAAGTCAACTCTGTATAGTTAGAGCGCTACGCGGATCATGAAAATGTTCGAGTTACAACACGCTCGTCTTAAAGAAGATTGTTTTATAATGGGTTAGTTTATTTAGAACTTTTGATAGAACATTGGGTTTATTCGATTTGTCGAGAGTTTGGGTTAAACGAGTTTGGCTAACACTAGGTTGATTGTATTAACAATTGAACTATTGCATTAAATGTGATGTGATAACTGGTCTTATCCGTTTTATTCTATTGATTTATTGTGTTGTTATTTGTGATAGAACCGACCCGAAGAAGAGCTTGATATGTACGACAAATTGCTGACACAAGCTGAGATTCAAGGCCACATTAATACAATCAATTGTAAGTGAACGTTTGTTTATTTTCGTTCTTAAACCTCTCTATTAAATTATTCATCGGTCAATGTGCAACTGAATCAGTATCCTCTTGTTTTGGAGAGAATGATGGTATAATCGAACCTCGATACTTTTGCTTATGCTTAAACTCGAGCCTGAACCTCGTTATTCTCTCTTGGCGTTCCATTCTCTACTCCATGTATTTAGGGTGCTGTTCCGCTGTATTTTAATAGCGGAGGGCTGCAATACCTGAATTGAATAGATGCTGAAACTCGACCTCGCTGTTTTATGCCCCAGCCTATTTACTACACGAATATAGCAACAAAATTCAAGTGTTTTACATGTCCTTGCTACCATTTCTCACTTGACGAGAAATGTTGTAATTTTATTGGACAATTAGTCAGCGTAAAAACGTGACGAAGAAGGTAAACAATTTCTGACCTTGCTTGAATGTTTTTGCAATCAGCCATTTAACCAGGTCATTTCATGTTAATAATTTTGAGATTTGAAGTAGCCTAAACTTATGCGTGGTTTAATTTTTGTTTTCTCGATTAGTGAATGCTGCTGTCAAGGCTATAAACGTTGCAATTGACGAAGGAAACGAACAGAGCTTATTAGAAGCATTGGAGAATCCATCTGCATCGTTGTACAATGTCTCAAAAGCTAACATCGCTTGGTACATGCAGAACTTGAAGGACGAGAAAGCTGCTAAAGTTCAGGTAAGTCTTATTATGTAAGTCTGTCGAAGTGCAGAGCCTGGATTCTTATTGGAAACAATCATGGATGAATTAAGAAAGAGCATTATCCTACTATTGAACATTGAGCTTCTTAAGGGTGGAACTTTGCTGGTCGCTTGAATTGTATTTTCATCAGAGATACATAATTTATTTATTTCATAATTTTCAGAAAGAGGGACATCCCGACGCTATTCTCCAGCAAAGGGAGATTCAGAGTGTTCTCAACAGTGCAAATAATCTTGCCGACAGAGTGAACCAAAGTAAGTAATACTTTACAACTTTTTGACCGTGATGCAGAGTGTCGGTTTTTGCTTTTATTGACTTTGCAGTCAAATTGACCTCAGTTTTAATAGAATTCTCGTGTCAGTTAACCTCATCTGCAGCCGACTCCATTGCTACGTCGGGTTTTCATGCGACATGGAATCCATAATGCGTTGAGTAATTGCCATACCAGGCTTTGAATTACTGCGAGTCAAATACCAACACAGTTTATAAGGTGACAGCATTAGACAGGTGGGCTGTAGACTGATGGTTCTACACATGTAATTTCTAGAGTGGCGACTCAAGACATGTAAATTGTAGAGTGGTGACTCAAGACATGTAAATTGTAGAATGGCGACTCAAGACATGAAATTATAGAGTGGTAACTCTACACATGGTGCATTGCAGAATTATGAATCTAGACATGATGGGTTTCAGAATTTAGTATCATGCTTTTGTATACTTTCCAGTTTTAGTTTCATCTTCTACTCTGCGAGCAGTTTCAAGTTATATAGATCACGATGTTCTTTTCTATCTCGTTATTCAAGGTTTGTTTACAGTTTATATAGTTTAGTTTAGACAGATGAGCCTTTATCTTAGCATAGAAAGTTTGGAGTTAGCCACCGCAAGCTTTAACCCGACACGTCACGGAATACCCGACACACCTGGATATCCAAGGATGCCCACGGTATCTGTCGTTCAGCGTAGCGTTTAATCTAGTCTAGATTTGTCTAGATTTGCTTGCTCGAGGTTCATATATAACATGAATTGCTTGACCAAGCTTAAAAGTGTTTAATGTGTATATGGCTTGTCGCAGCCACTGTCCATAGCATCGATTGTTAAGCGTATATAGCCATATATTGTTTAGATCACCAAGGAAAACTTTGTAGTATCTTGTAAGCGCAGTTTAAAAGGCGAAGTGTATCACAGTTTGCCCCAAGCATTCAGTGTGCTTAGAGCATCTACGTAGCGAGATTCCCGAGGCTTAACTCAATATTTCGACCACCATTTGAGTCGGATTTCTCCTTCTATTGATCATTTTCTTTGATTTTTGATTTGCCTTATAAAAAAAGCTCTATATTTCGAATTCTTGTTTCGAAGTATTCTCGAATTGACTTCAAAGTTTCGAAGTTTCGAACCCTCTGACGTTTCTCATTCCAATGGATGTTTGACTTATTGATGTTTATCTGTATGTCTGACTTGTCGAGGTTCAGGTAATATATTGCATGGTGGCACACGTTCAGGACAAATTCTTAGTTCAATGATTTTTCTTTGCAATTTTAGTGGACAATTGTGTCAATCATGTCAACAGCATATTGGAAAATGGAACTGCAGACGAGTTGATGAATTGGCTTCAGAAACCGGAGGCATTGCTGCCTGTTGTTGATGCAAGCAGACCTCATTTGTATTTTGATAATCTCAGGAGGTCAAGAGCTGACAAGGGCCAGGTATGCGTGTTTTTAACTACAGTAGAAACCCATATTGATTAAGAGCATCTACTACCGTAAATCCTCGAATAAACCCCACCTTCGAATAGGCCCTCCTCTCGAATAAGCCCCCATCCTGATAATCATTTGCAAGGATATTGAGGCCAAGTTTCCAGACATTGAAGTTGTTTAGTGAATGTATTGCAAATAGCAGCAAGTTTAAACCAATAACTTTATGGATTGGCTGCATCGTATAGCTTTTATTTTGCTTAATATTGAAAAATTATCCAGTTAAAATTTCGTTTTTGCAAATAAGCCCCCGGGGGCTTGTTCGAGGATTTACGGTATGGTATTTCTGTTCAAAACAATAGAAGCAACAATAGACTACTGTTTTTTAACAATAGGCTAGATGCAAACTTGCAGGCTCTCATATGTGTGTTTTACTGTAAACAGTATCAGTACCCTGTTATTATTATGGGTTTGTGCATCTTGATTTGAGAGGAACACTACAATAGAACATCGACGTGTCGAACACACAGGGAAACGAGAATTTTGATTGAGACACCGAAGTTTCGAGTTGCCCGGGCCAAACCTGAAGCAAATAAATTAGCACAGTACATTCAAGTGAAAATTGGGAATGCTAGAAATATCTCCCAACACGAATTGCAAAAGTTATTTTCAATTTTAGAAACCTGGGGTTTTTAAAACTTGTAAAATTTGTTGAACTAATAAACACTTTTTCTTTTCAAGGACTTGACTCATGATGATCTGACTGTTATCTTGAAAGGTTTGTTAAATTTTTTAGTGATTTTCCCCACGTTGTTTGCTATTCTTAATTGAGTTAATTACCGCGAAAGTGAACCCTTCCAAATAAGAAAGAGGAACAGATAATAATTTATCACCATTATCATTGCTAGAAAGAAATATTACCTCGACTGAGTGTTACCAACATTGGCACTATTGCTCTAAATCTCTCTGAATAAGTTTATTGTATTCATAGTTCTTAGTGCCGTTGCTGCAATCAACAATGCTACTGATGTTGGCGATGCCAATGCGTTGAATGTGGCATTGAAGAACGAAGAGGCGGCATTAGAGGGAGTGGATGATTCGCTCAGCTCGAGATATATTACGCATTTTGTTGCTGTGAAGAACGAAAAACGCGAGGTAAACAATAGAGCGTTGTTATCCTGTTAATGTAGAATCTTTGTTGAGGGCCTATTTCATTTTTGATTTTCCATACGAGGTTATTGGGAAGGAGGCTTGATAAAATTCTTAAATAATCTTAAAAAAAATAATAATGTTGTTATTTAGACAGGGTTGCCTTGTCAGCAATAAAATTGCTGTTATCAATAAGGGCTCTGTTATCGTAACGTTCTTTTTTGACCGTTATTCACCCCCCCCCCCTACGTCCCTTGAAACACTGCGTCCATGTTTTAAAGCTGAGTCTCTTGAATATATGAACTCTCAAACAAATGATTATTTTCCTTGTCTTCTCGCTTCATCGAAACCGTATCTGGTTGACTTGATACATTACTCTCACTTTAATCGACGCCCATGCTGGCAGCAAGGCTATTTTGATTTTCACTTGCAGGCTATTAGGATTTAGAGGTTGCCTGACCCACTTACTAAATAATGGTTTATTATTTAGGAACTTGGTGTTCAGCACGAAGATCTGAATCAAATTGAAATCCAAGCTTTGGTCGAATACGTGAATACTGAAGTACAAGAAGAAAATGATCGTGAGTCCCATATTTTTATTTATTTTTCAGTTATTTATTAACATCAAATTAGGAATGGCACCACTGAGAACGACACGCCTTTCCGAGGCTACACTGAATGCGAGGTTAGTCAAATAAACTTGCTCTTTGGTAATGGAGGGGTCTGGTGTTTTGGTTTGGTTTGGTTTGGTTTTGAATCAGGCAGCAGTGAGTTGAAACTGTGAACCAAATGCTACCATGTTTTGATGGACGATCTTCAAGATCGGTGAAGTCGTATATCATCACCTGTTCTGTTACGACCTGACCTGACCTGACCTGACCTGACCTGACCTGACCCGATTCGATCTGATCTGACCTGACTTTACCTGACATGATACGCCACGACTTTGCCTTAGCTGTTCAATGGTGAATTAGTTGTTCAGAAAACGTCTTACTGTAGTGTTTTTTAATCAATGCTTTGAATCACCTCGAAGCAACTCGACTTATATAATTTCTTTCATACATTATGAATTATTTTGTGCTTGCTCAGATTAGGGGGAACATCGTTCAAAGTTTTTGTTGATTTTTTTGGCGGATTTGAAAATCTTCGCGGTAGTTGTGATGAAACGGGAAGTTTACATTTCTGATGAGGTTGCATGAAATCGGTTTCTTTATCTCTATTTGCACTAAAGCCTGTTTGCATGTGGCCGCATTAGTATTGACGATAACGAGACATTCAGATGGTATAATAGCAATGATCGTGTTTTTAATGCAGTCTTGTATGTTCAGTCCAATCCAATCAATAAAAAGGAATATGCCTTCGGAAAATGTCTCTGATGAAGAAGAGACTTCTGAAAACTGTTTTTAACCCTGATAATGTCAAAGATGAAATGCTACAATCTTTTATTAAAAGACACAACAAAATACAAGCAAAATGCATGTCAGTATTCAAGGCATCACACAGTGAGTATTTTGTCGTTTCTGTTTGATGGTTAGTGATTTGAATCGAGCCTCGTTATATCTATTTCGACGATATGCGTGCTCCCCATTGGGAAACTTTGCCAACAGAATAGTTATTTCTGTTGTTATTACAAGCCGAAGTCACCAGTGTGAAGTTCTGTTCTGTTCCATTTGAATCTGAGCTCACGGTGATCAAAATAGCTTGGTTTTCGTATAACAGGAGCTGTATTGACATACTTCGTCATCGAATTCGAGATTTTTTTGCTAATATGTCTATGTGCACGGTGCATGAAATGCAAAGTTTGAGCTTTCAGTTAAATTTAAGTTCATTCTCCTATATTAATAATGCAATATTTGTAAATAAAGTTTTCGGAAATTTTCGTACTCTTTCGGATTGACGTTATGTTGTCCATGTTTGGAGCCCCAAAGCGTGCAGTGTGCGGCAGAGATTTAATGCATAGAATTTTTGTCGATTTTATGGTCTGATCATAAGTATCTTAAACACGTGTAGTTACATTGTTGTAATATACAACATTGCCCTTATGTAGTGAACTACACAAACTACAGGTATTTTAGTTGTCAATTTTTCACCAATCTGAGACAACAAAGCTGAAAGCACGACTTTACTGTTTATATTGAAGATTGTAACATGTTTACTAAAACTGTTTGTGAAGTTTGTTGTATTTGACGAGTCATTCTGATCATATCAAGAAGCAAGTATTGCTATACAAATCTCAGGAAAATCCCTACAATGTGCGTTCGTTTCTATGTCGAATTTTATTGGCGCATTTCGAATCGGCATTAATTTGGCAATTTGTGTAAAGACACGCAATTGTGATTATAGCTTTGAAAATCGGAAACATAGCGAAACATAGCTAATAACTACTAAAGCTTTTCGTCTGACACTCATCGGAGTAGTACGTCAGAAAGAGAACGAAAATGAAAACCTAACAAATTATTATACCCAGAAGAGGATCGAAATTCTGAAGTTCTGTACCGATCAAAAATTGTGATTATACACGAATGTGTAATTATACACGAATCCATGTTGTACTTTGTGTAATTATACACGAATACATGTTGCTACTGCTATACTGCTTTCAAATGAAGAGATTGTTTTGTTCGTTTGCAGAGTAGAGTACAAATTGCTTAAAACGTAATTTTATGCGTTATTGCGGTGAGCTAAAATACTGGTGCTTAGATTCATCTTGACACGGGCTTACAAAACAATTCCTTCAGACGTTGTTCTGAATGTGATGAATGTTTCCTAATACGTGAATATATTTATGATCAGCAGCTTTATCTGAACACGATCTTGCATTTCTAAAATTTTCGCACAATGGTTGGTTGGTAATCTCAGGCCGATGGCTAAAAAAACTCGACTGAATGTCAGTTGTATTGCCAATTGTTATTCTCAAACTGTGACGTTACTAGCCTCGTTTTAATGTTTTGTTGGGCATGCGCCCCGGTTCCAAGGGATGAGCCACGAGAGTAGTATAAATAGAGGATTGATAAATGAAGTTTGTTTTCTGCGAACTTGACACAAAGCTTTCAGTTATTGTGTTTTTAGTAACAATTTAGATAGAATGTTACTACATACTGGGCATATAAATTCATTGCAGATTCCCACACAGGGTTAGAGCAACAGTTGCAGTACACCAGGTTACTGCTGATATGCATTTGTTTTCTCAATGTTGTTCAAGCTCAATGCTGCAGACTTTTGTTCCAGCTCAGCCCTTAAACTCCATGCAATCTATTGACAGTTTCAGCTCGTGCTGACTTAAACCAATTTCGGTCATAAATATTTTACCTTTTATTCATCTGCTTGTGTCCCGGGAACTGGTTTGGTGAATCTAATTTGTTCTGAATGAGACCACGCTTAGCAAGCACATTCAGTTATCCCAGTTGCTTACTCTACGCGTTATTTATTTGCTAGCAAATTAATTAATGACTGCAGTTAGCTCGACAATTTGAACATAAAGCAAGAGATAAACGTTGTTATTATGAAACGTTGTGCACAACCAGTAATAGAAGAGAAACGTAGCTGAGGAGAAGTGAAGCATCTTGTGCTCTTGGGTTCTTCGTTGCAACGTGACTTTGTTTTTGCGCATTTCGATATCAGAGGGTTTGTGGAGAAAACTAGGCCATGTGTTTTTGTCCGTGAGATGTAGGCAGGCTGCGTGTTAGCAACTGTTCACAGAGAGAAAATAAAGACGGAGAAAGCTTCTTGTAAATTACCATTAGAGCTGTAGTATTGTGAGGTTGTCAAAATGAAGCGCGTTCTGAGATCGATACGGATGTTTCATAAAGTAGCAACAGACTCTGTCGATGGAATTATCCATGGTATTAAAAGTGTCAATGACGGGAAATCTGACGATGGTAATATGTTGCTTAATACAGTTTTTTGTCTCTTCTCTTTGGTAGATGTATGCATTAGTGCTTTGAATAAACGCCCAAGGCGGCTAATAAAAGCCCCGACGTTAATTACCGTGCTTTGACTTAGCACTCTAATTAGCCGCTTTTCTTTTAATGGTATTTTTAATAAACGCCTATCTTCATCTTTAACACAACTTTTATTCGAAGCACTACAGCATCGTGTTATTCATTCTGCAGTGCGTTTATCGGAGCAAGCGTTAATTTGATTTCTTACTTGAACGGTGGCGTGGTGGCCAGGCGGGACACCGGGGGATTTTTTGCTTATGAAAGGGGCTGGACTCTTAAAAACTATATTTCCCAGGCCTCTTTTTCAAGCCATCACGCTACAGCCTCAGGTACAGACTAAGACTAAGTTAAGCTCAGTTTAGCCCATTTAGGTTTTAACTTAACCTCGTTTCAGTGCGGTCTAGTTTACATACGAGGTTTGTGAGTTTGTATTTGGTCAGCTCCAGTTTTTCGCGTTTGCACGAGAAAATGAGTAGAAATTAGTGTCATGCCTTGATTTAATTTCAATCGATTGAAGTAATTTGCTGGGCAGAATAACATCAGCACCGAGGGGTGCAGATGTTCTTGTCACCAAAAGTGAATTTTCTTGCAATTATCTATCCACGAATCACCTATTTGAACAATAACCCATTCTTTCTCTAACGGACCTTCATTTTTTGAAAACCCACCTGCACTGTTGAAAGTTTGGTTTTTTCACGACATTCATCCAATTGTACAGTGTTCATTTATCTATCATATAAATTATTAAGTGTAACGTTCATTGTGACAAGACAGTTTAAAACGTTCTTGCACAGCGTGCTCCTCAATTATAAATGAACGGGGGAAAAGATATTTGATATCTGAAGTCAGCCTAATGTAAGGTCTATTTGAGTTTTAACATTGATGTCGTGGATTCTTCTTTAAAGTTTGACGTGCATTGTTTCAATGGACCGTTCAAAGTTTGACGTGCAATGTTTCAACGGGCCATCTCTGTTCTTGATGCACCAGTTTTTCATGGAATCCCCCCATAGCGGACACATTTTGCCATGGCAATATTATAGGGTGTTTGCGTTGTATGAAAGGTTTCGTGATCTGGTTTAAATCTACGCCATTTTAGTTGCTGTCTCTGCCGATGTTGTTGTTGTTATTGTTGTGTTGCTATTGCTCCTATGTATATTTCCTGTCATCTATAAGGTCCAATTCCTCGCCTTGTTGACACCATGTGCCCCAGCCCAGGCTCGATACTCGATAACTCAAACAAATTTCAAATTAACTTCGGAATTCCACACACACCGTCATAATAATAAGCATCACCAAAAATATTCATGCTTATCTACATTCGTCGGTCAAGATAGATGTACGCAGAACCAATGGTTTATTGTTAACAATATTAAATTTTGATCACTTCGATCTGCTATCGTGCTTCATCAAGCCACTTATACGAAACGGCTGCAGTTATCGTGTAAATGAATTATTAAACACGAAGTTGAATCGTGTACATTCAAGCACCCGTCAGACCGGGTATACATGTTATTCACCAAATGTCTTCGTTGTCTTGGTTTAGCATGTTTTCATCATCACAAACAAACAAGTTCTTATGTTGTGGACATACGATGGACATACTGTAGTACAGCATTGGCATTTTTCTCCAATTCTGCAGTATATACCATCTATTTGTTGTTATATTGAAAGGAATACATATTGTTATTGGAAGTACGTTTGAGTTTTTGTGAAAATCAGTTTTCACTGTTCAAGTATGCAAGGTGATTTCAAGTTGCCTTTTGAAATTCAATTTTGAAGCTGGCTGTGTGGTGCGTTTATGATTCTGCAAAGACACTGACTTACGTTTCATTAGAAGCTTGTTTGGACTGCTTTTCTCAATCCAAGTTGCTTGAGGCTGGAAGAAGATTCTTGGAGGAAGTTGTTTTTGGGCAAGAAGTTTGGTTATTTGAAGACAGAGTGAAGTGCTAGTGCGAATTCGGTTTCTCAAACTCAAACTGATATTTGCCATCAAATTCGGACAGTTCACCTTCAGGCCCAGACGTATTTTTAAATTAGAAACAATTGGTCAGAAAGTGCCATGAGTAGTTCACCTTACTGGGATGGTACAATCGGTTTTATTCGCCATATTGAAACGATGAGAGCGCAGCGGCAGATGTCCACCTCCGAATATTCGTCTGGAAGTGAAGAAGACAACATCAAGGCCGATGCTGTCGAGGTGAAATCAGACAGCGGTTCAGATTTGGAAGAGAATCTGGAACCTACACCAGCGCCACGTGGGGCACCAAGTCTTGCCGATATCTACACGAAAACATGTTCGGGTTTAAGGATCGTTCCTTGCAGCCCATTTTTAAGGCAAATCCGGGATGAAGAGATCGACATAAGCCACTATAACGTTGGACCAACTGGCACAAAAGCCATTGCTAATGTATTAAAGTTTAACACGACCACCACTGTGTTAAATATTCACGATAACGGTATTGGTGCGCTCGGGGCGACGGCGCTGGCAAGTATGCTTCAGGATAACTGTTTCATTACAGTGTTGGATATATCGATGAATTTCATTGAAGAGAGCGGTGTCAAAGCACTGTGTGACGTGCTTAAATCCAACAAGTACATCGTAGAGTTGAGTCTGGAATCGACTAAAATGACCAGCGCCGCTGCGATGCATGTTGCGGGCGCTTTGAGGGAGAACTACTCGCTGCGTTCGTTGAATATCAGCAGCAATGACATTGGTGATGAAGGTGGTCGTGGTTTGGCGAAAGCAATACGAGAGAATCAATCTATTGTCTATTTGGACATTAGCTGTAATAACATTCGCAAGCGAGGCGCCGTTGAGATTGGCGACGCGATTTCCGAGAACGCAACGCTGAAAACCATTGATTTGAGCCGCAACGGGCTTGCGGACGACGGCGCTAAAGCGTTTGGAAACGCGTTGAAACAGAACAGAACACTGCGGGAGTTGAATCTTGCTGAAAACCGCATTACAGAGAACGGTGCTTGGGAACTTGCCATCGGTCTTGAAGAGAATACCGCGTTGAAATTGCTGGATGTCGGACGGAATCCTTTTTTGACGCGCGGTGCGATTCTATTGGCGGAAGCGCTGATTACGAACGAGCAATCCGTGCTGGAAGAGCTCTACTTGGATGACGTCAGCGTTTCAAGTGATTTTGAGCCCGTGTTGGCTGAGTTGTTGAAAGAGAAGCAAGGCTTGTATGTTCAATTTGGGCACATTCTACGAGGCGAAGATCATCGAAAACGAGGCAAGCAGCAAAAGGTATGTCTTTTGTTTATTTAATTTCCTTCGATCCCTGATGTTATGGACTCCCTATGACAATTGTCTATTGTCTAGGAACATAGGGAAAGCTATATGATCTTGGAGTTGATATATAGCTATTATCCATGTTATGTTCGGTTGAATATCGTTATCATCACTGACTATTCTCCTACCTGTCGACTTATTCAAGAAATTACAACACCTGAATTTAGTAATTTTGCATTCTGCTGTGACAAATTTGTGATTTTGTGTTGATTTTCTTTGCTGCAGGATCTTGTATCGAGAATATTAGATTCAGTGGAGCTGCGTGGCATGAGAATTGTCGATTTCTTTCGCGCCATGGACAAGAAAGGCAGACTTGCTATCACAAAGCAAGAATTCATTACTGGCCTAAAGACAGCCGGAATTCCAATGCGCAAGTCTCAAGTCGATGAGCTATTCGAAGTACTTGATGTAGACGGAGACGGGTTCGCGCGTTACGGCGAGTTCTCAAAAGTCATAAAGAAACGAACGCACGAGGAATTCAGCAAAACTAGGAGTAATTATCAATGGAATCATTAGATGAATATCAGTCTGGGAATGATATGATTGTAGTGGATTGTTTGACAGTCAGTCTCGTATTCATATCCATAAACCTGAACCTGAGGCTCTTGTGCGTCCTAACATCATGTAACATCATATATTTAGAGTATCACTGTTGTGTTAAGTACATTGCAATTTTTTCCAAAGAGGAATACTTCTCCCACAGAACCCCATTACACGAGAATATACTTCTGCTATGCACCAATAGCCAACACTGATATCAAATTGAGCTTCAAACACCTTTACATCTCGTCTGTTATGGCGATATAGAAGTTTTCACTTACAGCACATGAATGCATCATTTTTACGAGAAATGTTATTCGGATGTATCTGATTGGAACGGAGTGCCAGACTTGCCAGACACGGTGGCAATTAATTTGTCATGAAAAACAGAATCTTGAAATCGATGCTATGTTCCAACTGCTTTTTCTATTTCTTTCTCTTTACATCGCCACGATTTTACAGATTCACAGCATTGTTGGACAGTGAGTTATCGAGTGGAGGGTCAGGTCTCGAGCATGTAGAAAACAATTGAGTTATCGTGGCCGAACGGTTGAATAAAAGTTCATACAACAACCTCCATTAGTTATTAATTTTTTGTTAATTTTTTGAATTATTGAAAACTGCATTAGGCGATGTTGTTTTTCACTCTGATGAATTCACACAGAACATTAATTTTTGTTTTGCTTTTGCTGGGAATTTGCCGTCTGTTCCCTGATTTGCTCCGTCTTTCCAACATGCTAATTTCAATGTAAACTGTTATTAAGTGCACAATTATCACCCATGGCTACCTGCAATGGTTAATTATGCCATTGAGTTCTATTGGATAAGAACACCCGCTTTCTATTGTCGAGTTAACTATGCATTACATATACATTGCTTTGGTGTGGTGAATGACTCAATGCATCGGCAGGGTCTCTTATTCTGTATTCAGTCTTTTTGAAGGCAAACATGTTTCACGTCTACGAACTTCACAGTAGGACAGTCTGCAATTTGCTTGGTAGGTGGATGAAAATGGCTATGATTTGTGCTGATAACAATGGGGTTTTTATGAGGCGCGTACAGAATTCCATGTCAACTGGTAGCGAGGGACTCAGTGGCAATGAAGATTGTGTGTACGCATTGGAGGCTTCTGCAATGGATGGAATGGATGAAACGGCAGATTGTTTCGATACAGATATCAGTGATTTATCAGACGCTGACGATATGGAAGCAGACCCTTTGAACATCAAAGGACATGCCAGTGATAACGGTGTTGAAGATGTGTACAAGAAAGCGTGCTTGACACTGAAAGTAGTTCCATGCAGCCCTTTTCTACGGAATATCCACAAAGACGAAATCGATATCAGTCATTACAACGTCGGTCCGACTGGCGCTGCGGCTATTGCCAAAGCAATGCAGTTTCATGCAAAAACCACGTTTCTTAATATCAGTGACAATGGCATTGGTAGTAAGGGATGCGTCAGTTTCGCGGAAATGCTGAGTGAAAACCGCTTCATTACAGTGCTCGATTTATCGATGAATTTCATTGGAAGGGAAGGTGTGGCGGCTATTTGTGGCGTGCTTGGAAGTGGTAAATGTGGTTTGATTGAGCTGAGTTTGGCATCGAATCGGCTGGGTGATGCATCGGCGAGATCGATTGCCGATGCCGTGAAGGAGAATCGGGTATTGCGAATGCTGAATCTGAGTTCAAACGACATCGGTACAGATTATTCTGAGACTGGTGGGCTGGCCTCCGCTTTGGCGGCTAACAAATGCCTGTTGTACATCGATTTGAGTTGCAACCACATCAGAAGTAAATGCGCAAGGCGTGTCTTTGATGCGGTGAAAAATAACGCCGCTTTACGGTATGTGAATTTGAGCGGTAACGGCATCGCAAACGATGCAGCTGTTTCGCTGAAGAGCATGCTCGCTGACAATGGAATACTCCGCGAGCTCGATTTATCGCGCAACCGCTTTACCGTTGAAGCGGCCAAGGATATCGGGATTGGTTTGGAGAAGAATACCGCAATGACAACCTTTCATCTTTCTGGTAATCCGTTGGGATCGCGCGGTGCAACGATTATCATTGAAGCGTTGACCAACGATCGGGATCATTGCCTTGAAGAGTTGTATCTGAATAATATTGACGTGTCGTGGAATTTTGAGTCCGCCCTTGATGAATTGTTTGTGACCACCTCTTCGTCTCTCTATGTTGAATATGGAACTCTGTTTAGAGGGGCGGAAAATCTGAAAAGAAAGAAAGAACAGAAGGTAATTATCACTCATATCCTTAGGATTTGAATTTTTTTTCATATATTAAGTAATCTTAGTTGACACGCCTATTCAGTCTTTTCTTTATCTGAATTTCATGTTGCTATTTTCTATTCCTATAAATTTGCTTTTTTCTTAAATTTTTCTACCTTTCAGATTTCTATGACCATTCTTACTTTTCTTAGTTTTTTGCAACTATTCATCTGTCGTTTAATTTTCTACGACGATTTGTTTCTCTTCCAGTTCTGGAATTAGTTTCCTTTGGATTTGATTCATATGATCACTCCTCTTTTATTTCTTTTTAGTTTTATAGGATTATTTCGAATTTATAAATCTGTTTTTTCTTTATTTTAGGATTTGATATCACGCATCCTCGATTTTATCGAGTATCGTGGCATGCGTGTGCTTGATTTCTTTCGCACGATGGACAAGAACGGGCGTCTATTGATAACCAAAGAGGAATTCAAGAAGGGCCTAAGAACCGCCGCCATACCGATGCGATCTTGTCAAGTCGACAGGTTGTTCGATCTACTTGATGTAGAGGGCACCGGGCATGCGCGTTATCGTGATTTTGTGAAATTCATCAACAAAGATTTCCATGCAACGTTTGCAAAAGCAAGGAGAAACCACCAATGGAATCATTGATTTGATGTGTTTCGTTTGCGATGTTCGGGTTGACGTTGCGAGCTTTGTGGTATCCTGTGTATTCTGTATATTCTTTCCTCCACCGTGCGACTGATTGTAGTTGATTAAATGTGCTGTGAAATCATTGATTAGCTGATTCGGTTGCTCGATCTCCTCTATACGTATCTTTTACGTTAGTCTGGATGACCCAACGTTGGCCACAAGACACCCCCTCCCAAACTGTTTGATGTTTTGCCTTGTAAAGTCAATGATCAAGCTGATTGAACAATAGCTTACGATCACTACGGTTAGTTCAAAATACTGCGTACAGTATTTACTTGTCGTGAATCGAAGCGTGATTTATTTTTACACCAGCTATGTACAGTATCACAAAGTCACACACCTTTACCAACATTTTACTGCACTAGTCTCCGCTACAAAGCATTACAGTACATTACACTAAACTTACATATATGTACTTCTTTAGAGATCCATATAAAGAGTAAAATGCTTATGACTAAACACTTTCAATTGCTTTGATGGATTTGATGTTACTTAAATTTATTTGCATATTCACTGCATCTTCTTTGAAGTTGGAATTGCCTATGTCTCGGTTACTGTATTCCCTGGTTTTCAATACGAGACATATTTGCAAGCACTTTTTCATTCTCTCGGCAACGGGGAGCAAAGCAGGTTTTTTAATTATGATGCAATTGAATTTGTCGTGAAAGCTTTCTGTTTATGTCAATGTTGAGCATGGTTTAGAGCGGAGTCTTAGAGAGCGATACGTGGGTCTTGTCGCTAGATCACTTGTCACTAGCTCATTTCTGCAGTTGTAGTTTTCATGCAATCTGCAGTGACGTATATTCACTTGCCCTAATTTAACGCTGTTCACGTGAAAGGTTTCAAACGTTTTCTCTGTTTTATCGGATCACACGTTGTTGTGAAGTTTTACAATCGTCTACTGGTAATGCAGTGAGAATTTATTCGCTTGTAATAGCGTACGCAAATATGTTTGATGGCATATTGGAAGTGCTTACAAAACGACGAGGTAATAACAGATAGTATTAGCTACGATTCGGGTGATTTTTACAGTTTTATGATCTAGCTGCAACCTTAGCTATCTATCAACTATATCTGTATGCAGTTTTATCTACCTTGAGATATACACGTCTGTATTTATTTATTATTACCACTTTTCATTGTTTTCTATATAATCCATAGTTTAGTGTTGTAGTAGTTTTCCACTTGCAGTTGAGTCTTAGTTAGCTACATCCGTCTGTGTTTTAATCCATCTCGTGGAATATTTTTCCAGTTGTCTTTCTGGCTATAGTGTAATATTCTTGTGTGTCTTGTTATCGTTTAATAATGTCTTTGATAATAATTTGGAAAATGTTGAACTGAACCATACTGGCCAAAACACCACTGCTCCATGGCCACGAGTTTTTATCAAAGAGAATGTTATGAAAAGGGGAAAATTTGATTTTGTATCAGTTAATGATTTCAATTAAAAGACTAAATAAACAATATTTTTTTAACATTATAATTCTGTAGATTCGACTCTTGCTTAAAATTCTTTATGTTTTTGTAGTTCTAGCCTCTTTGTCGAAGATCAACGAAGCTATAGATAGCAATGATCCAGATACTATACTCGCGTGTCTTGGACTACCGGCTGCAAAGCTAAACAATGTCAAACCAAAGAACGCAGAGCTCTATTTGATTATCTTGAAGCAGGCTAAGAAAGAAAAGGCTGAGGTGAGTCGTTGCTTGTTTTATATTCATTGTTTCCGCTGCTTCATTCCTATTTAATTAAAAGTTGAGAGCCTTTGAGACCCGTTGAGAGCCTTTGTGGGGCACGGGACAAAGTGAAAAAGTGGGGCTTCTAAATTTGAGTGTCTTTATAATTTTTTGGGCTCCGAAGCTTAGAGGGGCTTTGAAAGCTATTAAACTGGAGGGAGCTCGTTAAATAATAATAATAACAATAAATACCATGCATATACAGGTAAAATTGTTCAGGAAAATGAATTTGCTGCTATCAACCAAGGACCTGTGAACCTAATGTATCTAGAATATATAATTTACAAATATAGTTTCAAAAGTTATTTACAATAATAGAGTTTAAAAAATCTTCAAAATCAAAGCTAAAATCATTGAAGAAAGACGCGTTAAGCATTTTGGAGGAACATGTCCTTGGCTAATTATACAGTAATTTAAATATACTGACAATTATACAATGTCTTTATGTTGGGGGCTCGTTGTGCTGAGGCTGGCATGTTTGTTTCAAGGCTTTGTTTGTTTATTTTTAGCGATTGAATGATGCTGGTGCTGAATTGTGGCACGAAGAGATTCAGCAGTGCATTGACAAAGCTAATACCATCGCAGAGGAAGGAGAGAAATGTAAGCCATTTACTCTCTATCTATCCTGAAATCAAGCTTGAAAATCAGATAGCTCTTGCAATATAACTTTTGCTGTATAATGTAGTTGTCACTCGTAAGCTACGACAATGTAAAGAGGAATTACACTCGGACGAGAATTGTACTTTAAGACATGGAGCGAATAAATAAGAGGCCTTCACGACACTTACAATTCTTTTCAGTGGCCAACGGTGTGATTGCGATCAATGAAACGATTGACAAAGGTGATAGTGGTGACTTGCTTCTTGCTTTGAAGCACAAGAGCGTTGCATTGAGAAGTCTGACACCAGAATGTGCACAGCAGTACAGGGTCGGATTGAAAGCAGCCAAAGATAAAAAGGACGACCCAAGTAAGACTTGCGCATCCTTTATTATTTGAATTTTTTCCTTTCAAGTCTACAAGTACCGCAATTTTTCCCATGTTTATAGGACGTGCATTGAAATTTGCCACGAGGCCTTTCTAGAGGAGATGGGAACGAGGCTCTAACTTGTCTTGTTATTACAGTAAACACCCGCATATAAGAACCTGTGAATTCTGCACCCAGCCTACTGTTCAAATACAATAGCCCATTGTCTCTTCTATTGTTTTGAGCAGGGATTTCAGCCTAGAAGGTTCTTAATTAACTGGTTCTGAAATGCGGGTGTTTACTGTATTATGAAGATTGGAATTTAGGATTTTGCCTGATTTTGCTTTGAGTGCCAGTAACATCCCCCCTCGTTTCAGCCCAGAATTCTTACTTGCTTGAGGAGAAACTACAGTCTACCCTTGATAAGTGGAACCTGCACGGGACCGAAAAAAATTGTTCCACTTATCTAATGTTCCACTTATCCGAATTATAGGTTTGTTTATGCAAATCCAAGGGACCGGAGAAATTGGTTCCACTAAACGATTTGTCTGTTTTCCTTCTTTCAGGTTGGGATGGCTGGACTGAGCATCGACTACCTCAAATGTACACATTTTATTATCATTACTACTCAAAGGATTCCTCCTGGAGTACGCCACCCGACTTCAATCCAAATGTTGGCCATCTGACACGAGATGAAATTCAGGTACACGTTAAAAGCTATACTACGGATTCAGGAAATCGTTTCATACTGTTTTTCTACCTTTCTATTGTGGATCCCGTTTTCTTGTCTGTCCAACCACTTCTGTTTTCCATCTCCCTTACCTGGATACCTCCACCTTCTTTCATCTTCCCTCTCTTTATCCCATGCTTTTTTCTGTTGTTCGTTCTTTCTCATTTTTCTTCTCTCTCTATTTCCATCTGCTCTTTTTCTTAATAGTATTTATACTTCAAGCTTCTTCCTTAAACTTCTCATCTCGTTCTGCTTGCTCCAGTCTTCTCATTTCTAATTATTTCCAATTATCTTTAATTATTTATAATTCATTTTAATTTTTTATATATGTATCTTCTAATTATCTATAATTGTCTCTAATTATCCATGATTATAGTCTACAGCTGACATTTGTTGACGTGATTGGCCAAGCATTCGCTCCTTTCTCGAACGATTTTTTACATCTGTATTTCCCTTGATTGTGTATTACCCTTGTTGTGGCATAGTATAGTTGAGACATCCATGATTTCGAACATTTCCTATCTCGAATAAATTTCAATTTCCCCCTGAGATTTGAGATAGCGGATGTCAACTGTATAATTATCTAATTTTCTAATCATCTTTTAATCGAACCATCTTTCAATCTTCTTGTCCTCTCCTTTTCCTTTTTATAATAACCATTAAACCAATAACAAATAATAGCCAATAACCCTTTATTGAGCAATTATAATATCTACGATGCTCTTTATCAACATATAACCTACTTTTTTAATGCCTCTCGTGATTGCTTTATAGACTATCGTCAGTCAATTGACAGCTGATCACGACAGAGATTTGTATTTGCGAGCAAATGAGCCATCGGTTGTGAAGCTGCAAGCCCATTGGAAGGGACACAAGGCGAGAGAAGAGTTCGGCAAACGAAAACACTATCTATACGAACAATTGCCTGCAGTCACGAAAATTCAGGTAACTTTTTCTGCAAGCTTGAATGCCCCTCTTGTCGTATTTTATTATAGCATTTCTCGTAACCAATTTGACTTTGAACACTGCTGACTTGTATAGTGTTGCTCCACGTATGCAATAGAGCCGCTGCCACGAAGGACATGTCTTAGCTAAGCAGGTTTTGTAGTCTACCCATAGGAAATCGGCGTTCTTTATAAGGTGCTTTTATTCTTGTGCAATTGCAATGTTTTAGTTGCTACTACAGTGTTTCAAATAGTGTTGACGTATTTTATTATATAGAACTGTGCGATAGGCGTTTATTAACATGTTATTGGCTATACTTAATGCTGTATTTGCATCTGCGTCAGAGTGCGATGCCGTGTGATGTTTATACGCATGCGTAGTATCATATTGTTGCTTTTAGTCAACCTATTTCTCAGCGTGATCTTAAAAATATAATTTCTTTAATCTTTAGGCAAAATGGAGAGGATACAAGCAAAGAAAGGAATATTTGAAACGCTTACAAGAGTTGGAAGGAAATTCAGATGCTATTATCAAGGTAAACACATTAAAATACAATACAATGTGGTCGTATTGAGTTGTTAGCATGTCGGCCATTGTTCTATTTCTCTGGTTTTTTTGTTTTTGAATTGTTTTATGTATGCTGTTCAGTTATCCAGGCTCAAACAAGATTACCACACAATCACCACTGGTTTTGTGGTAATTTTTATAGTGAATGGGGGGGCTGGTTGTTTAGTGAATGATGAATGTAACGTGTCGTCGTTGCGTGGCATTGTGAGACGCGTCGTGCAGTATTAACTGCGTGATACGTCTTAGTAGTAGAATGTATAGCCTTAGCAGCACATGTAGGCCTTCCAGTGAATAGGTGAATAGTAAATGCCATGACCATGATCTACACAAGAGCCATCGAATATCGTTATTGTTGTTATTATAATTGGCAGTTGCGTTAGAATTAGTCCGTGAAGAGTATTATAAACGTGTCACGTTGTGACGTTTCTTTCCATTTTTAGATCCAAAGCGCTGGCAGGATGTTCCTGGCACGCAAGAAATATCTTTCTCGTCAGCAGTTCTTCAAGGATCATGTATGTATACCGCTGCATTGCTTTTACTTCTGGCAGTGATGTGTTGCCCGTTGTTAAACAACAAGAAACAAACGCTTCTCATAAGTTTTAACATGTAATGGGACCACGTCATACTGCCACCTCATTATTACGGTCACCTTGTTAATACGGTTACCTCACTATCACGGTCACTTTGCTCATACCGTCATTTTATTGTTACAGTCACTTTGTTAATACGGTTACCTCACTATCATTGTCACTTTGCTAATACGTACATCTTATTGTCACGGCCACCTCGTTAATGTGGTAACCTTAAATTTACGGTCACTTTGTTCATACGGTCACCTCATTATTGCGGCCACCTCATTATTGCGGTCACTTTATTTAGGCCAAGCAACTACATTCTCTTATAAAAATCTCTTTAATGCAGCCAATTTCTGAGGCTTGTTTGTGTTAAGGTTAAAATTAAAAAATTGTAAATATTATTAAAGATTGTTATTACAAGTTTCGTTTGATGACAGATCAAAGATATTATCAAAATCCAAGCATTCTTAAGAGCGAACATGGCTGCTCATGACTACAAGCAACTTGGTAAGCTACACTCAGCCATTATTATCAGTTGTATTCAATATAATTAGTTATATTCAATATGACGTTGATTTCTTGTTCAGTTTTTTTATCTTGTAATAGTACGGAGTAACGAAGCTTTTTAGGACTTCGGTAACACTTTTATGTGGACCCCGGCTAATGATACATGAATTGTGCTGTGAAGCAGTTTAATAAGATTTTACCTCGTGATGCTAGGAATTAAGTATAATGCATTTGTCATGGGAATGGCTTGTAGATGCAAGGCGAATGCATTATTATACAGTAAAAACTCTTATAAGAAAGAACAAGCAAATTTTGCTTTCAGATTATTATTCAAACACAATAGGTTATTGTGTTCGCATTGTGTTCTGTATTGTTTTGAAAAGAAATTTTAGTTCTAAAAGTACTTACAAAAGTACGTTCTTATATATTTGTTCTTTCATTGTATTGATGCTTTACAATTAATTCGTATTATTTTTCACCAGTTCAACTACAAGACCCACCAGCTCGAACAGTGAGAAAATTCTTGCATCTCCTTGAACATGATCATATCGATTTTGCCGAAGAATTGGGTATGATTATATATCTTTTACAAGCTTTTAGTTTCATTCTCTGCGCTTTAAATGCTATAGGGCACTCATATGCTTTGCGAATGGCCTTTGCTATTTGTTCAGTTATATTTGAATCTCGGAATTTTGGTTACAATGAGAAATAAGAAATTATTGGTGTCAGAGAGCCTTCGAGATACAGAAAACATGAATGAAATGACTTACCGAGGAATTCAAGTAAAACCCCATCGAGGCTCTAATTTTTCCAGTTCTTTTTCCTCGCAAATGCTTCATGACATTGATTTTTTGAATTTACTTTTCAGAGCTGCAAAACTTAAAAGCTCAAGTTGTCACGGACATCAGATCGCTGGCAAAGATAGAAAACGATCTTAACACAATGGACATCAAGATAGGCCTGTTGGTTAAAAATCGAATCACACTGCAGGCATGTCTCATGACGACTTTTTCTCCCTGCAAAGGAATTGTTGAATGATGCAAATAGTATAATAGTGATGATTCAAATATATGATGAGGATAGCCTCCGCCAATTTGCTTTTCATTGCGGTCATCTGTTTGATCAACTATTGATATTCCAAAGGCACCCATTTGTTGACATGATCAAAACTGGACCTTTTTCAAGGGATAGACATCTAAGTGTCAATCCTTAAGATAATATATCTTTAAAATCTCGTAGTAATAGTAATAATAATAATAATAAGCATTTTGTCTCTGCTAAACATTATTTTTTTGGATTTGGGATAAATGGTAACGTTTATGAATACGCAGAGAAAGATGCGAACAAAACGTTAAAATTTGAAGATACTGCTTCTGAATCTAATGTTTGGACGTTGTATTCTAGGACGTGGTAATGCATGGGAAGAAATTGAAAAGAGAAAAAGGCGACATTGCTAAAGCATCGCAAACGACAACTGGAATCAAGTCTTTGAGTAAAGAAAAACGAGAGATGTTGGAGGTAATTACTGCGATAATGCAGGGCTTTATACTATGAAACCTCGATTTAACGAACCTTGAAGTCTACCAAAAGACATTGATATACCCAGCTATGTATCAAGCCAAAATTATACTCATGGAGTAGTTCAAGGAATCTCATGTTAAGCTTGATACATGCCCGTCAACCCCCGGAAAATCTATATCTCCATGCAATTTAGCATCGATTCGCATTGTCTGTCCACGGTGGCTCGAATGTACTATGTATTGTTAAATTACATGTTACCTTTTTCTCTGACAGGGCTATCAACATTTATTTTACCTGTTGCAAACAAATCCCTCCTACTTGGCCAAGTTGATCTTCAAAATGCCGCAGAGCAAGACAACAAAATTCATGGAATCTGTCATCCTTACCCTGTACAATTATGCTTCTAACTCCCGAGAAGATTATCTGTTGCTGAAACTGTTCGAGACCGCCCTTCGTGAAGAAATCGCGTAAGTTAAAACCGTATATTTTTAAGGCTTCCTTTAACTTTCTCGTGCACCCGCTCATTGTCTCTGCTCCTGTTTTGTTGATGCCTATTTCTTTCCGCTCAACCCCTCATTTCTGTTACATTATCTCCTGCCTATGTTATTTGCTCAGTCTATGAGTCGTCTCTTCTTATTCTTCTCCCATCTCTCAAACAAACTCTGTCTTTTTTAAACCCTCGTCCCGTACCTGATAACCCTCCTATCTGCTTTGTTCGACACCGCTTACGCGTGTGACAGTAGACTTGCGATGCGATAAGAATGATTGTAGACGAATAAGAAGATCTGAATTGAGAGTCGGTATAATATGCTTTTCAATATATTTGTTTCAGATCGAAAGTCGACCAGCTTGTCGAGATTATCACTGGAAACCCTACTGTCATCAAGATGGTTGTCCACTTTAACAGGTTTGTTATCAAGTTTTTTCTTTACTCATTTATCTACTTTTGTTCCGTAGTTTAAGGGCAAATTGTTATTTCTCCTCGGGTTGCCCTCTCCTTGTAAAAGCCCCCCTCAAAGTTAGCCCAGGTACGTAAACAGGCAATTTTGTCTGCTTTGTTTTTAGAGGAGCAAAAGGTCAGAGTTCGCTTCGTGATATCCTGCAGCCATTAGTAAAGGAAATTATCGAGGACAAGAACCTGAATATAAATACCAGTCCAGTTGATGTTTACAAGCAATGGGTCAATCAGATGGAGAGTGAAACTGGAAAACCCAGGTAAGAAGTTGTCTTTGTTTATCAACTGCCCTCCCCCTCCGATGAAGATAAAGTTCTGCTGTAACTTCCAAGATCTGTACTGATTTTCATGGGGGGGGGGTAGTCTGTCATTGATACTGGAGAATCGTGTATCTGATGAATCGTGTATCTGATGTACCAACAATGATTGTATCTAGACCCAGTTTAAACACGAGGATAAATCACACTCTGAACAGCTTAGGGGATCTGATTTTTGTTATCGTTTTTATACTGGGATTATAAGGGGTTAGGGTTACATCTTGACCTTGTTATACCGCGTTTGAAGCATATAACGAAGCACTGAAATGACCAAGTGTTTAGTTGACTATGTACAGAGTTCATGTAATCGAGAGTTTATTTCGTGGGATTTTAGGGCCAGTTGAAGACTGAACGACTTGTAAAATGTCTTGTTGTTGCTTTTGTTTATTGCCTAGCTATTGGTCGAGATTGCCCTTAGGCAAGTTCTCAGTTTACGGAGCTGCAACAAACTTACACTTACATTATACCCACAAACAATCTATATTATACATAATTAATTAATTGACGCATTAATGTAATTTATAATTAATATTAAGTCAACTGAAATCAAAATGCAGCTGAATTTTTTTTCAGTGAATTACCATACGATGTGGACAACGAAACTGCGATGAAGCATCCAGAGGTCGTTGCGAAGGTGGAACAGTCTATCAAGAGCCTGCGTAATGCTGCTGATAAATTTTTGAATTTTATCGGAAAGAGCATTGATAAAATTCCGTGAGTTCTCTTTCTATTCTCTTTCTATATCAATGTATGTTTGAACGTCTGAATGTGTTATGGATAGAGACGTCGGGGCAAAGGAGGGGTGCACCAGGGTAACGTACCTCCAGATGTTTCAGAATGCTAACCAAAGCGTCCCCTCTTCTTTCAGAAGTGTCCCCTCTTCTTCCGACTTTGAATTGTTTCCGACGAAATTTTTGTCATAGAAAGAGATAAATTAATAGACTTATTCGAACTAATGAGGTTTTGAATTTTTCGATGCTAAAGCCTGTTGCAAAATATGAAAAGAATGGAAATCAGGAAAGACAGAGATTTTTTCGAAGTTTCCGAGAAATTGGGGCTAACCAGTAGATATTGAGTCTCGTCTGTACTTTATTTTCTGCCTAACTTACCTCAATGCTGATAGTAAATGTGATGTTGTTCTACCTTGGTCAGCTTTTATCAAGCAGTGAACACTGTGTGTATCATGATGTTAATTGCCTTCGCATTATTGTAGGTATGGAATGAAGTATGTTGCTATGACCTTGAGAGAATCACTCTTAGACAAGTTCCCTCAGGCTGCCGAAGACGACATTCTCAAGGTTTTTAGTTTATTTTATTTAGTAATCTGAACGTGCAATTACAGTAAAAATGACACTCATAAACACTCCTGTTTGTGACATTATAAACTTCTATTCTTATTATGACAATCACTGAACAGACAAACACATTTATGATTACCGTATTTCCTCGATTAAACGCCCCCCTCGAATAAACGCCCCCTTGTGCTACGAACTTTTGAAATAAACGTCCCCCTTCGATTAAACGTCCCCCACACAACAATTTTTTTTAAGTTGGTGTAGTGTATTGTTGCTCGATAAAGGCAAGGCACAACTAAACCATTTTCTCTTTTTCTGGACCCAATGACAGAGGCTGTGATCTTGTACTTTCTAATAAACGCCCCGGGGCGTTTAATCGAGGAAATACGGTACATTAATCATGTTGATTATTGAATATTTGATTTCATTTTCACAGGTTGTTGGTAATCTTATTTATTACCGTTACATGAATCCAGCAATTGTTGCACCAGATGCTTTTGATATTGTCGATTTGACTGTGGACCGTGGCCTCACATCCGATCAAGTGAGTACACCCCCTGGTTATTCACTGTTGGACAATTGAAATCACTGTAATGTTATGCCACAAGACGGGGGTAATGCATTGAAATAATCAATATTAAAATTAGGATGGATGGATAGTCTGAATTTCCCCTGAAATTTGTCAGTTTTGTATACATTTAGTATGAACCTGTAAATTTCCACCCAGGCTATTGTTCCAAGACAATAGGCTATTGTTTCTCCCATTTTTTTGAGCAGAAATATCACCCTGAAGGTTCTTAATCCATTGGTTCTTATATGCGGGTTTTTACTACATGCTGCAGCGTTGCTCCCCGGGGGTTGTTGCATTGGATGCAGTGTGCTGAGCCGTTGCTTTACAGTGATTTTTGTTTTTATTCCAATTACAGAGAAGAAATCTTGGCTCCGTAGCGAAGGTTCTTCAGTATGCTGCATCAAATAAAATGGTAAGTAATGTTTTTAATTAATATTGTTTGTTTTAGTAGTTAATTCTGACAACGAGGCTACCATGAATTCATCGATGCGTTAAACGCTTGCTGTTTCCTTTGGTTTTGATTTTGATTTCGTTTCACCAATGCGTCCAGTATCCATAACTCGAAATTTTAATGACTAAATGTATATTCAAATGTATATTCTTGAGAGATAAACCAAGATTCTTCTCAGATCAATCCCGAAATGGAGTGAGCACGCATGCGCATTTCGATTTTGATGTTTAAATATTGATGATTTTGATTGCTTTATTTTCAAATATTTCTTTGTTGTTTTTCTTCTAGTTTGGTGGTGAGAACTCACATTTGAGTTCATTGAATCCATACATTGCAGAAGCATTCAAGAAATTCAGGTTTGACATAATCAAATATATCATAATACATCCATAATATATCTCTATAATATTTCAAATAATCTACAAATAATCAATCTGCATTTTAGTACTCGTATATACGAGTACCAAAATGTAGATTATTTTTAACGAAATTATTGTCATTCTCTTACTTTTCCTTTTTTCTTTCATGCTTTTTCTTATATTCCTCTTTTTCTTTTGTACATTCATTCTACATTTTCAAGGAGAAGATAGGAAAGAAGGAAGAAAGAAAGATTCTAGAAATTTACATGTCTTTCTTCTCTTCTTCCTTCTGTTGTCGATATAATGATCTTCTTTTCTTTTTTATGTTTTCTATCTTATCTTCTTTCTTTTTCTATCATTTCCTTTCTTAGTTGAATCTTTTTTCATTTGACTCCTCCAATTATCTATCTCAAATTCATCGTTTAATCTCACTTTCATTCTTTATCTCTTTCTTCCACTTACCATTTCTTCTTTTCTCTCTTATCATTTCTCCTACCTCGTTTCTTGTCTTCCGCACTCATCTTTTATCAGGTGGATCTTTATCATCTCCTTTATTTGTTTTCAGACGGTTCTTTAAAGCTACCTCACAGGTTGAAGATGCAGAAACACATTTTGGAATCGATCAATACAGTGATATAACTATGTTGAGTAAACCAACAGTTTACATAACAGTACAGGAGATCATTGACACACATCAGGTTAGTTCACGCTTGCATTCCCTCTATAATATATCCTAAGCCCTCTTGTTATTGTACGGTTATTGTACGCTATATTGCTGCTACTCTCCTCCTACGATTGTTGCCTACGACCTTATAGACAGTCAACTATTCTTGTTATCGTGATTCTCGTTTTATGTTAGTTGCTGCATGAACACATTGATAGCCTCGCTCCAGAACAAGATGATCCATTACGAGACATCATGATGGATATTGGAGATGTACCTACAGTTGAGGACATGATTGGTACGTATGCTTATGCAACGGATACACACGTGAAACCTTTCTAAATATTTGCTACACGCTTGTCATATACATGTTAATATGAAAGCATGTTGTGTTATATGTTTTTTATGTTGTGCAATTTTTGTTAAGGCGGTGTGAAGCCCGTGGAAGGCGAAGAGAACGAACAGCAGCTTGTGAAGTTGGGCAAGACTGAAATATCTTTAACTCTGACAAATAAGTTCGAAGTTCCAGATGACGATGACTCCGATATCAAAGCACTTTTCGTAAGGTTCGTATCACAACTTGATTCTAACTAATTCGTTACTAAATGATTATTGTTGTCTTTTATTGTCTGCAATGGTGTGCTTTTGCAGCTTTTTTGGATTAAGTGACACTGTTGGTTTCTCTAATACCGTCTATTTGTTGTTATTTATGTAAACGTTTAATTTTAGGACGAAAAAACTGATTGTTGAGGTGATGAGAGTGCAACATGCCGAAACACTCATCCAAATTCTTGAAATACCAGCAACCCAGGAACAGGTGAGTGTCTTGATTCAATTTTATACACAATTTTTACGATTATTTTTATGCGTTTCTTCGTCGTTATATAAGATCTTTCATGAACGTAAACTTGAAAACCTTTTGAGAAGTTTTTGCACCCGAATTTCTACGCGTTTTTGATGGCGTGAGACCTTGTAAATTGACCCACAGATTTTGGCGCCAAAACTGTTGCCCACTGGGAACTAACTTTTGTTGTTTGAGAATGTTAGCTATCATTGGATACTTGTATCGATAAGACATTGGTTGTCTTGCGAGCCTATCTTGTTTTGCCTCGCACTCGATGCTCAATAAGCTGGGACACTTACTACTTTTTCAAGTATTTTAAGAAGCATCCTTTGTCCCCCTTTTTCCCAAAAAAAGGAGGACAAAGGATCTTTAAGGACAGTTTTATACAATATTAGCACATTTTTTCCACGATAATCACAAGGGGTTTGATCGAGAAAACAATTTTTTAGAGAGAGTGACGGGTTGAGCAAGTCCCTGAAGAAGCTTGGTGTTGTTAGCTTTGGAGAGATTGTTAGCGTATTTTACGCAAACAACCTCTTTAGCGACACTTGGGTTGTTAGCGTATTTTACGCCAAGTGTCCCAGGGACTTTTGTCCACAATCATTGGTTGATTTAATTTGATGACGTCATATTTGTAGGAAGCCGAACATCAACGCATTACTAAGCAACGGGAAGACTTGGATCGAGCAAAGAAGGCATCCATAAGAAGATCTGCATCTCTTCATGGAGAAAGCAGGTGATTGTCTCAACAGACTTACCCCCCGGGTCCATCTAATTTCAACATTGTTAAATCATGATATAAATCGCACCATCCAGGGAGTTACTGCCTGCTTTTGATAATTCTTTAAATTGCTAGATCAGAGTTTTTCGTGTAAGGATTCGTTATATAAATCTCAGTTTTCCACTTGCTATTCAATTGAATTTTTGGGCTCACTCCGAGGAACTTGGAGAGCGGTTAGCAATTCATTGCAATAGCAAACAGTCTTTTGAAATGAATACGGGCTTTTTATATGTTGAGACTTTATTATATTCAGCCACAGTTGCAATTCCTGCAATTATTATCCAATTCGCTAGTTTACTATTCATTTGACCTAATTTCTTTGGATTTTCTTTGCGTATTTTAGACTGCCTCTACAGGATATCAAGAAGAAGGTTTGGAGGAACTTGAAGGTTCTCGAGGCCCAAGGTCTTGTTTCTGCAAAAAATGATTACCAAGAAATTATCAATGCCATTGCCAAGGTCAGTTTACTCATAGTCCTCCTTCTATTTACTATGGTTTACTTACGTTCAAACTACGTAACCCAGCTCGTTTTTAGTAGATTACGTGTTTGGTTTCATGTGTCGTATTGCAAAAGCTCGGGACATTAACCCTAACCGCCTTGGTTATGTTTGCTGAATTTTCTTCTTGGTTGTTTTCAGGATATCAGGAACCAGCGTCGCTACCGCCAGCGTAGAAAACAGGAGTTGATGAAGCTGAGAGAAACACTTGACAATTTGAACAAGAAAGAGAAATTCTTCCAAGAGCAAATCGAATACTACAACCAGTATATTCAAGTTTGTCTGGACAATTTGGCGAAAAAGTAAGTTCTGTGGGCACAAATATTGATTAAAATTTAACTTCAAGTCTTGAAACACCGAGGAATTAGACTGCTAAGAAGGTTGTTCGAGTTCATGTGGTAGTTGTTCTTGGGTTCTTGGGTTGCTATATATCTTGGGTTCACAACCATGAAGCGATTTGAGTTAAAAGATTGCCGACATGTGGGTCTCAATTATGTGCACGTTTTTAATAAGTCTGATTTCAATGGAGTGAAAGCTACATTCAGTGAACATCTCATGGTTACTAATGCTCACAATAGATTGACATTACATAGCAAGCAACGTTAATCTTACTCATTTAAATCCAACCAGCAAGCATGATTTACGTGCGTTTCCACATGCTTACTGGCTAGGCCACTATTAGTTGCGCTATGCACAGCTTTCTCTAAGCGCGTGGGTACTGGGCCTTATCTCCACTCTCTCTGATTTGTTTGCATTTTTCATTTGCTAAGCCGTTAATTCCCGCGTGAACGTGTCCAAATGAAAAATTCCCGCATGTTGTGCTTCGTGATCTCATTTCGGTCTTTTGCGCCAGGCAGACATAATAAACCCAGTACGTCATTGTGATTCTACCCCGATTCGCCCAACACGAGGCCCATTCATGATGGATAACGTAATTTGTGATTTAGACTGATAATTACTGTTTGATCCTTGAATTAGGCGTTGTTTGGTATGCATTACCACTGATGAATCCCCTTTAATTTTCGAAGCAATAATCGCGTGAACAATGCAGCTAATCTCGACAGTGGTGTTGCATTGTCAATTGATATTAAACTGGATTAGTTAGGATTAGATATGTCTTAGCATGCAAAAAGCTTATGCAATGAATTAGAATTCTTATGTCTTGGTCGTTGTTTCTTTTAGCGATTGCCGCAGGCCACCTTCGTTGTCTGTTTATTCAGTAGATGCATTTCCTATGACAACAGATTCCTGGTTTTACGAACCTTGTGTAGAGAGAACGAAGTATGAAAAACTATTTCATCATATTGAGGGTTAATTGTGCCATGAACTAGTTCAAGGGTCCAGTGCTTTTTTCTTTAAACTGATAAGGTTAAGTTAAACTGGGAAGTATATTGATAGTTGTCGAATAGCAGTGTTGCAACTCGCAGCCGACTATAGTCAATTTTAATTACGAAGTATATGTTATTTAATTTTTGAGTTGGTTAACAGTCCCCGAATTCTATTTCAAATTGAAAAAATGTGTGGAATGTATTTGAGAATTTCTCGATTTCTTTGCAGGAAGAATGCGAAATCGAAGTCAAAGAAGGGCAAGAAGGAGGAGAAGATCGTCAAAGGTACAATCAAATACAATGCACAGAAATTGTACGAAAAGGGGGTCGTACTGGAAATAGAAGGATTGCCACAGCACCAGTAAGTTAAACGTCCAATTTATTCTCATATATTCTCTGCCTTTTGTCATCTCTAGTTCAAGCTCAGTGATAGCTACACTGGTGCTCAGTAAAAAGGGCGTCGATTCCACTCCATCGCGTCCATTCCTTTTTGACTCTTGATGTTCCACGGATGGGAATGAGAAAATTGTTCCAGTTAATGACAGTATGAGTTATCAAGGGTCAAACTTGGCGCATATACACTAAATAAATTAAAAATTGAAAGGGAAGAAAACATATTTCACACTCAAACGAGGAATTGCACTTAAATTACGATGTTCCATTTGTCAACCCTCAACTGGTTATTATAGACTCTTCGTCCTGCGAATTATGACATGCCTAACCCCCTGTAAACTATGGACTTGTTATCGTTCTTGCTATGGAGATGATACCGAAGAGGGGTAGCGAATTATTTTTGTCGTAGGCTCATTTAATGAGGTTACTCGGAAGCTGTTTCCCTGCGTGCAAGTGAGACAAACTTTGATATGGCAACAGAGCCGCACAATCATTTTGATAATCACCCAGAACGCGCAACCGCATATTGCCCAGTGATTCTGACAATACAGTCTACGTGGTGGTCATATTTACGCGAACGCTTGTCGAGTTGTTTTGTTGTGGCCTTAGAAGTCTCCCTCGACATGAGCTATTCATATTGGATAGCCACATTGCCTGTTGTCTGTTCAATTTTGAAACGTAGCGGTTTTCTTTATTAATCACAATCATTTTGAGATTAATAACAGTGCGGTGACTGTTGTTACCCGAATTCGCTGGTTCATCTCATCTCAATGAATGTTATTTGTAAGAAGCCTTGGTCTGCCGTCTGGGTAGTTGACGCGCTGTGTCACTATATGCATCTTACCAAGCAATCAACGCAGATAACCCATGCTATGTGTGATGGTTTTAATCGTATTTCAATGGTTAACGATATGAAGAACTGGGAATTCGGTAGTGAAGCATTGCAAGTCTGAGGCCCCAGTGGGGATTGTCTTTCTCGAAAATCGGGGGGGGGGGCAGATGCCCCTTGTGTCCCCACGGCTGTTGGCGTCCTTGGGAGTGGGATAGTAGAAATAACGAAACGTGTAATACATTATACTGTATTTATGAATTAAATAGGCAGCTCATTTTCCAATTCATTTTGATTTATGCAAGAGACCTTTGACAATTTTTGTCTTTTTTGCAGATTTAAGAATGTTCAGTTTGAAATCAGTGCTGGCGATGAAATTGGGTTATTCGATGTATCGGCTAGATTTATGGGAGTTGCCATGGAGAAGGTGAACCTCGTTTTCCAGGTGAGAATTTCTCTTTTGGCTTACCATACCCCCACACCCTCACTCCACCCCGCCAATATTGTGGAGTCTTGTTTGCAAAGCGTAAGATATTTGTGTTTTGATAATGTTGAATCCCCTCCCCAGCACCATAAGAATTGACGATTAATTTGGACAACCGTAGCGATAAATAGATATCGTTCTTGACTAAGAACATGTTTCTTAGCTAAGTGTTACACAAGTGCAAAGTAGTGCAGATAACAAGCGCGTGGTGATTACTGTAATGAGCAAAGCTGCTTGTAGCTATAAACATACCTAAGCCCAATTTACACTACAAAAATTAACCGGGGTTAACTTTTGTAGTGTATGTAAATGCAGTTAACCTGAGTTAACGTAACCTGGGTTCAGCCCAGGTTAACCTTTGTAGTGTAAATACGGCTACATTGTAAGATAAGATATGGCTAATAATATGTGGTTGATTGTGTTAATTGTAATAATTTAATAATTGATTATTTAGGATTTGCTGCAATTGCAATACGAAGGTGTTGCCGTGATGAAAATGTTTGGAAAGGCAAAAATCAACGTCAACCTTCTCATCTTCCTTGTAAACAAGAAGTTCTATGGGAAATAAATTGGACCAGATTAAAAACTAGGTCATGTTACGTTGACCGAAACATTTTGAACTTACTTTTCTGGCAGAAACGAAATAGCTATAATTACTTTTGTATCGCAAAAAAACACGCAATTTTATAAATGAATGACTATTTAGCTGATTAGAAATGTGGTATTTGTGGTTAATGCAAGCTCAAACACACTGTGCATTCAACTTCACGATTTCCAATAGTAACCGCTCTAACCGTAACTGACCGTTTTGAATTAACTATCAAGGGCCTACCAACCACCTGCACAAATTTGCAATTTTCCTTGCTTTCAAGTTGTTGTTCAGAAATTCTGATTTTTGTATTCGATTATTTATTACTTGTTCTAATAGCTAAAGATTAAAATCAATTTGATGTTAATAAAGTCGAACTCAATTTGAGTTTTGTTATTTTTCACCATTGTTTCGATCCAGCAAAATTTTGCCAATTAATGAGCTTGTTGTATGGGCTGTTTTAAAAAAGAAGCGCATCTAAAGGAAAGATTCACAAAGAGCCTCATTCACATTACGTGCTCGCCGTTTTTATGCTTTGCGCTTATTGCTTGCTTGAGTTTTTGAAGGGGGACGTTCAATGCTTCTTGGTGCAACACTTTTGTGTGTCAATATTTCCTTCAATTTCTCATTTATATCTCTGCGGATTTGAAGAAACATTGTCAACTGATGCTTGATTGACGTCACTGCTTTGAATGCTGTTAATAAATGCCGTAGGCGTTTAATCATTGCTGAGGATAAGCAATTCTCTGATTAACTGACGTTTGACTTTTTGAGCTTTTTCTAATTATTTGAATTGCTTATAAATCTATTCTACCTCACTAATTTATAAAACATTATGCTTTCAAAAAAATTCAATTCAATGAAAAAAAAATGACGCACTTGACTCCTGACGAAGGATGCGATGCGACACGAAGCTATTCTATCAAATTGCGAAGTCATCAAGATCATGTTGTAAAGATTGAAATTGAAGAAAAACAGCACTGGAACTTGGAGGAAGGAAAATTTTGTTCTCAAAAGAAAACTATCATGGCCGAAGCCGCACCTCTGCCAAGGTAAGTTGCTATCTGCTGTCCAATTTCAATTTTTTTTTATCTATTTAATCCTTTTTTGTGTGTAATAATGTTTTCCTGCTTGGCCTGGCTGGCCTAGCCATTCATAAAACCACTCCCCTCATGAGCCACCTCCTCAACCAACCAACTCAAATGCAACGGTAAAATGTCGAACGTGGACTTTGACTGCATTAAATTTTCAGAAATCTCTGTTGACTCCTGGTCCTTTACTGTTTAATTTTACAAATATTAGGAAATTATACAGAAGAATGGTAAACCTATAGAAGTGGTTCTGTGTGGTGACAGTTATTTTTTAAGACATTGAATTTTGAACCTCAGGCAATTTAGCAGAATATTTCGGAAAATAGTTAATAAAGGGTCAACTACTTAGCTTTTCCAGTTAAACAACATAAATGGTGGAGCATTAGCCAGTTTCGCTAATAGTTAAAGACCCATGTCGGAAAATTCCAAATTTGATCCAATTTGAAGGAAATGTTCCATGGTTTGTTACTAATGATGGCAGTATTCAAGCCAGGTAATTTGTAAAAATATGTTCTTAATACACTCTTTTTTTTTATAAGAACCAGGTAATTTTTGCCGAGGCTCGATGTTCTTAATTTTTTCATAATTTGAGGCTCAAATGTTCTTAAAAGTGTTCTTATTTTATTTTTGCAGTGATATTAGACCAGAACTCAAATATTATTTATACATGTACTCAGCTACTTTACTACGGCATAACAGGTTGTCTTATGAATGACTTTTGTTTAGGAATTGCATGGTTTCGTTTTGTTGAAGTGAAAAAATTCAAAAATCACTTTTTGTTTCTTTTTTAATTTCTCATCCGAGGCTGAGCATGTTCTAAACTTGTTCTTATTTTTTTGAGAATGTTTGGAAAGGCAAAAATCGAGCCTCAGTGTTCTTATAAAATGTGTTCTTATAAAAAAAAGTGTAAAAGGTTGCATTGTATTATTCTGTATTTTAACATGTTTTGCTGTCCTGTAGGAAAAAGGCAAAGAAAGTCAAATACAATGGACATGAGCTTAATAAAAAGGGAATTATATTGGAAATTGATAATATGCAGCAATCTCAGTGAGTTCAGCTATCTTTCTTTTGCATTTCATTTTGGAATATATGGCACTCCCCACCAAGGCTTCTAGTGCATGCAATATTGCCTTATCCCTGGCTAGAACACTTGTTGTTGAGATTTTGGCTACATCTATCTACGACTGAGGACCAAAAAAATATATTAATTAACAGTAAACAATGGTGCCTATAAAACAAAAATATGGGTTTGATTCTTATGGTACATCAAGGACTGAATATTTTTACTCAAACGATTGGGAAGTCATGGCTGAAATTTATTTACCCAATAGTTGGTATGCACACTCCATGGTGGTTGTTATCCAGATTTCATATTCGTACTTAATTTACTTTTATAAATCAGGTTATTTTGTTTGTTTTTAAACAAAATGTGAAGGACTTTATTATTTATTTTTGCAGATTCAAAAAAGTGAAATTAACATTTATTACTGGTGATGAACTGGAACTTGGTCTATTTCATGTAACAGCCAAATTCATGGGTGTTACCGTTCAAAAGGAAGATCTTGATTTCCAGGTGAGATTCTGATTGATCACACTTTTGCCAGCTTTTTTCCATTGGTATGCATCAAAATAGTTGTGCATCTCATGCAGTATTTGGGAAAAGTTATGGTTAGAATATTGAGTTTACTAAGGAAAGGTTTTTGAGTTAGTGCATGTAAATTATTGTTCTAGGAATTTTTTATAAGGGCTCTCTGTACTAGGATGATTCCACATTGCTCAATGTGGTAAGCAATACATTTTTGTTGATATCAAGACCTGTTGATTTTCTTATTGTTTTGTTATACTTAGTTGTGTTTGGTTTACAAGAAATGTTGTGTTAGCATGGATTGTTTTAAAGCCAAAAAGTTCTGGGTTCTTATTAAATTCTTAAGTCACCTTAGAATTAGAATCTCTGATATTGTGTAACAACAACTTTTGGTCGTAAAAATCAAGATTTAGTAAGAAACTTCCATGCTTTGACAGATTTTGACAGGGCAACAGGAAGAGTTAGTCTACAATATTTTAAGTAACAAATATGGGGAAGCAAATATGGTAAAATTGATGTTTGTTAATTGATTGTTCAGGATCTGCTGCAATTGCAAGATAAAGGTGCTTCTGATATGAAAATGTTTGGAGTTATAAAACTTGATGTTGACTTACTGGTTTCCTTTATCAAAAAAAAGTTCCCAGGACACGTGTAGGAAAAGACAAAAGTACCATGATTTTTTATTGAGCTAATTAAAATATTTATAATTAAGATTTTCATTACCAAAATCTTATAGTTTTAAGAATAAACAATTAATCAGCTAATGTTTAGCTCTAGAGACCAGAGTAATTTTAAAGTTATTCAAAAAGTGTTTTAACTCTTGTTTTTAATTATACTCAATGTATTCAGCTCCTTATTAACTTGGGCCTTTTTAATTCTTTACTCCTCTTGTATGGAGGAGCATTTTATACTTAGAATCATATTTAGGTAGTGCTTAATTTTTATTTTTTGTAGCATTCTGCTATGATTTTCATGATATCCATATTGTAAGAACATACACGCATACATACATTTTTATTTGATAAACAGGTCAGAAATATGGCATGAGCTGAAAATATCTGCAATAGTAGAATTTTACGTAAAGTGTTCAATCTAGTAACAAAAATCAAGCGAAAAACCTGATAATAAAAATGTGAGTCTTTATTAATGGTTGCCACTTCAACATGGTTGATATTTCCTTTTTACTTTTAATAATCTCTCTAACTTTATATGGCAAACAGTTTCAAGTAAGCTTTTAGGATAACGTACTATTGTGAGCTCTGAGTCGCAATTTCAAAAATATTTTTCTGCTGGGAATAACCATACTTTTAAGGTTACAAATTGTTTTGGAAGAAGAGATATTGACGTTGATTAATTTTCGTGAGGAAGGGGAATTACAAGAAGAAGACGCAGATATTTTCCCCCGATCTCCACCATGAAGGGAGATCTTCCATTGCTTAGAGGAAAGTGCTTACAATACTGCTTGAAGACGTAGACTGCATTGTTTATTTCTTTACCCGAGGAAGACTCGGACAACGAAGCTGATCCAAGTAGACGAAGAACAGGTGTATGTTCTATAACTGCTTCCTCTCTATGGAAAGATGGTATACGGACAGTTTCGATACTGTAAAGGCGGTTAGAAGAGTGGATGTGGAAATGAACAAAATGAAAGCATGGACAAGTATACTACTTGTCCTTAGTATACTTGTCCTTGTCCTTATTTTGCAATTGCTATTTCATACACGGTAAGAAATCAACTTTTGCTATCATAATCATCTATCATAATCTACCATAAACACTGACCCCCTCCCCTCCCTTTGGCAGGGCTCAGTTTTTTAATTTGAGCCCCTGTAGCCCCTTCCTTTGGCAATATGATAGGTAGGTTGGTTCTCAGTTTTTTTTTAATTTGAGCCCCCTGTAGCCCCCCTTGTGATCTTCGTAGTATACTTGTCCTTGTCCTCAACCACAATGAAACCTAAAAGCAATTCCTTGAAAAAGTTTGAAGCGGATCAAAATCACTCCAGCGTAGATTTTTGTTTGTTTATGCTGCAATTCGCTCTATGTAGAGAGCAGTGAAGTCAGTTTTTAGCCATATCGTCCATTTTTTATCCGGTCTACGTTTTGTTATGGCCGATGTTATCGTCAATCGCTGGCGCTTATTTCGTAGCAAAACGCGTCAAGTTGGCTCTAATGTTTTGAAATACAATCGAGCAGAAAACCATACCTAGATCGAATTCTCAGGGTGGGCTTGGATGAAATCAGCTTTATTTTCTCTGTTTTTTTTCCTAAATGATTTGTCAGTGCAATGATAATTTGCCTGCTTTGATTGCTTACGAATTAACGAGTAAATTAGCTAATTGTTCACAGCCAGCAAATTGAATTTAGAATTCAAGTTTTTTGCTTTCTTTAAACACCTCGGAAGTATTAAAGAGGTGAATTTCGCTCGTTTTGAAATTTTCAGAAAACACACACGACCTCCCGCTGTTTTAGTCCAATTATCCCAGTTCATTCACTAGCCGATTAAATCTCCTGCGTCCTTTTTTGCTTCAATTCAAAAATCAAAATTAATTTCCATGTAATCGGACAACAATGAGTTCACGGCTTCATTTGGATTAGATTAATAATTTCCTTCTCTGACTTGGAGACCAGATGTGTACGACGTTTTCAATAATGCATTGCGGTCTCTGTGTGTGTCCTTGGTTGCGTCATTGAACTTACAATCCACCATTAATCTGTTCAAGGTGAGATTGCAAGAAAATGAATCTCTGAGATTGTTTTTCGCATACGGCTGTGTTGAAGTATGCATGTGGGTGGGTAATACCTAAAGATACCGCTAGTAATACCGCTTTCTCTTATTGGCTTTTAAAGACAGATTTCACCAAAGATATGTTCTTTTTAACGTCTTCTTTTTTTATTATCAGGCCTTGTGCCCCATTGCCGATCTAAGCTGCTACTCAATTTACCGTTCTCGTTGAAGCATGAATTTTGCAGTCAATGTTTACAACAGCTCGATCATGTGCTTACACGCTTGCCGCGAACTTGATGAATCCAAATTATTTTTTGGCATTGGCTAGTTTTTCGCGCCGCCGTGGTTTTTTTTATATCATTTGAGACGCGCGAAGCGAAGGCACTGCCGTGACTCATTCAAGAAATTTGTCAACAGAAGCAGATTAATTGTTCTGGTAATAAAAACGACTAACCCAATAATGAAAAAACCACGCTAGTTTTAATTATAATATGATAATGTTTAAAAGATTAACAATTACAAAGTCTGGTAAATTTGATTCCTATTAATGACACCTGAAAATGGGATGAGCCATGGCATTGCGAAATTCCGACAAGGCAAAACTTAGACAGAGCCAAAGAGGATCATAAAGATTTGTATCAGCGAGGCAATTAAATAAGGGCCTAAGTGAATAGTTATAATTTTAGCGATAAGTTCGTTCGTTCGCATTGAGTCTCCACAGCACACTATCAAGCTTTTTCATATAGGCCACTTCAATAGACATCAATAATAGAACAGCATTAACATTTACAAGCCGGAATGTTAAGTTACATGCTAGAATGCTAGTAAGTTTTCTTGTAGCCGCTAATAAAAAGGGGATCGGAATGGTAGAATGGCGCGTGACGTATGCCACTGTAGCGCCTGTTCATATAATCAGTTTCATGGTGAATCAAAGATGGCGGCGACAGGGAGCGCTTTCTACTTCGGTCGTGATGGTGACTTTTGACGAAGAGTTGATCGTCCGGTGGGCTCAACATGGAATTTCGGTGATGCTGCGCAGCGGAATGCAAATGATGTTCGTTGTTATGGTGGCAGCAGGTGCAGTTTGATGCCACGCAGCCGTTTGGGCTTTTTGTTGAGAATGGCGAATATGGTGAAATTGAGTGGTGGTAACGACTTGCAGCCTCGTTTGAGTGATTATAAGAGCCTCGTATTTCGGCTATTGCTTCGTTGATTGAGTATGATGTGCGTGTACGTGTGTTTCCGTAGAGTCTTTCATCATCCTCTGGCAATCGTTCCTTTTTCCTCCATTTTGCCCGTCTATTTTGAAACCAGACCTTTGGAATAATCAATAAAACGGATAAATGCACTGTCATTGCGCACCATGACTTTCATATTTATTGTTGTTTTGTCATCTTATTTTCGTTCAATTTTGTTCAGCTTTTAATAAATACTAATCTAAGTTGAGTCGATTTAATAGGACTGCTAAGAATGTTTAAATATTCATATACCAGTTGCCAGCTCCAAACGTTACAGCCACAAGGTGACCCAAGTGTTCAGATATAATTACTACAATACATTAAGGACCAAATGATCGCTTAATAACGAATCTAATCTTAGTTTTGTCTGAGAAATGGAACAGGGACGTTGGAAACATCTAAAAAGTTGGGGAGGGGGCAGATCAAAAAAGGGACATGAAAACTCCCAGGTCACACACTTTTGGGTTTGAAAGGAGCAATTGTGTAGAGTTTGTTAAAAAATGGGGGACCATCTCTCTGTTGTTATGTACATAACAGGGGACTTCATTTTTGTTCTGTTGCATATTTTATCATAATGTATAGTATAACGAAAGTAGTATGCATCACAGTATCTTATTTGCTTGAAGAGAGCAGCGATGAGAACACAAGGACGCAAAGCATTGAGTTTAATTTCAACATACCTGTACTCTAGCCTCGCTCAGATCGAGCCTCAGAGCCAGTTCTTCTCTCATAAACACATCAGGGTATTGTGTTTTCTCGAAGGCTCGTTCCAGCTGATGAAGTTGATAAGTTGTGAACGTTGTTCTGCTTCGACGTATTTTTCTTGGTTTTTCCCCATCAGCATTCGTTGTAAAACCCTCTTCGTCACTACTCGAGTTGCTTACGTCCTCCCTCTCTTTTGAGTTTTGCAAACCTGAAATAAGCAACGTTCTTTTTGCTTTCAAGAAGGACAGTAGCGTGCATGATTAGCAAGCAATTTCTCAATGCAATTGTGTATTTTAGCTGACATTTAGCTATAGCAGCCTTTCACGGGTGCATATCGAAGACAACATGTAGAAGAAAAGGTTACAAGATAGAGCTGGGGTGTGTTTTGCAGCCTTGACTTCTTGGCTTGTGTGCAGTTAGCGCGAATTTCCATACATTTGCGCATAGGCTGCTAGATGCACGAAAGAGCAGACACGCGTATGCAAACCCAGGTTGCTACCATCTTTGTCAAACTATGTTGTTTTAGAGAGATACTTTAATGGTAAGTTTGCATACTTTATTGTGGCTTTTGACAATATAGTATTTTGAGAAAGTACACTGCTATTTTTAATGCTAAAATTTTAGAATAGCCAACACCAACACTGAAGCCATGCTCACATAACCATGCTTTTCAGAGGAATTTCCCGGCCTAAAAAACTAAAAGTCTCGCCTCTTGAACTGTTGTGTTGTGCGGGACAATTTAGGAATTTAGCCTCGTTTTAGTTTAACAAACTCCTGGTATATTTTAACAAGTTGTGGTATCCACCAAGAATAATTTAGGACCTCTCGACCAGCTGCAACAAGTCAACTTCAGGAATTACTCAACTTTGAGGAATCCATTTTGAAAAGCATTAAATACCAGTGTTTGTGCTGCTTGGAGTTTAATCCCGAGCGCCCAGAGGAATATAGCCTGCGTGCGTGCATACTTTACTGAACAAAAGTTTACAATTCCCTCATTACTCCTCCTGCGCAGTGTCCAGTAAAGTCTGCACGTAGGCTAATAATTGAGGGCCAGAGCCTTACCTTGAAGTAATGTATAAAGCAAATCAAATCAGGAGAGTTCGTTTTGATTATGTTTTGAGTAACCAGGTCATGAAAACACCTCTGATCGGATTTGCGTGCGAATACAAAGAAACAGCGATTGCTATTACTTAATTTAAACCAATATAAGTGAAATAAATTAAATGCAAATGATTGCATTATACCTTAGAATTGCCAAATCGTATTACCGTATAATATTGAAGAGATTTTTCCAAACGCGCAGCGTGGGTTTGTGGTGAGAATTGATAAGGGGGTGTTATTAGTTTCATCTTCAGTTATTCGTTGTTATAAATTGTAAATTCTTGATTTAGCCCCCTGGGGGCTTATCTGTTTGAGTTGCTTTTGAATGGGGGGTCCTAATTGTTGGCTCAAGCTTGCACGAGTGATGTTTAGAAATATCTGGCCCGATCTTTGAGTCCAACCAGGCGACTATTCGGCCCCAGTAAAACTCCGAATCGTGACGAAGCCAACTCTCCAATCAAAGATCAGCTCAAAACCTTTTAAGTATATTTCATAACTAAATCTAAGTTTCAAACGCCTGCATAGGGGCTTTACCCAGGAGGTTTTCTTGAGAACTGATAGTTAATTGACTTTGTGCGGGGAACCCCTTACTTTGCCTCGAGATTTGAGAGTGTCACATAGAGAGTAAATTGACATGCACCATGAAGCAATTCAAAAGACCAGATGTTTTGTTCGCTATAAGTCGAGTTTCTCATCGTTCCACTGTATTTCTATTATCTCATCTGTTTATCTACTCGCTGGAACACTCAAACCCCTGGAGTGGAGGATGATATTGTCTTTTGAATAGCCCAGGATATTAAATTTTCCCAGCAGATTAGCATTATGGACTAGATTCAATTTGCTAAGTCCATCGTAATTCTCTTGGCACACAGATTTCTTCATTATTATGCGTCGGATTTTACCCACTGCTTAGATTATAAGAACCGTTTATAACCAGATCGTCCACCACCATGCAATATAAAATACCCAAGTGGCACTTTTCTGTCCCTTTTGTGACCCTCGTCATGTAATCATTATATACTCAGTTTCAGTTATTCTTTTAGATGATTTAAGTTTACCATGCTGTGCTGCAAGATCGTATTCAAATTTGATGCAATGCATTTTCTACTATGAAAAGGTATGTGAATTTTTTCATTTTCAACAAAGAGACTGCTTTTCGAAAGGTAGTCTAAAGTATTGCCACGTGTTTTGTAATATACTCTCTCCCGCCTTTCCTTGTCGACGATTTGACTCGAAATTTTCAGCGTATTTATGCTAACTTTAATGAGGACCCAATGATTTCAAATATGTGGCGTATATTTATGAGCCTCAAATGGGCCTGTAGTGCTTTTGCATAAATGCATGAATGAATCTAAATCCATTGCATGGTATGACGAGTTGTATAGTTAGCTTTGGTATTTTTCAATGCCGCACCAATCCCAAGTGACGTGTTCTCATTATCGCTTATCCATCCTATCGCCCCAAAACAAACGTTCAATTATTTCGTACTATCTCTCCTCATCGAAGTATATGCATGATAATTGGTGAGATATTTTTATAGATAGTTGTCTGCACGTTTTATTTGAACTTTCTTTGTTGTTGTGGCGCTGTTATTTGACGACTCTCAATGCGCCTCTCTCCCATTACTCTTGTATAATACGGCATTGTTTTTGCGCTGACAATAATCAATGTTTTCCCTGAAACATCATTGTTCTGCCCTTGTGTCTGCTCGTTATACCAACGTTTTCTTTTATATTCTGATGCGTTAAACGTTGTGTAGGATTTGTGTAACTGTGGGAAGTATTTGATTTGAACAGTTTGGTGGGTAGGCAAGACAGTAACAATTTTCCGCATTTTCTGTGTTTGCAAAAGGTAAGGGCAGTGTACCCCATGCCCCTGGCTTTTTTTATTTTCTTTTGAGCACAGCATTATAGCGCGCTCTGTGTATAGATAGAACAAATAGACGTATCGAGACATTGAAAATTTGCTAAAGAATGCTTTCACTGTATTGAGGCACGCCTCTTTTCTCTAAAAGCTCTTATTTCGAATTACTATAATTATCCGTTATAAACAACAGTGTGCGGAGAACCAATATCTTTGGCAGAAAATGTATACCGTAAATCCCCGAATAAACTCCCACTTCCGAATAGGCCCCCATCTAAAAATTCATTTTTCAGATAAGCGCCCTTTCGAATTAGCCCCCTTATTCGAACGAGGGGAACATTGAATCAAGATATCTTTTTGCAAGATGGTGATTTTCCTCGAATAAGCCCCCACCTAAACTACCCCAATTCCTCCAATGATAAATAATCCCCTGGGGATTATTTAACCTTCGAGGCTCAAGAGAATACCCGGATAAAAGCATGCTTTTCAAAATATGTCGAAGTTTATATTTCACTTTATGCTCAGTCTTGATTTCTACTCGATAAAGAAGGCTATAGGGATGGTAATCTTTAGAAGCAACGAAATCTGTGTACACTTATAAATTATTAGTGATATGGGATAATTGAATGCAGAGTTGAATATGCGTTTTGTTCTGTCAGCTGGACACTTTGCTTCTCTCCTGGCACTTTTAAAACCATCTTTAATTGTTACTAATTGGACCTGTTTAGTTTCATTAAAACTACTTGAAAAGGTCCATTTACAGCAACGATGCTTTATTTGCACGAATAGAGTGGTCGGGATTGGCTGGACTGTGGCTGATGGGTAATTTTGTGGATGGTGATGATGTCATCATTCGACAACATGCAGTGGATAGTGGTGAATTCTTATCAAGAAGGAAGATTCGCGTTGCTAAACGAGGCGCATGGGAAAGGGAAATATGTTTCAATAGAGGGGGGATTTTGCTTTCAAAAAGAAAGTAAAGGATAATTTTACACATGATATCGTGTTTTAAGGAGAGGAAAAATTCATGACAATTGCAATGGAGAATTTAACAGGCAGAGACTGATGCACGTAGGAGCACCAAGCAACAAAGCAGTAGAAATGCGACAAGGATGCCACGAACCAGCACCAAGGGGAGGTAGAAAAAGATGCCACGAAGATGCGAAGAATGGGATGGTAAAGCACCTGGTAACATTGCCACAAAAGAGGGTTGGTGCGGCGGAAGATCACGCAAATTAGTAATAAAATTTGCTGTAAAGGTCGCAACAAGATTCCAACAGAAGAGAACCATGAAATGCAGCAATTGATTTCAAAGGCGATGCCACAATGAGGATATGAGATGTGAAGCAAAAGATGCAGTGAAGAGCAATAAATAAGCAAAGAAAAAGTGCAACTGAAGGTGCCACAATGATGCAACAATTATTGCAGAAAAATCTGCAGATTTAAAAAAATAGGACAATTTGTAAGAGAGATAATGCTGTGAAATAGCTTTAAGCAAAAGAGGCCCCCAAGGATTCAAAAGAGAGAATCAGAATATACAGTAAAGTATTCCACAATATTTGCCACAAAGCAAACATAAAAGATTCTTTAATATAGTAGATTCTTTGCCACAGAAGAGTATCACATATAGACCTTGGTTGTTTGTGTCTCATATTGTTAGTGTGGTTCGTATTATCAGAGGTTCTATATGGGGATAAGCGGTTAAATCATATTTCAATTTTGAATGGAAAATTAGATGAAGCCAAAACAGAACGTTCCCATAGATGAATCGATTAATCATGGGTCTCTTTTAAGATTGCTTGAGCAAACGATGAGTTTTTCAAGAAATTGATTTAAAGCTCTGAAGATCTTTGTTCTGTGGAATACGAATGTTTACCTGAGTTAGTCTAAACGAATTAATTGTGTGCTTTGCTTATATTTCTTTGCAAGAAATGTTACTTCAGACATCCAGTCGCAATGTATACATGTAATACATCCCCTAAAGATTTATGTTATTTTATAAAGGCCCAAAACTAGAATCGAGCTTCGCTTGAACTATTCAAACTGAAAGATCGGGGCTGAAACAAGAACAATTTATTAAACTGATTGTTTCGATTTTATGAAACCGTGAACAGGTATAACATCTCGATGTCCATAAAATTCTTTGAGGATTCTTCAAACATCTTTCATAAAAACACGACTTTAACAAATCTTATTCAAGGATTCTCTTATCCAACACTGAATTTAATGTTTCGAATGCCAGGAGGGAATGGAAATTCATTCTGGCTCACCAGGCCCCAATGGTCAAACTTTAAACATGCATAACGCTGGTAAAAACATGGGTAGACAAGAATGACCATTTTTGATGCATTTTTGGATTTAATTGCGGTTGGCTTGTTAAATTCATGGAGGTTTGACTGTATGTCTTGAGGTCGCTAGCAAATTTTGGGTGGCCAGCAAACACGTTTACTAATATTTCTGGTCTTATATACCCTCAATAAGCAAATTGTTCCGTTTTAGTAAGATTCATTTAAAACATTCTTGTCGACCAAAAAGTAGCTAAGCAGTGATGCTTTAAATTGACCCACAAAATCAACAAATGTAGCAGTAATTTTCATATCATGTGGTTGAAATGTAAAACGAGAAACTACAAAGACCATGAAGACCATGGAAAACCACGAAAGCAGTTTATAATTGTCATGGTGGAATTTTTTTGGATCCCCGCTGCATCTATTAAAATTTCCAGTTATCGAGAGTCATAAACAAAGCTTACTAGAGGCAACAACTGAAATTCAGAGACGACAGAAAAACTGGCATTGGCATTCGCGAATCGATGCATTCGACGGTTCGAACGATGCATTCGACGGTTTGAACGATGCATTCGACGGTTTAACCGCGTGCTGACCGGTTCTTAATAAGTAACGGTTTAACAAATACCCACCTGTTGACAAGGTTTTTCTCTCACACCCAGTGTCACGCGTAGTGGATATCTCAACTGCTTCAGGACGTTTCTCAACGACATCTCGTCTCGTACCCAGTATCTCGTCAATGGAATACTTTAGTCTTTTCGTCGTCTGCTTCGATGATAGTTGATTAAGATTTTTGTTGAGCTTCTCTTGAGCCATTTTTTTCATGATGTCCATTGATGTTGTCGTTATTTATGATTATTATGGTGGCTGTTTTGTTGTCGTTGTTGGTACTACAGGCCCAGGGCGAGACGGGCTCGTGTTTTTACTTGCGTTTGTGCTTCAAGTATGACAATAAAAATATGCTCGGGTGCTTGGTTCGGCGTGATCACATCGACTGGTGAATCAAGTGATGTGAAAGGGAATTTGCACTGGACAGCTAATCTCGTATTCAGAAGTATTTAATGAATGAGGCACTGAAGCAGTCGTATTTATTTGTTGATTGATTTCCACGGCATTGTTACCTGATTAACTTAACAAGATCTCCAGCGTTTATTTTTCAATAAGCGAAACAATGAGAAAGTAGGAGATAATCTTTCCACTAATATTCATTTGATTGGGGCTCGCATATACGCTGTTATGTCTCTTAATGTATGCTGGATTAGACATTGTACGCTTATGTTGAAGTCACTTAACTCAAACACATGTGTTATGTAAGCAGTTTAATTGAGCCTTTTCTCTTTCTCGGCTCTCCTCTCCGCTGCAAAGAATTTCTGGCGCAGTCAAATTATCAAATGCGCATGCGTGGGAGCAGCATTAAAACGGAGGCTTTGTTACACAGTGCATGCTTATCAACTATCTCTATTATCTCTACTATTTCAAATAAACCTTCAAATATTACACCAGGAAACACTTCATCGGCGGAAATTTGTTGTATTTTTAGTCCATGGGGCTTTCTGTCCCTAAGGGTGGTTTATAGAGTATAATTTGCGCGATATTGAATGAGACAATAAGGGAGGTTTGTGAAATCAATGTTTGGCAAATCACGCTAAGCGGGAATGTTAGTCACGTACTATTATTGTCCTCATAGATTGCTGCATTTGTGTCTGTGAGGGTTCTGGGCGTGTAAGTAATTTTACTTCCATAAAGAAAAATACCGCATCATAAAACTATCGCATGCTTACAAGTTCGAGTACTTCTAAGCGATGCTGATTGGCCAATTTCCAATGAGAACCTCACGATTTGCAACGTTTATTTACCATGTTATTCTTTTAAAAAGGAGTTACTGTGTTGATAATCGCAAATAATGGGCCTGAGATGGAAGTCCGAACAACTCTTACACTCTGGAATAAGCATCGTGTTTGCCTTTGTCAACACGAGAATCTTGATAATCTTACGACTGCCATCGGTGTCTTCTAAAATGCGCATGCGTAGTTGGTAATCAATTCCATGCCTTTGGAAACCATTACGTGGGGTAGGACTTGGGATCTATGGGTCCTTTGGAACTGTGCCTCTCAGTTTTGACAAGTTTAAATTGAAATTCCCTACATGGCACTTATGATAAGGATGTTTCAATAACTTGACTTTTCAAAAGTCGTCTGCCCAAACGATTGTACGCAAGTGATGTTAAAAGCTTTTTTGAGACAAATTTTGCCTTGAAAACACGAGATGTTTATGCTTTCAAGAATAAAAGCAACTGACGCCTCCCATACAAGAAAATTAAATTCAAAATGAAATATCCATTAAATATATTATATTTAAATGATGAATTGCCATTTATCTTAATTGGTTTGACCGAGTGGGGTTTCAGGTATCTTCATCTTTCTTTGCAATTTCAAAAACATACCTAAAATCACACTAACCTTTTGTGCTAATTTAATTAAGTATAACAAGGCTTAATTTAATTATGTGCACATATAATTGTAAATCACATAAAATTAATGAAAGCGCCAGCCAGCAATGACGAAGATCTTTATTTGGCAGTTTCTTTTTTTGTTTATTTTTGAAAAGTGTCTGGGGAATTTCTTGTTTGTCGCGTTATGCCATCGAAGTCTCCATTACTCATTTCTTGATTATGGGGGGTCCAATAATACAGCCGTCTCCATAGGCATTCCTGTACCTTTAAGGAGCAATTTGCTGCTATTATTCATTTTTAATTTGATAGACTAGTTTAATGTTCCTTGGTGTCATCATATCTGCATGTAGACATTTTTCTGGCATCATTCCATTATGTTATTTGTCAAAAACTGTCTATTGATTAGATGTTGTTATTTGTTGTTCCTTTCGATAAGAGACAGGATATTGTATTAATATTATGGGGCACAAGCTGTGGGCGTGGCTTGAAGTATCATTAAGTGCCCATAAAAGTCGTTTTCTTTTTTATACAGTCACACCTTCATGATTCGAACTCGTGTGGTTCGAACTCGATCTAATTTTAACGAATTTCTCCGTCCCTTCAAGGAACACTAATGAACTAATTCCTATAAAACAAACCACTATAATTCGGACGTTTTGTAATTCAAACATTTTCACGCTTCCCCAGGGTTGCTCTAATCAGACAGAGTTGACTGTAGCTCAATGAGGATATTTCGGCAATTCGTCTCTTCATTATTTTTATGTTTTCGTTTTATTTTTTAAGTCGTGCCACCCTCGGTCGTCCCTGAGTTCTAAGTGCTTACGTCACTGCTCCTGATCGCTACTAATGGTCTACATTCCCCCCCCCCCAGACCAATTCTAACACTCGCGTTCTCAGTTATTGGTGGTTATACCTGAGAGGAAGAACATTTTAAAACGCAAGGCCTGTTATTCTTATGCAACTGCACCCAAAAAATCTGTAATGTTTGTTCATATCTGTGTCACTAGCAATGACCTTGATTAGTTACAATCACCGTGCTAACGATTAATGCTGATTCAAGTGATTAATCATTAATTAGATTAATTTATAAAAAATGCAACCGATTATTGCGAATGACAATGTAGCAGATGTCTGCAAAGAAAAGCACAGCAAAACAACGCATATGCGTTATAGGAGCGTGCCATTTTGAGATTGTCTTCAAAGACAGACAAAGTTCCACTGTTTGTGGCCTGACGTTTGTACTTCATCGAATTTTGTGTTATTTGTCTGTGAAAGTCTCACCCTACGATAAACATCGTTAGATGCAGCGCGTAATTGCTGATCAATGATAGAGGATTTTTTGAACGGTGTCATTGCCAGAACCCAGATTTTCATAAATGTTGACACTCAACAAGAGCATGAATTCACTGTTGCTCAAAGAAACACCCCCTTATAAAATTCGGCGAATTAATGGACACCCCCCCCCCGCCCCATTAGAAACTTTCGATACCCTTTACTTTCTATTTATTTTCTCCATGCGTTAGGAAAGTTTAATAAACGCCTCTTTCCTTGACGCCCTTTTCAATTAACGCCGTGGGCGAATGACTGTATGTACCGGCTGTGTTTCATTTTACTCATGTTGGACAACTTTTTTATGGAGAGGGATATTGCCCAGTTTGTAACAGGAAGGTCTTATTAACTCAATGAATAACTGCTCGCCATTTGACACTTATAATTAGACAAGACGATTGTTGTTTTTATAATTTTCTTTTTCATCTGGGCTTATGAAAATAGAATTAATCCCAATTGGATTAGAAGATCGAAGCAGGGCATTACGGGTCTTTGTGCGCGCAAAGAATAGTGACCCAGTGCTTTATTCCCATGTCCATGTCTATAATTTATAAGTCTTTATTCACTGGATTTGGTCATTGAGAAGCGCTCACTGTTTGACGTCCTGATAACAATTAAGAGAAATTAAAAATTATCTCCATGGTGTACCAGACCAGAAGTGTACTATTATGAATGTGTGCACTGAGCTTGAAACACTGCTGGCTGCGTCATAGATATCTCTACGAAATCATTAGATTAGAGCGTTTTTTTATCTCTTTCTTTTTTGTCTCTGTCTTTCATCGTGCCGTCAATTACTTGGTTGTTTTCTTGCTTTCGGGGAGCATGTAGTAATGTAATAAAGCGATGATGATGATGACCAACGATGTAGCTAAGCAAATTAATTTGATTTCTTAATCCTTGCAAAGCTGGAAGATTAGCAGTTTCCTAATCTCTCGCTGCTTTGAAAATCGAGCAGGAAATAACGGTGTTGGTAGAATGATTGTTCAGTAATAGATGAGAACATTTATATTTGTACCTAATCGCATATATCCACCACAATATTCTCAAGAAAGGAACCCTTGAAATGATTCTTATCAACAATGCATTGTGTCTTTATATATACTCATTGTTACTCTTTCACCCTCAAAAGCCAATTATCCAAATCACCAAAGTATCTCCCTTGAAACAAATTGAAATCTGTGTGTATCGCGGTCTCATTGAATGGTTTGTAATGCACAGTTGTGAAGTGGTTTCCCAGCTGCTCGAGAGAATACCGAATTCTTGGGATAATACTCGCATATTATACACCAGACATAGTAACGCAAATTCTGCTTTTTATAATATTAATTAAAAATGGAAAGTTAAAGAGTATATAAGTTTAAATATCCCTGGCCACCAGTTGCTTTCATCACGTTTAGTTTTGCTTCTCGCGGCAAAACAGATCTCCCTTGGCGTTCGCTTATTAGTAACAACGCTGATTGGCCAATTTCCAAATTATCGATCTTCTTAATATCTATTTCACTTTTTAAGTTCCCGCCATAGTATATCCCCCCGTTACATCTACATTGAACACCGAGCGCTTTTTTAATCTTCACAGATTTCGATGCGGCGTAAAATCAAGGGGCGCGCTACCCGCCTCAAAATTGTTAGAGAGTCTTTATGAGTCAAATTTCTAACTATTTCAAAATTTGGAGTTTGAAGGTGATTAGATTCATGGATATACATGAAGTAACAGACTCGTTGTGGACACTCATAACACGCAACTTTCGAAACAGCTATCCTAACTTTTGTTTCGACTATTGCTATTCCATATTTGACTCAATTTTGGTTTTTGGATTTTCGATTTTGCGATTTCAGGAATGATACATAATAAAGTAACTTACTTGTTGCAGCCAGTATTAACTAATTGTTTTAGAAACCTGAAGTTGAGCTCAAAGTGATAAGAATAAGTGATAAGATTATTTCAAAATTTGTTCTTTTGAAGCCAGAGATTCAGGGACGATACATATTCTACATAGCACATTTGTTGCAAGGTGTCCTTCACTCATTTTTCTTTGTGATGCTCTTGTGAAACTGAAAAGGTGTGTAAGGTGTTTTGAAAATATTCTACCGCTCTCAACCTTAGCCTAAAAATTGACCCTCTGCCCTAATAATTGTATAGATATGCTTCATTATAGAAAATATATATTGTAATATTCAAGGGTTACTTGCCAAGAATGCGTGCTTGAGCGACCAGAAAATTTTATTTTTAGTTCAGGAAGTTTTCGTAAAATTGAAAATCAAATATAATAATGTTCAATTTTATGCTGCAAGGTCGTTAAAACTGAAGCGGACCTAAAATGGGGGGGCACAAAGTCTCTTGGACACCTGAAAAATTCAGTTGATAATGATATGTTTCTGCACACTTTATTCCCTGTGAGCAGAATGTGACCCCCCATCCCCCCAAACAATGCTGTCTTTTGCAACAGTCATTTCTCAAAGTGGTTTAAAAAACTCATAAATCAAGGTGGGTTTGGGAAGAAATGAGAACACGGTGGTGGTTTGGAAAATTGGTAAAACCACCACCTTGAAAATTCACTATTAATGAGATCTCTGATAAACAACCATGGATAGATGGGAATTGACCTAATAACAACAAGTAGTTCAAAGAATCCATGAATTGAAGATAATGGTTTGAAAAAATAAGAAAACACGGTGGTGGTGGTTTAGAATTCCCTATTAGGAATTCACTTCTCGAATTCAGTCTCTAAAAGTCGATTCTGGATGAACCTGAATAGTACAATAAATCAAGTGATTTAAAAACTCATCAAAACATGGTTGTTCTTTTCCAAACCATAAGATAGTGGTTTGGAAGAGAAGTGAAGCCAGTCATCAGCATCCTTTCGAGTAAATTTTCAAGATATTGGCTTTACCAATTTACCAAACCACCACCGTGTTCTCATTTCTTCCCAAACCACCACCTTGATTTTATGAGTTTTTTAAACCACTTTGAGAAATGACTGTTGCAAAAGACAGCATTGTTTGGGGGGATGGAGGGTCACATTCTGCTCACAAGGAACAAAGTGTGCAGAAACATATAATTATCAACTGAATTTTTCAGGTGTCCCAGAGACTTTGTGCCCCCTATTTTAAGTCCGCTTCCGTTTTAACGACCGTGCAGCAGTCATTAACGGGATTGCTGCTGGCAATAGGATCCTGTGGAAAATATCGTGTCTCCAGTATGGCTTACTACAAGCCAGTCACCAGCTCGCTCGGAGCCCTTCATTCAGACCCTTGGTAGGTAAGGTTGCGAGTCACGTGAAAATCGTGCCACTCTCGAAATGGCCCCTGGCAGTTTTAGATACTTTTCATTATGGGAAATCCGAATCCGAAATAAAATTTAGAGTTCGGCAGTTTGCTAAATGGTTATAGTAATTGCCCTGTCCATTACGGTATGCATTTTGATAAACAAATGTTTTATAGTTATTCGTTCTTTGGGGATACTGTAGCTTGTTCCATGTTTTCCTTTTTATTCTTCTCCAGCAGGTCCACATCAGCTCAATTGCTGCCAGATTTTTAACCTGCACTATCAAATAATAATAATAATAATAATAATAATAATCCTTTTTGTCATTTATCAAATGCTTCCAGCTGGAAGCCGGAAAATATAGCATATGTAAAACGCGGAAACGGAATGCTTCAGAAGGTGCTGATCCAATCTTCTTATGGAATAAATAACCTGTCACTACATATTTAGAAAACGTAAACATTAAAACCTTCCTAAATTTTGGAAATAAGATCGAAGGTTTCTTGTGAAAAGTCAGTTTAAAATTTTAACCACCGAAGCCACAGAATGTGTGTAACCCTAATCCGGAAGAAAATTCATGCTACAAACAGGCGGAAGAGTTTTTCCCGTTCCGTCTTGTAAGTGCATATACAGGCAGTTCTACTCTCCTACCCTCTTGAATAGAAGTTTTCGTTAGCTGCTCAAATCAATCAGCAAAGACGAAAAAGGATTACACAACTGGTAAGTTGTTATTTCATCACAACATGAGTTTCAACCATTTTATAAATATAAATGCCCTGCCCATTTTGGATAATTGTCTTTCGTTTCGTGAAATTATAGCTTTTTTACTTATGGAAAATATAGTAAAAAGAATATGATCTCAGCTCAGTGTCTCATTATCATGTGCACGATACCATTGCTAAGGCAGCTCTGTATACTCAATTCTATTAAAATATCAATTTATTGCTTCAACTTTCAGGCCAGAATGAAGACATTTCACCTCATCATTGCTTTGCTCTTGCAAATTCAGTTTGCATTTAGTGGATCTCCGGTAAGTTTAACAGGCCTAGGCTAGGTCTCTTATAAGAACACCTACTTTGTGTTGTGGGCATTGCTTGACTAAATGTTATCTAAAACACGAGTCCTGATAACATTTTTTGACAATGATTGCTAATTTTAAAAAGGCTTGACAACATCTTTATCTTATCTGTGTTAGTTTTGTTTTTAGAACCTTCAATTGACAACATGCAGCAAAATCAAGGCTGCGGATCCCAAAGCTGAAAGTGGTGTCTATACAATCCGCCTCCCCAGTGGTTTTCACAAGGTGTACTGCGAGATGGCGATCAATGGTGGTGGTTACACATTCCTACGTCATGACTCACTTTCCCGCCTCACGAAAGCTGATATGCGCCTCTTATTCACAAGAAACTACGATGTGCTGCTACGTATCTCTCAACCAAATGGTGCACAACCTTATACTGTTGTACAACAGTACAGACGCACTGGAGGCCTCTCGGTTCAAATCAACAGCTACTTAGGATATACTCGGCCCGCAAATAGTCATCTTGGCCCTTATATTTTTCTGGGAATGTTGCCAGCTGCCTTTGCAAGGAATAAGAATACACAAGGATTTTATTCAAACAACAAGCCAGTGACTTTCAAGAACTGCGATGGAAATCCGAATGCATTTTTTGCCTTTTATTCAAATCCAAAAGAAAAGGCAACATCCACATCCCATGCCAACACTCCTGTTTACGAGAAGGGTGGTGTTGCAGTGAACTGGAGAGGTACAGCGCGTAGACCGTATTCAGGCCGTCGCATGCCGCTTGACTATTTCCTGCTGACTGAAGTGCTATTTGGTGGTTGTGGCTGTTACACTTCTAGTGACAGATGGTTGACATCAACAAACCCTGCTCTTGGCACTGCTATTGGACTACGTTAACGGACATTCACAACAGCAAACATTTGTTATTAATATCTTATGTGATTTAGGTAGCAGAAACTGCGCAATGTACTTAGGATTTGATTTTGTGCATTTCTTATAATCTTTAATTTCAAGCACCTTTTCGGCAAATGATTGATTTTTTCCATTGGCTTCCCTTTTGCTCACGGACGTAAAAGGTATTTAAAAAGCGGGAAATCCTGGTCCAAACGGGGGCACATGGCCCCTCCCAGGCCACTTTTACCTTTACAAGGGGCACTGTCGAGTTTCGGGTTCGAAAGGGGCTCTTTTGCATAGTTTGCCAAAAAGTGGAGGGGACATAGCCTCTCTGCTACCGGTCCCTACGTTCCTGCTTTCGCGTGATATGCCAATATTTCGCTTTTCACTCAAGTGTAATGGGGTCAAATTTTTGTGTGTTCCGTTTTGTTTTATTAAAGACATCATGAATAAAGGTGTATTGGGCACAAACCAGAGCGAAACTGAAAACTTTTAATGTAGCTATACAATAGTGGACAAACATCTTGGGATACTTTAGCACGCATCCCCCTCCTCGCCCCAAACAATGATCCAAAACATTTCACATCAACCTGAATCGGCTCAAGTATCTGTAGATTTACAGTCACTCCCGAAAGGGATGGGGTTTTATCCGAATGAGGAGAATATTGAATCTGAGGTACCACAAGAACTGATGGTTGATTTAGACAATATTGTGGAGATGAAGAATCTTGATCGTTCTTGACTAAAAAATTTTGATTGCAAAATGGTCATTTTTAGCTCAGCTACAAACATGTGGCAAATGATGCTAAAAATGCCCCCAAATAAATATTCATTTTCGCAAATGGACCACCGAGGGGTTTACAGCGTTTTAATTAAATTCTCATCATTGATTTTTACCATTTTAAGCTGCTTGATGTATCCTGAACTCTTTTACCCTTGTATGATGGCTGATTTTAAATTGTTGTTCGTTCTTTCTAGCAATCTTTTGGTTTTATCTTTGGCAAAAGTCATTCAAAGAAATTTGGTATGTTTCATTGGGTTTATTTTATTCTTCGTCCCTAACTTTATCTAACATTACAGCTATTCAAAGCTTTCGTCGACTTTGGCTTTGATTTGATGATATATACACATTTTTGTTATAAAAAAGACTGTTTGTGGAAAACTAGTACCAGAATGGTAAAAGATGTTAGGAACTAAACTATAGTACTAGGCTAAAAGGAGTTGAGAAACTAACATTTTTATTTAAAAAAAAGAGTCCATTGACTTTAGTTTGCATAAGGCATATTTTAAAGACCAAGAATGTTGTTATTTTTTAATTGTAAGGGATTTTAACTTTTGATTTTGATCTGCGTGGGTTTTTGTACGCCCTGCGTTTATGTCCATCCAAAAAATGCTCAATTTTAAAACAACAAGACAATTTTGTGTCCCGAAAACAAGAAACCACTTGATAAAATGTTACTACTGAAATGTCAGTATAGAATAGGGAAAGAGCTTAAAATTTCGAAATAGAATTTTATCTTTCGGTCAACACACGATAGAATAGCTGAATAGTAAGGTTGTGTTTAAATTGGAGGGACTGGTGTGTCCTTGAGTGTGTTGAGCAATTGAATTAGATATGTACACAAATTTCGTATAAAATACGTGTGCATGCGCGAAAGACAGTGTCTTCCCACGTCTATTTTGCTACAACCTCGGTATGTGTACTTCATAGAACGTCGACGTTCTTTCCGACGGCGGTCGCTGCCCATGACAAATGCTACTGGGTGTTTCTAGACGGCTTCATAAAACACGCTTCTTTTGGCCGGGGATAGAATACTGGTCACTCGTCCAGCGCAGCTTCGGCCTCGTTGGCTTGATCTCGATGTTCTGGCAAAACGATCTAAAAGGGGTGGGGTGCTTAGTAGCAGCCTTTCATGGGACGCACTGACCCGCATGAGGAAGAGAGGATTTCGCTGTTTTGGCGAAATTTTTTCTTCCCTTGAATGATATTTTTCAATATTGTTTAATTCTTTTTCAAAAATAATTTCTTTGTTTTAGACGACTCATTTTTTTCGTCTAACTGCTTAAGGCGGCTTTGAAACGACTTGGTTATCGTCTTTGTCAAAGTTAACCCAACAGTAAGACTTTTATTGGAGAAGCTTCAATGCTTCAGCTTCAATGTCTTCAACAGGTGAATAGCATTTGAAATTACGCCATGTTACACCACTCAACATGTTATGATGAATTACATGCGGGCATTGTTGGAGTACGCATGCGTTTTTGTCGTATCTTTGCAATAACCTGCTTTTGATTGATGATATCAGTCATCGCCTTTTCCCACAGGTTCACTTCAAAGGTCAGATTTTAGTGTGCTTCACATGAAGTAATCTGCACTGCACGCAAAAGGAAAGGAAAAAGAGAGAGAGAGGATACGAGTGAAGTGAAGACAAGCAAGATGAAGAATGCATTCAACAATGAGTTCAGAAACATTTTGGGGTAATCGAGTTTGTATCTTACTTTTATCTTTCGTATCCTTGGTACTAGGACATTTTTTGCAATGTTTCTGAAAGAAATTTTGTGTTTGTGGGCTATATTTCGACTAAATGATAAAGCTAAATCGCTTTGTAAATGTCCTGCTTTAGGCCACACTTAGGCCACACTGCCTAAAATCGAGCATTGTAACCGTTGCTTTTCATTCAACCAAATTTTCAATTCTATCAATCTATTTCATTTGAGGTATGATAAATAAGAAAGATTCTTATTTGCTTTCTGTAAATGTTATGCATTGTATTTTTGAACAACGATGCTTGAATTTTTTTTAAAAAGCACCAAGTATCCTCGTAAAATATCACTCGACTGTTTCGCGTTATTTTTGCATTTTGCTTTAGAAAGTGATTTAGAGAGTTTAGAAAAATTTTATCTGTTTTTTTCAATATTGTGTACGCTAGATTTCTTATTTTGCAGATACTTCAACGAAGAATGAAGAGTGAAGATATTTCTACGCAAGCTCATCTCATGGACGATTGATTATATTTACTTTTTTCTGTTGAATTCATTCTTATTAAAACCTAGGGAGTGTGTTCTTTTTGTCTTGGGTTTAGGTATAGGCTGGTTTAAGATCAATAAAGAGTAATGTAACATAAGTTAATTAAAAATATTTAAGGATTCTGCTATTTAAGCTTAGGATAACATAGTAAATAAAGATATTGTAATGGCGTAGTTAGTATAGTAGATTGAATAGCAGGGTTGTTGGGTGGGGTAATATAGGGTGGTTGAAACTGGGCAGGGTCCCATGGAAGATATGGCGCCTCTACGAGTTCCTATATCTTCCATGGAAAATAGCTATAGGGAAGCCGTCCCCAAGACTGCCGGTTCGTCCCGGACGCTCAGTCATGTAAAAGGTGGAAAGAAGTGAAAAAATTAGAAAAACAATCTGCTATTTCTAAGACTGATCCTTCGAGTGCTGTCAGGGTACTTCACGCCACATGATCTACCATGGGACTGGTGACCAATTCCATAGTCCGCATTCCATAGTTGGCAAATCGCTGAATTCTGATCCCATTCCACCTGTTCAGGGAAATATCCTATCTATAATGCAACTCAATCACTGATCTTATCACAATCCATGTCCAAGTTCATTTGTTCGAAACAATTTACATAAATGAAGAATTGCTATGAAGCATACGTTCCAAAACAATAAAACCATGAAGTACAGCTCTTAAAGTCGGAAAAATTAAACCTGTTAGCATAGAACCAAACTCTTCCAGGCTATCATATTTCTGAGTGTATTAAGCATTGCCCCCCGAAGGTCATAGCGTCATTGCATTTACTACACCCCCCAGGCCGTGCCATCATAATCTGACCAGACGACTGCCGAACAACACAATACAAAAGCACGCACCAATATAATTGGGCCTATTTATTGAAGTAATACAATAAAAATAAATGTTTCCAAATAGTAAAAAAACCATGTCCAACAAATGAAGATCTTTGTGCAATTAAAAAAACAAAAATCTGCACTTCATTACTTTACTACAGGCATGAGTGAAATACTGAAATGCTAACACGTCATACTGAAGCTATAATATATGAATTACATCACTGCTTGCATACAAAGTTTGTCAAGGACTAACTACAACTCTTAAGATGATAGCTACATACTAACACGTTGTATAAATGCTATAATATATGAATTACATCACTGCTTGCATACAAAGTTTGTCAAGGACTAACTACAACTCTTAAGATGATAGCTACATACTAACACGTTGTATAAATGCTATAGTCTATGCAATACATCACTGCTTGCATACAAAGTTTGTCAAGGACTAACTGCAACTCTTAAGATGATAGCTACATACTAACACGTTGTATAAATGCTATAGTCTATGCAATACATCACTGCTTGCATATAAAGTTTGTCAAGGACTAACTGCAACTCTTAAGATGATAGCTACATACTAACACGTTGTATAAATGCTACAGTCTATGCATTACATCACTGCTTGCATACAAAGTTTGTCAAGGACTAACTACAACTCTTAAGATGATAGCTACATACTAACACGTTGTATAAATGCTATAGTCTATGCATTACATCACTGCTTGCATACAAAGTTTGTCAAGGACTAACTGCAACTCTTAAGATGATAGCTACATACTAACACGTTGTATAAATGCTATAGTCTATGCAATACATCACTGCTTGCATACAAAGTTTGTCAAGGACTAACTGCAACTCTTAAGATGATAGCTACATACTAACACGTTGTATAAATGCTATAGTCTATGCATTACATCACTGCTTGCATACAAAGTTTGTCAAGGACTAACTACAACTCTTAAGATGATAGCTACATACTAACACGTTGTATAAATGCTATAGTCTATGCAATACATCACTGCTTGCATACAAAGTTTGTCAAGGACTAACTACAACTCTTAAGATGATAGCTACATACTAACACGTGGTATAAATGCTATAGTCTATGCAATACATCACTGCTTGCATACAAAGTTTGTCAAGGACTAACTGCAACTCTTAAGATGATAGCTACATACTAACACGTTGTATAAATGCTATAGTCTATGCAATACATCACTGCTTGCATACAAAGTTTGTCAAGGACTAACTACAACTCTTAAGATGATAGCTACATACTAACACGTTGTATAAATGCTATAGTCTATGCAATACATCACTGCTTGCATACAAAGTTTGTCAAGGACTAACTGCAACTCTTAAGATGATAGCTACATACTAACACGTCATATGAATGCTATAGTCTATGCAATACATCACTGCTTGCATACAAAGTTTGTCAAGGACTAACTGCAACTCTTAAGATGATAGCTACATACTAACACGTGGTATAAATGCTATAGTCTATGCAATACATCACTGCTTGCATACAAAGTTTGTCAAGGACTAACTGCAACTCTTAAGATGATAGCTACATACTAACACGTTGTATAAATGCTATAGTCTATGCAATACATCACTGCTTGCATACAAAGTTTGTCAAGGACTAACTGCAACTCTTAAGATGATAGCTACATACTAACACGTTGTATAAATGCTATAGTCTATGCATTACATCACTGCTTGCATACAAAGTTTGTCAAGGACTAACTGCAACTCTTAAGATGATAGCTACATACTAACACGTGGTATAAATGCTATAGTCTATGCAATACATCACTGCTTGCATACAAAGTTTGTCAAGGACTAACTGCAACTCTTAAGATGATAGCTACATACTAACACGTTGTATAAATGCTATAGTCTATGCAATACATCACTGCTTGCATACAAAGTTTGTCAAGGACTAACTGCAACTCTTAAGATGATAGCTACATACTAACACGTTGTATAAATGCTATAGTCTATGCAATACATCACTGCTTGCATACAAAGTTTGTCAAGGACTAACTGCAACTCTTAAGATGATAGCTACATACTAACACGTTGTATAAATGCTATAGTCTATGCAATACATCATTGCTTGCATACAAAGTTTGTCAAGGACTAACTACAACTCTTAAGATGATAGCTACATACTAACACGTGGTATAAATGCTATAGTCTATGCATTACATCACTGCTTGCATACAAAGTTTGTCAAGGACTAACTACAACTCTTAAGATGATAGCTACATACTAACACGTGGTATAAATGCTATAGTCTATGCATTACATCACTGCTTGCATACAAAGTTTGTCAAGGACTAACTGCAACTCTTAAGATGATAGCTACATACTAACACGTTGTATAAATGCTATAGTCTATGCATTACATCACTGCTTGCATACAAAGTTTGTCAAGGACTAACTACAACTCTTAAGATGATAGCTACATACTAACACGTGGTATAAATGCTATAGTCTATGCATTACATCACTGCTTGCATACAAAGTTTGTCAAGGACTAACTGCAACTCTTAAGATGATAGCTACATACTAACACGTTGTATAAATGCTATAGTCTATGCATTACATCACTGCTTGCATACAAAGTTTGTCAAGGACTAACTGCAACTCTTAAGATGATAGCTACATACTAACACGTTGTATAAATGCTATAGTCTATGCAATACATCATTGCTTGCATACAAAGTTTGTCAAGGACTAACTACAACTCTTAAGATGATAGCTACATACTAACACGTGGTATAAATGCTATAGTCTATGCATTACATCACTGCTTGCATACAAAGTTTGTCAAGGACTAACTGCAACTCTTAAGATGATAGCTACATACTAACACGTTGTATAAATGCTATAGTCTATGCAATACATCATTGCTTGCATACAAAGTTTGTCAAGGACTAACTACAACTCTTAAGATGATAGCTACATACTAACACGTGGTATAAATGCTATAGTCTATGCATTACATCACTGCTTGCATACAAAGTTTGTCAAGGACTAACTGCAACTCTTAAGATGATAGCTACATACTAACACGTTGTATAAATGCTATAGTCTATGCAATACATCATTGCTTGCATACAAAGTTTGTCAAGGACTAACTACAACTCTTAAGATGATAGCTACATACTAACACGTGGTATAAATGCTATAGTCTATGCATTACATCACTGCTTGCATACAAAGTTTGTCAAGGACTAACTGCAACTCTTAAGATGATAGCTACATACTAACACGTTGTATAAATGCTATAGTCTATGCAATACATCATTGCTTGCATACAAAGTTTGTCAAGACTAACTACAACTCTTAAGATGATAGCTACATACTAACACGTGGTATAAATGCTATAGTCTATGCATTACATCACTGCTTGCATACAAAGTTTGTCAAGGACTAACTGCAACTCTTAAGATGATAGCTACATACTAACACGTTGTATAAATGCTATAGTCTATGCAATACATCATTGCTTGCATACAAAGTTTGTCAAGGACTAACTACAACTCTTAAGATGATAGCTACATACTACACGTGTATAAATGCTATAGTCTATGCATTACATCACTGCTTGCATACAAAGTTTGTCAAGGACTAACTGCAACTCTTAAGATGATAGCTACATACTAACACGTTGTATAAATGCTATAGTCTATGCAATACATCATTGCTTGCATACAAAGTTTGTCAAGGACTAACTACAACTCTTAAGATGATAGCTACATACTAACACGTGGTATAAATGCTATAGTCTATGCATACATCACTGCTTGCATACAAAGTTTGTCAAGGACTAACTGCAACTCTTAAGATGATAGCTACATACTAACACGTTGTATAAATGCTATAGTCTATGCAATACATCACTGCTTGCATACAAAGTTTGTCGAGGACTAACTGCAACTCTTAAGATGATAGCTACATACTAACACGTGGTATAAATGCTATAGTCTATGCAATACATCACTGCTTGCATACAAAGTTTTGTCAAGGACTAACTGCAACTCTTTAAGATGATAGCTACATACTAACAACGTGGTATAAATGCTATAGTCTATGCAATACATCACTGCTTGCATACAAAGTTGTCAAGGACTAACTGCAACTCTTAAGATGATAGCTACATACTAACACGTTGTATAAAATGCTATAGTCTATGCAATACATCACTGCTTGCATACAAAGTTTGTCAAGGACTAACTGCAACTCTTAAGATGATAGCTACATACTAACACGTGGTATAAATGCTATAGTCTATGCAATACATCACTGCTTGCATACAAAGTTTGTCAAGGACTAACTGCAACTCTTAAGATGATAGCTACATACTAACACGTTGTATAAATGCTATAGTCTATGCAATAACATCACTGCTTGCATACAAAGTTTGTCAAGGACTAACTGCAACTCTTAGATGATAGCTACATACTAACACGTTGTATAAATGCTATAGTCTATGCATTACATCACTGCTTGCATACAAAGTTTGTCAAGGACTAACTGCAACTCTTAAGATGATAGCTACATACTAACACGTGTATAAATGCTATAGTCTATGCAATACATCACTGCTTGCATACAAAGTTTGTCAAGGACTAACTGCAACTCTTAAGATGATAGCTACATACTAACACGTCGTATAAATGCTATAGTCTATGCATTACATCACTGCTTGCATACAAAGTTTGTCAAGGACTAACTGCAACTCTTAAGATGATAGCTACATACTAACACGTGTATAAATGCTATAGTCTATGCATACATCACTGCTTGCATAAAGTTTGTCAAGGACTAACTGCAACTCTTAAGATGATAGCTACATACTAACACGTTGTATAAATGCTATAGTCTATGCAATACATCACTGCTTGCATACAAAGTTTGTCAAGGACTAACTGCAACTCTTAAGATGATAGCTACATACTAACACGTTGTATAAATGCTATAGTCTATGCAATACATCACTGCTTTGCATACAAAGTTTGTCAAGGACTAACTGCAACTCTTAAGATGATAGCTACATACTAACACGTGTATAAATGCTATAGTCTATGCATACATCACTGCTTGCATACAAAGTTTGTCAAGGACTAACTGCAACTCTTAAGATGATAGCTTACATACTAACACGTTATAAATGCTATAGTCTATGCAATTACATCACTGCTTGCATACAAGTTTGTCAAGGACTAACTGCAACTCTTAAGATGATAGCTACATACTAACACGTTGTATAAATGCTATAGTCTATGCAATACATCACTGCTTGCATACAAAGTTGTCAAGGACTAACTGCAACTCTTAAGATGATAGCTACATACTAACACGTTGTATAAATGCTATAGTCTATGCAATACATCACTGCTTGCATACAAAGTTTGTCAAGGACTAACTGCAACTCTTAAGATGATAGCTACATACTAACACGTGTATAAATGCTATAGTCTATGCAATACATCACTGCTTGCATACAAAGTTTGTCAAGGACTAACTGCAACTCTTAAGATGATAGCTACATACTAACACGTTGTATAATGCTATAGTCTATGCAATACATCACTGCTTGCATACAAAGTTTGTCAAGGACTAACTGCAACTCTTAAGATGATAGCTACATACTAACACGTTGTATAATGCTATAGTCTATGCAATACATCACTGCTTGCATACAAAGTTTGTCAAGGACTAACTGCAACTCTTAAGATGATAGCTACATACTAACACGTTGTATAAATGCTATAGTCTATGCATTACATCACTGCTTGCATACAAAGTTTGTCAAGGGACTAACTGCAACTCTTAAGATGATAGCTACATACTAACACGTTGTATAATGCTATAGTCTATGCAATACATCACTGCTTGCATACAAAGTTTGTCAAGGACTAACTGCAACTCTTAAGATGATAGCTACATACTAACACGTCGTATAAATGCTATAGTCTATGCAATACATCATGCTTGCATACAAAGTTTGTCAAGGACTAACTGCAACTCTTAAGATGATAGCTACATACTAACACGTTGTATAAATGCTATAGTCTATGCAATACATCACTGCTTGCATACAAAGTTTGTCAAGGACTAACTGCAACTCTTAAGATGATAGCTACATACTAACACGTTGTATAAATGCTATAGTCTATGCAATACATCATGCTTGCATACAAAGTTTGTCAGGACTAACTGCAACTCTTAAGATGATAGCTACATACTAACACGTGTATAAATGCTATAGTCTATGCAATACATCACTGCTTGCATACAAAGTTTGTCAAGGACTAACTGCAACTCTTAAGATGATAGCTACATACTAACACGTTTATAAATGCTATAGTCTATGCAATACATCACTGCTTGCATACAAAGTTTGTCAAGGACTAACTGCAACTCTTAAGATGATAGCTACATACTAACACGTTGTATAAATGCTATAGTCTATGCAATACATCACTGCTTGCATACAAAGTTTGTCAAGGACTAACTGCAACTCTTAAGATGATAGCTACATACTAACACTGTATAAATGCTATAGTCTATGCATACATCACTGCTTGCATACAAAGTTTGTCAAGGACTAACTGCAACTCTTAAGATGATAGCTACATACTAACACGTTGTATAAATGCTATAGTCTATGCAATACATCACTGCTTGCATACAAAGTTTGTCAAGGACTAACTGCAACTCTTAAGATGATAGCTACATACTAACACGTCATATGAATGCTATAGTCTATGCATACATCACTGCTTGCATACAAAGTTTGTCAAGGACTAACTGCAACTCTAAGATGATAGCTACATACTAACACGTCATAAATGCTATAGTCTATGCAATACATCACTGCTTGCATACAAAGTTTGTCAAGACTAACTGCAACTCTTAAGATGATAGCTACATACTAACACGTCGTATGAATGCTATAGTCTATGCAATACATCACTGCTTGCATACAAAGTTTGTCAAGGACTAACTGCAACTCTTAAGATGATAGCTACATACTAACACGTGTATAAATGCTATAGTCTATGCAATACATCACTGCTTGCATACAAAGTTTGTCAAGGACTAACTGCAACTCTTAAGATGATAGCTACATACTAACACGTTGTATAAATGCTATAGTCTATGCAATACATCACTGCTTGCATACAAAGTTTGTCAAGGACTAACTGCAACTCTTAAGATGATAGCTACATACTAACACGTATAAATGCTATAGTCTATGCAATACATCACTGCTTGCATACAAAGTTTGTCAAGGACTAACTGCAACTCTTAAGATGATAGCTACATACTAACACGTTGTATAAATGCTATAGTCTATGCAATACATCACTGCTTGCATACAAAGTTTGTCAAGGACTAACTGCAACTCTTAAGATGATAGCTACATACTAACACGTCATATAATGCTATAGTCTATGCAATACATCACTGCTTGCATACAAAGTTTGTCAAGGACTAACTGCAACTCTTAAGATGATAGCTACATACTAACACGTTGTATAAATGCTATAGTCTATGCAATACATCACTGCTTGCATACAAAGTTTGTCAAGGACTAACTGCAACTCTTAAGATGATAGCTACATACTAACACGTTGTATAAATGCTATAGTCTATGCAATACATCACTGCTTGCATACAAAGTTTGTCAAGGACTAACTGCAACTCTTAAGATGATAGCTACATACTAACACGTTGTATAATGCTATAGTCTATGCAATACATCACTGCTTGCATACAAAGTTGTCAAGGACTAACTGCAACTCTTAAGATGATAGCTACATACTAACACGTTGTATAAATGCTATAGTCTATGCAATACATCACTGCTTGCATACAAAGTTTGTCAAGGACTAACTGCAACTCTTAAGATGATAGCTACATACTAACACGTTGTATAAATGCTATAGTCTATGCAATACATCACTGCTTGCATACAAAGTTTGTCAAGGACTAACTGCAACTCTTAAGATGATAGCTACATACTAACACGTATATAATGCTATAGTCTATGCAATACATCACTGCTTGCATACAAAGTTTGTCAAGGACTAACTGCAACTCTTAAGATGATAGCTACATACTAACACGTTGTATAAATGCTATAGTCTATGCAATACATCACTGCTTGCATACAAAGTTTGTCAAGGACTAACTGCAACTCTTAAGATGATAGCTACATACTAACACGTCGTATAAATGCTATAGTCTATGCAATACATCACTGCTTGCATACAAAGTTTGTCAAGGACTAACTGCAACTCTTAAGATGATAGCTACATACTAACACGTTGTATAAATGCTATAGTCTATGCAATACATCACTGCTTGCATACAAAGTTTGTCAAGGACTAACTACAACTCTTAAGATGATAGCTACATACTAACACGTGTATAAATGCTATAGTCTATGCAATACATCACTGCTTGCATACAAAGTTTGTCAAGGACTAACTGCAACTCTTAAGATGATAGCTACATACTAACACGTCGTATAAATGCTATAGTCTATGCAATACATCACTGCTTGCATACAAAGTTTGTCAAGGACTAACTACAACTCTTAAGATGATAGCTACATACTAACACGTTGTATAAATGCTATAGTCTATGCAATACATCACTGCTTGCATACAAAGTTTGTCAAGGACTAACTGCAACTCTTAAGATGATAGCTACATACTAACACGTGTATAAATGCTATAGTCTATGCAATACATCACTGCTTGCATACAAAGTTTGTCAGGACTAACTGCAACTCTTAAGATGATAGCTACATACTAACACGTGTATAAATGCTATAGTCTATGCAATACATCACTGCTTGCATACAAAGTTTGTCAAGGACTAACTGCAACTCTTAAGATGATAGCTACATACTAACACGTCGTATAAATGCTATAGTCTATGCAATACATCACTGCTTGCATACAAAGTTTGTCAGGACTAACTGCAACTCTTAAGATGATAGCTACATACTAACACGTGTATAAATGCTATAGTCTATGCATTACATCACTGCTTGCATACAAAGTTTGTCAGGACTAACTGCAACTCTTAAGATGATAGCTACATACTAACACGTCGTATAAATGCTATAGTCTATGCAATACATCACTGCTTGCATACAAAGTTTGTCAAGGACTAACTACAACTCTTAAGATGATAGCTACATACTAACACGTTGTATAAATGCTATAGTCTATGCAATACATCACTGCTTGCATACAAAGTTTGTCAAGGACTAACTGCAACTCTTAAGATGATAGCTACATACTAACACGTTGTATAAATGCTATAGTCTATGCAATACATCATGCTTGCATACAAAGTTTGTCAAGGACTAACTGCAACTCTTAAGATGATAGCTACATACTAACACGTCGTATAAATGCTATAGTCTATGCAATACATCACTGCTTGCATACAAAGTTTGTCAAGGACTAACTGCAACTCTTAAGATGATAGCTACATACTAACACGTGTATAAATGCTATAGTCTATGCAATACATCACTGCTTGCATACAAAGTTTGTCAAGGACTAACTGCAACTCTTAAGATGATAGCTACATACTAACACGTTGTATAAATGCTATAGTCTATGCAATACATCACTGCTTGCATACAAAGTTTGTCAAGGACTAACTGCAACTCTTAAGATGATAGCTACATACTAACACGTTGTATAAATGCTATAGTCTATGCAATACATCATTGCTTGCATACAAAGTTTGTCAAGGACTAACTGCAACTCTTAAGATGATAGCTACATACTAACACGTTGTATAATGCTATAGTCTATGCAATACATCACTGCTTGCATACAAAGTTTGTCAAGGACTAACTGCAACTCTTAAGATGATAGCTACATACTAACACGTTGTATAAATGCTATAGTCTATGCAATACATCATGCTTGCATACAAAGTTTGTCAAGGACTAACTGCAACTCTTAAGATGATAGCTACATACTAACACGTCGTATAAATGCTATAGTCTATGCAATACATCACTGCTTGCATACAAAGTTTGTCAGGACTAACTGCAACTCTTAAGATGATAGCTACATACTAACACGTTGTATAAATGCTATAGTCTATGCAATACATCATTGCTTGCATACAAAGTTTGTCAAGGACTAACTGCAACTCTTAAGATGATAGCTACATACTAACACGTTGTATAAATGCTATAGTCTATGCAATACATCACTGCTTGCATACAAAGTTTGTCAAGGACTAACTGCAACTCTTAAGATGATAGCTACATACTAACACGTTGTATAAATGCTATAGTCTATGCAATACATCATGCTTGCATACAAAGTTTGTCAAGGACTAACTGCAACTCTTAAGATGATAGCTACATACTAACACGTTGTATAAATGCTATAGTCTATGCAATACATCACTGCTTGCATACAAAGTTTGTCAAGGACTAACTGCAACTCTTAAGATGATAGCTACATACTAACACGTTGTATAAATGCTATAGTCTATGCAATACATCACTGCTTGCATACAAAGTTTGTCAAGGACTAACTACAACTCTTAAGATGATAGCTACATACTAACACGTTGTATAAATGCTATAGTCTATGCAATACATCACTGCTTGCATACAAAGTTTGTCAAGGACTAACTGCAACTCTTAAGATGATAGCTACATACTAACACGTTGTATAAATGCTATAGTCTATGCAATACATCACTGCTTGCATACAAAGTTTGTCAAGGACTAACTGCAACTCTTAAGATGATAGCTACATACTAACACGTTGTATAAATGCTATAGTCTATGCAATACATCACTGCTTGCATACAAAGTTTGTCAAGGACTAACTGCAACTCTTAAGATGATAGCTACATACTAACACGTTGTATAAATGCTATAGTCTATGCAATACATCACTGCTTGCATACAAAGTTTGTCAAGGACTAACTGCAACTCTTAAGATGATAGCTACATACTAACACGTTGTATAAATGCTATAGTCTATGCAATACATCACTGCTTGCATACAAAGTTTGTCAAGGACTAACTGCAACTCTTAAGATGATAGCTACATACTAACACGTGTATAAATGCTATAGTCTATGCAATACATCACTGCTTGCATACAAAGTTTGTCAAGGACTAACTGCAACTCTTAAGATGATAGCTACATACTAACACGTTGTATAAATGCTATAGTCTATGCAATACATCACTGCTTGCATACAAAGTTTGTCAAGGACTAACTACAACTCTTAAGATGATAGCTACATACTAACACGTTGTATAAATGCTATAGTCTATGCAATACATCACTGCTTGCATACAAAGTTTGTCAAGACTAACTGCAACTCTTAAGATGATAGCTACATACTAACACGTTGTATAAATGCTATAGTCTATGCAATACATCATGCTTGCATACAAAGTTTGTCGAGGACTAACTGCAACTCTTAAGATGATAGCTACATACTAACACGTTGTATAAATGCTATAGTCTATGCATTACATCACTGCTTGCATACAAAGTTTGTCAAGGACTAACTACAACTCTTAAGATGATAGCTACATACTAACACGTTGTATAAATGCTATAGTCTATGCAATACATCATGCTTGCATACAAAGTTTGTCGAGGACTAACTGCAACTCTTAAGATGATAGCTACATACTAACACGTTGTATAAATGCTATAGTCTATGCAATACATCACTGCTTGCATACAAAGTTTGTCAAGGACTAACTGCAACTCTTAAGATGATAGCTACATACTAACACGTCGTATAAATGCTATAGTCTATGCAATACATCACTGCTTGCATACAAAGTTTGTCGAGGACTAACTGCAACTCTTAAGATGATAGCTACATACTAACACGTCGTATAAATGCTATAGTCTATGCAATACATCACTGCTTGCATACAAAGTTTGTCGAGGACTAACTGCAACTCTTAAGATGATAGCTACATACTAACACGTGTATAAATGCTATAGTCTATGCATTACATCACTGCTTGCATACAAAGTTTGTCAAGGACTAACTACAACTCTTAAGATGATAGCTACATACTAACACGTTGTATAAATGCTATAGTCTATGCAATACATCATGCTTGCATACAAAGTTTGTCGAGGACTAACTGCAACTCTTAAGATGATAGCTACATACTAACACGTTGTATAAATGCTATAGTCTATGCAATACATCACTGCTTGCATACAAAGTTTGTCAAGGACTAACTGCAACTCTTAAGATGATAGCTACATACTAACACGTCGTATAAATGCTATAGTCTATGCAATACATCACTGCTTGCATACAAAGTTTGTCGAGGACTAACTGCAACTCTTAAGATGATAGCTACATACTAACACGTCGTATAAATGCTATAGTCTATGCATACATCACTGCTTGCATACAAAGTTTGTCAAGGACTAACTGCAACTCTTAAGATGATAGCTACATACTAACACGTCGTATAAATGCTATAGTCTATGCAATACATCACTGCTTGCATACAAAGTTTGTCGAGGACTAACTGCAACTCTTAAGATGATAGCTACATACTAACACGTGTATAAATGCTATAGTCTATGCAATACATCACTGCTTGCATACAAAGTTTGTCAAGGACTAACTGCAACTCTTAAGATGATAGCTACATACTAACACGTCGTATAAATGCTATAGTCTATGCAATACATCACTGCTTGCATACAAAGTTTGTCAGGACTAACTGCAACTCTTAAGATGATAGCTACATACTAACACGTTGTATAAATGCTATAGTCTATGCAATACATCACTGCTTGCATACAAAGTTTGTCGAGGACTAACTGCAACTCTTAAGATGATAGCTACATACTAACACGTCGTATAAATGCTATAGTCTATGCAATACATCATTGCTTGCATACAAAGTTTGTCAAGGACTAACTGCAACTCTTAAGATGATAGCTACATACTAACACGTTGTATAAATGCTATAGTCTATGCAATACATCACTGCTTGCATACAAAGTTTGTCGAGGACTAACTGCAACTCTTAAGATGATAGCTACATACTAACACGTTGTATAAATGCTATAGTCTATGCAATACATCACTGCTTGCATACAAAGTTTGTCGAGGACTAACTGCAACTCTTAAGATGATAGCTACATACTAACACGTTGTATAAATGCTATAGTCTATGCATTACATCACTGCTTGCATACAAAGTTTGTCAAGGACTAACTGCAACTCTTAAGATGATAGCTACATACTAACACGTTGTATAAATGCTATAGTCTATGCAATACATCACTGCTTGCATACAAAGTTTGTCAAGGACTAACTGCAACTCTTAAGATGATAGCTACATACTAACACGTTGTATAAATGCTATAGTCTATGCAATACATCACTGCTTGCATACAAAGTTTGTCAAGGACTAACTGCAACTCTTAAGATGATAGCTACATACTAACACGTCATATGAATGCTATAGTCTATGCAATACATCACTGCTTGCATACAAAGTTTGTCAAGGACTAACTGCAACTCTTAAGATGATAGCTACATACTAACACGTTGTATAAATGCTATAGTCTATGCAATACATCATTGCTTGCATACAAAGTTTGTCAAGGACTAACTGCAACTCTTAAGATGATAGCTACATACTAACACGTTGTATAAATGCTATAGTCTATGCAATACATCACTGCTTGCATACAAAGTTTGTCAAGGACTAACTGCAACTCTTAAGATGATAGCTACATACTAACACGTTGTATAAATGCTATAGTCTATGCAATACATCATTGCTTGCATACAAAGTTTGTCAAGGACTAACTGCAACTCTTAAGATGATAGCTACATACTAACACGTTGTATAAATGCTATAGTCTATGCAATACATCACTGCTTGCATACAAAGTTTGTCAAGGACTAACTGCAACTCTTAAGATGATAGCTACATACTAACACGTTGTATAAATGCTATAGTCTATGCAATACATCATTGCTTGCATACAAAGTTTGTCAAGGACTAACTGCAACTCTTAAGATGATAGCTACATACTAACACGTTGTATAAATGCTATAGTCTATGCAATACATCACTGCTTGCATACAAAGTTTGTCGAGGACTAACTGCAACTCTTAAGATGATAGCTACATACTAACACGTTGTATAAATGCTATAGTCTATGCAATACATCACTGCTTGCATACAAAGTTTGTCGAGGACTAACTGCAACTCTTAAGATGATAGCTACATACTAACACGTTGTATAAATGCTATAGTCTATGCATTACATCACTGCTTGCATACAAAGTTTGTCAAGGACTAACTGGAACTCTTAAAATGATAGCTACATACTAACACGTCATATGAATGCTATAGTCTATGCATTACATCACTGCTTGCATACAAAATTTGTCAAGGACTAACTGGAACTCTTAAAATGATAGCTACATACTAACACGTCGTATGAATGCTATAGTCTATGCAATACAACACTGCTTGCATACAAAATTTGTCAAGGACTAACGGCAGCTCTTACACTCAAAATTATCCCTTCATAGTAAGGCTCTAGCCTCTAGTCTTTGCAAAGTCAATTATAAGAATTGCACAGAGAAATTCATTTGATTTGGTAAGTTATAGCCTGTTTGGGGTTCTGGTGCATACTGTTGCATAAATGAGGTCGAAGCAGCCCGATATCAGATTCAGCAACCCAGGCTTCAACTACGATGATGCGTACAATGCTTGATACATCTCCTAGTTTTTGGATGCTAACAGATAGCAAATCGTTTCTCCTCAGGCTGTATTCACAGAAATGTTGAAATGTAAACAGATGCTTCAAGCATTTTAGCCCTAGTCCTTAACATTTTTGGAACTTGGATATTCTTGTGATAAGCGTGAACGAGCAGCAAAATAGACAAAATATTTCTCTCACCATTAGAGTGGAGCAAAAAACCCAAAAACATGCCAACAAGGTGAACCAGCGAATTGGTCGAACCAGTCCCATGGAAACCATATGAAACAAGATCTCCAGCAACACTCCATCAGGACCAGGTCTCTTGGCAACGGCAGATGAAATGAGTGTATCCTTTTATTTACATCACCAAAGCTACAATAAATTATAAACAAATTAACATTAACTTAAAAAATAACTATGAAAATAATAAAGACATATTCAAGGGATCAGAGTTGTTCCTATAGTATTATCTTACTTATAAAATATTTAGCATTCGTTCATGCTTGCAAACATTGGTAAGGATGAAACACATAATAATGAAATATAATTTGTTGATGAAACTCAACAAATAATCATGAAATATATAATCAAGATAAATGTCATACCCCCAGTAACTTGCATTGTCAGTTCAACAATACCACCCAGTGGTTGTCACTCGTAGCCAACATTCTGTCAACCTCTTCCAACTCAACCAATAATAAATATATCCAGACAGTCTAAAGAATAAAAGAATTGAAACATGAAAAATTCAATTAAAACACAACCCCTAAAAGAAAGAAAAATGAAAAACATTTTAAGAAAATAATATCAACACTTTCTTCTAATACGAGGTAAGATAAGATGAGAAGCTAACATTTTGATCAAAGAAAGACATGGAGTTTTTGCATGCCAATCAAAAATTCTGGGGGAAGAAAAGCCAGTCTGGGAGAAATGGAAAAGGGATTTGCAGTAGATGTTGAGTGAAAAATGTCAGGAGTTAGATTGGTCATACAATGTGTCAAGTTAAGTGAATGTTGAGGGACATTGTTTGTGCTTTAGTCCAAAGTAAAAACAAGAATTTAAGCACAATATAAACAAACTAATGAACAATCAATAACACTATGCCGTTCTACTTGGTAGGCAAACACATCACATTGCCCAGATATGATCTGGGCAAATGGCAGTTAAGGAGTAACTCCATTTTACTTTGGTAGAGACTTTCCCTGGATCTAGTACATTGTCATACCTGAAGACAGCATATATGTACTGCGAAAGACACTCCAGCAACATGGCACAATGACCAGGTCTCTTGGCAAGTGCAAGTTCCACTTCCAAACATCACCAAGAGGCTGTAACAAATTGCATAAAATTTAGAGCTATCTGAAAGTTATAATTAAATAAAATATGTTAAAAAACCCTGGACATTATCTGTGTGCACTTTTGCATGCTCAAAAACAATAAACAATAAAATAAGACCAATTGCGAAATCTATAATGCATTGTGTGTGAACACACCAAAACCAAAATTTCCAAAATATGATACAACAAAAGCATGGCAACAAAGGCTGGAAAGTATTACCTTCAACATCTGCTTTTCAGTATCAAAATCTTGAATGAGGTAATCAGTATTTCCACGTATTTGCATCACTGACTTTGCTTTCAAAACTTGAAAAAGATACGACTGCTCAACAACAGACATGCCCTATAATATGAAAAATATGTAAAGTATTTTCATGATGGTTCAAGTAAAGGGAGTCCCCATACTAGAGAGTTTGATTTCTGCACGCGGAAGATAGTTTTTCCCATCAAATTTGCACACTTGAAACACTACCACCATCGCAGCACCTCTACTAAAGTGGTGGTGTTTGACAAGTACAATTTTCAATTTTGCGCACTTGACTGGCAGTTGTGCACCTGGCAGTTTGTTTGTACGCGTAAGATCTTCCACATGCAGTACATACTTTCTAGTCTGTGGAAGCCCCATTTCAAAGTTAAGAATTTTTTGCCACAAACTTGGGTGTACATGGTCTCTTTGTTTTAGTACTCGTCATTCTAAGCTACTTTGCCATTTTTTGCAATATTGCAATTTCCACACATTCCAGCTGGCAATACAACAAACATACATTGCCAATAGCATATATGCAAACAACAAACATGTAATACCTGTCCACATTGATTTGGTGTCACTGTCACTCCTTCTTGACCAATTTCTATTTCGGTTCCAATTGCCGTAGATGAATTATATCTAAAATAAAATACAAAATTTAAATAATCCCACTTAACATACAGGATAGGATATCCTTTCATATTCGTTAAACAGTGAACGCCGCCCATATACCTTACCTGGTACATACATACATGCAAATCTGCATTTTCTAGCATATCAACTGAGTTTTGCTGTGGCATGTAAAAGCCAATACAATCGTCCTTATCACCACCACCACCACCAACATGATCATTCTCGGTAAACTCCGTATTATTTAGTGGGTCAGGGTTGATTACTTTCCTTTCGGGCGGCCTATTGGTCTCTTTCGCCCTGACAACTTAGGCCTCCTTGGAAAACTTGTGTGAGCAGGCAGCCCTTTATTTGGACCAAACACATTATCCGGTCTGTTAAAAGACGACAAACACAATTGTTGGCGGATGTTTTCTCTTCCTAACCCAAGCTCGGGCCTTCCAACTATTTCTCTGTTCGTTGTATTTCTGCCATCACACACAACATCACAAGTGGCCAGTATGGAAAGTATGGCAGATTCACACCCGAGATTTTTTTTGTAAATTGTCATTGCACACTTGATAAATTGGGTGTGTCCGAAACATAAGGGCGTGGTCTTGGCAACTTGACACCTCCTGAGACCAGTGTTTCAGTAATTTGCCATGAGAGGAAGGGAAATCTACACCATCGCGCGAAGCGCGAAAAATTTTTTACACTTGCGAGTGGAGTGGGCCTATTTTCAAGTGCAAGTTTCCATCCTAAATTTGCGAGTTACTTACTGCGAACAAATACAAACTTGGCAACCTAGGATATGAGTATTATATAAAGTTCATATTGCACACTTGAAGTACATATTTGTTGCATTGCACACTTGCACACTTGGGATTTTTAGGCTGCACACCCGAGATCTCGGCGAAAACTGCCATACTTTCCATACCGGACAAGTGGGTCAGGCCATTTGCAATGCCGCCGCCATACACAAATGGCCTCCTCATCTCATTCATTTGGGGACATAAGTGAACACGTGATATAGTTTGTTGGTTGATCAGCAATTTTCCGACAAAACGGCAGTTTAGCTCTACAGGGGATTTTTCGCCCCCCCCCTCCCTGACCCCTCTCTATCTACGCCACTGGCCTATTCAAGTAGAAAAGGTGAGCAAGTGATAAATCAATTGTTTGCTTTTTCAAATTCATGATAATTAATAAGTGATACAACGTGAAATAAATGCAGCGAGAATCAGTACTAGTACCAGTTAGTGCTGGTACTATTATAGTACAATATCAGTACTAAGTACATAATGTGATACTCTTAATAAAGACGAAAAAGTATAAAAGTATAAATGGTATCTCAGGATGTGAGTCATAAATGTTTGCTGTTGTGAATGTCCGTTAACGTAGTCCAATAGCAGTGCCAAGGGCAGGGTTTGTTGATGTCAGCCATCTGTCACTGGAAGTGTAACAACCACAACCACCAAAATGCATCTCAGTCAGCAGGAAATAGTCAAGCGGCATGCGACGACCTGAATACGGTCTACGCGCTGTACCTCTCCAGTTCACTGCAACACCACGTCTCTCGTAAACATTGTTAGAAGCATGATATGAGGATGGTACCTTTTCCTTTGGGTTGGAGTAGAAAGCAAAATATGCATTCGGATGTGTCGGATATCTGCCGCAGTACCTGAAAACAACGGCCTTGTTGTTTGAGTAAAATCCTTGTGTATTCCTATTCCTTGGCGGTATTCCCAGGTAAATATAGGGACCAAGGTTGGTATTTACGGGCCCAGCGTAGCCATGATGGCTGCTGGCTTTAACCGCCAATCCTCCAGTGTTTTTATACTGCCTTATGACTGTGTAGGGTTGTGCACCATTTGGATTTGAGATGCGGAGCAAAACATTGCGTGGTTTAGTGAATAAGAGGCTCATATCGGCTTTTGTGAGGCGGGAAAGTGAGTCATGACGTAGGAATGTGTAACCACCACCATTGATCGCCATCTCGCAATAAACTTCGTGAAAACCACTGGGAAGGTGGATTGTGTAAACACCACTTTCCCTACTTGGGATGAGGGTCTTGATTTGACTACATGATGTGAATTTCGCGTTCTGAAACAGAGAAGGATTGAGATATTATTGATTATTACTTTTATCGTGTTTCAACTGCATTTACGCCATACTTCTGCTGACTCAGATCTCTCACAGCACAAGCCTCTTGCTTATTGGAATGGAAATATAACCAATAATGCAGTGGATAATTGTTGGAGTATGCAATGTTTCGAGTTATCCATGGTGATACATAAAGCATTGAAGCATATATTGCATAATAAAATTCAGTTTTGGTAGATTGTGTTCTGGGATAAGAAATAAAAAATAAAACGTACCGAACAGCTCATGAATTGTACGACCAAAACAAAAGCAATCCACAGCATTGATAGGTTACCCTGAAATATAAAACACTTCACATTTCAATTGCTTCTATCAAGACAAAAGCCTAGATTGCCGATATACTTTAACAATAGCAGTAAACAAGAATAATTGTATAATTTATATCTCCATCTTCTTATATTTACTCAACATTGCAACATTGGCAAAATTATTTTTCTTCGCCTGGGGAACTTTCATTGCAATAACTAAGATTTCGTTTCTACTTTACGGTGATTGATTTTGCTTGAAGGACATTTGAGTTTCATATTTTTGTCAAGATTATGTGTGATTCTGTTTACTCCGTGACTCGTAAAATGCAAAATTTCTTAGGACGAGTTTCAAATTTTACCCTGCCACGATATTTTTCTTCATTGTTCTTAATTTTTCATTGTTTTAGCGATTATAAAAATAAGACTAACACTCAACTCTGTCTAATTCGAACACCCTGGGGGAGGGTGAAATCGTTCGAATTAGATAGAGTTCCAATTACACGAGCTCGAACTATGCAGATTTCACTGCATGTACTCGAATCATGGAAATGCAACTAATTTTAGCGGCAATTCCCAGACGTCTGACAGATGAGAAACAATTGCTATAGAAATCAAATCAACATTGCTACTTACCATAATTGCAACTTGTTATATCTTTGTACCTTCTTCTGGCTTCACACAGGTGAATCTTCTTTTTGATGATAGTGTTGTAGTTTGCCATTTTTATATGCTCTCCCACCGGAACCAAATTGGCAAGTTGACGTCTTTTGCTGGGATGAGGAAGCTTTTTAAAAATGAGAAAAACATGCAACTGCGTCAATTTTCAAATGATCTTTGGTAAACCACACACCAAGTTCCTGTTTACAAGAAAAACTTCCTTCCTTCTTTCCAAAAAACGTCAACTTTGTTTACAGGCTTTTTAGGGAGTTTACATTCAGCAGAAACTTGTTCTCCAAGTGTAAGTGTCTGTCTAATTTTGCTTTTATTCCGACACAATATAAAACATGGGATAAATTGAAACAAGCAAAAAAAGCGATTCGAGAAGAACTAGAAAAGCTTGCCGTCCGGAGGAGAAGATAAAAATACTCTTTGTGAAGCTTAGCCGTACTGGGCGTTTATCTGGGCCTTGGGCGGTTATTACCTGTCAACTGGCATAATGCTATTGTTGCTTATTATATTGCATTGCATTGCATGCTCGAATTGAGCTGCAAAAAGTTGTTGAACTTCCTCCAAGCCTGAAATTGATGCTCTCAACCTTCCTCATTATATATAAAACAATATATAATTACTGGAAAATCGCTTGAACGTCTTTTTGTGAACCAGACAAAAGCATGTAATTAGGGACCTTCCCAAATTATTTGTCTGTTTGAGCGCAAGTATCGGGGCTCTAACCAGGTTTTAATACGAGGGATGCTACAGTCTTAAGGAAGCGAGTCACAAATTGAAAGGTATTGGGGCAGGGTAGGGGAAAACAGGGCTTAAGGTGAGAACATCTAAAAGCTACTGGGTGTCTAATAATGCACTCCCATTTTCAAAATCGCCAAAATTCGATTACAGCTATTATAAGCCTTTTTTATCTCTTCTGCTATCTGTCCTATAAGTGCTGCCTCTCCTATACGACCAGGTTTATCAACAGGTGGATTATTCCAGTGTATAAGCGCCTCTCTCCCAACGTCTTCAATTCAACTCAATGTTTTGATGGTTCTATGTATTTATTGCTTTCCTTTTTTCTGCTTGCAACCGAGAAGAATTGTATTCCAAAAAATAGACGGAATCAGAATCCATGAGAAATAAATAAAAAATCGTCTGCGTATTAAAATATGAGAAACAAGAAAGTATCAAAAACACTAAGTACAAAAGCCAGATACTTCGCTGCTACAATAATTTCCCCCCTGACAAATAAATGCATTCTCGTACAACATAAATCCATGGCGAATAAGTTAAAAAGGTTAAAGCTATTTCTACGGTGTATCAGTTATCAGTTGATGGATGGTAAACCACGCCAAATTTCTTGCTAATAGATACACGAAACGCCATGATCAGACATAAGATTAGGCCAGTTCTTGAACAGAACGAACAATCAATTTCATTCATCCACGTCAAGTGTGGACACTACCTTACGTGACTTCCAAGAAATGTTCCTGGACTGTGGCAGTTTTCTGCTTCTTTAATCGTTGCATTTTTACTGTCACTATGCAGTGAGCTACCAACGTTAGCAGTATGAAAATCCCAATTATGCCGAATAGAAGACAATTTGCTATATCGCTATCCTCCATGTTCAAAGCATGATCACATCACTAATGATCTCGTATAACAAATGAAAATTGACGTATCTGAAACGAAATAAATTCTCTAGTTTATTTATTGCTGTCTGCTTTCCAAGGTATGGCGGTAGCGTACAGGCCGAGAGGCTTGGGGCCATAGCACGGTCTCCTATCAAAGCAAAATTGTCGGATTTATCGGAAATTTACGTTAACTGAATTTTTTGGGAAATTTCCAGTCTGAAATCCATTGTTTCTAAATTTGTAGGAAATTTTCGTAATCCGTCCCCCCCCCCCTTGAAACTGAGGTACCACGATGCCCCTGAGATATGGGTATTTGTACTATGCATTAGCCTGCGTGTACACTCAAGATTGTCCTTAGAGAAATAGTAGAGCATAGTCAAAAGCGTGTTCCATGCCTAAGCAAAACTGTGGACCTCGTTTTCAAATCACAAGTAAAACTGTGGACCGCGTTTTCAACTCACAACTAAAACTGTTGACCTCGTTTTCAATTCACTTTAAGCCCGCAAAATGACTTCTTTGTTTCAGCTTGAAATCGGTTTTCAATTTAGGCAACTGCAAGACACGTTTGCCACAACCGTCTTCGACTTTTGCATGGATTTGACTCTACGCGCAGGAAAGCAAGGCTTTGGAAAGCCCGACTGGTACAAATAAAGGCATTGAAAAGACTGCTGACCACGCAACGCCCTTGCTTAAATTTCTCTTCATTCCACGCGAAAGTTCTCATAGCAATAGCCTTTGTTCTAGACCCCAATGCCAAAAAGAAAATTTAAGCCAAACACAAAAATGGTTGCACCACCCTAAGTTATTTTCAGAAGGACTTTGCTCAAAATCTTGTTCATTGTCCTCAGGTGTGAAATGTCACTAGCCTGCTTTCACTAGCATCAAGTGATGCGCATACAATAAAACATTCACTGTTTCAATGTTATTCAAGATTTCCAGGTATATGCATTCAAGTACGTTTTATGTGTATATGCATTCGAAATTTTTAAATCTTCAATGAAGAAAACGACTGACGAGAAATGCGCGGCATTCGTTATAGTATCCCGTTTGAAACTAACAATGCTATTGTCTCACGACCAATCAAATGCGGAGCTACCTCACAAAAAGCTGTGGGGTAAATGTATTGGTTATTGGTTATTGCACAACAACAATGCATTGTACAAAAACTCCACATCAAATCGAGGAGAGACCAAGCTTTTGGATTTGAATTCCTGGACTCTACATTCATAGAAATGCGAATACCATATGCAATGCCCAAGGGCCCTGTCAGAAAATTACACTTGTTTAATTGAACACCCAGAGGAGAATTCAGTTTGGTTCAATTCAAACTTCCTGTGAAATCATAAAAATGCTCGAAATATAAAAGTTGGAGCTATAGCAGCGTGGTGTTGTGTTTCGATAAGGCAGAGATAAAATGTATCTGAGTTGAAGAAGGTTCGAGCTATCAAGAACAACATTCAAATCCGTTCAAAACCAGGGTGAACTGAAAAGTGAGTTCTTGTGTTATTTAAAAAATGTATTCACGGCATGAAGATAAAACTTTGCAAAGTAATTATTAGAGAACGAAGGCAATTTAACAATGTAGCAAACAGCTGTCAGCATGGAACCTGTGCGTTATTTTCAAATTCCTATTCAAATTTGGCTCACAAAAATCAATCCGACAGTTTTGCACGTTTTTTGCTCTAAGGTAAAGTATATTAATACCCGACTTGTCTGAATTTCAAGAAAGTCCAATTCGTTATTAAGATGTTATTAACACCCAGTCTGTTTATATTTATGAAATATGAGGTTTATTTCCCATCCCGTATAAATTGCCGAAACTTCATGGATATTCGCATGGGTATTACTGTTGCTTCATTGCTATCATAGAACAAATAATTTGTTCATATAGCATTACAGCTATTTCATATGCCATGCCATTTCTATAATTATTATCGTACATGTAACATTCTTTGAGTAAAGTAATTTGAAAAGACACATCCTATTACCTACTGTATGGATTCGCCTGTATCTTATTCCAAAGTTGCTGTTGAACCTATACACCTGTTTGTCATACGTTCCCTGTACTAGATGGATTGTTATCATTGTTGCATCCTATTGCATACACGTTACTTTGTACGAAAAACTTGCCATTGCATAGGTCATAGTTTCACATCCATACGAGATCCATACGGCTTATTTCATATCTACATTTCTCATGTTGCGATTGCTATTTCTACATTCTTCGAGTTTGCAAAATGTCTCTACAAAACTAAGTTTGTTATGGCACTATGAGGTGCGGCATAATTACCTGATATAAGACATAAATCAGTGAATCAGTTCAACACCATTCGGCTGTATCAAAACACTTGGAGAAAAAATCCAGTTGTGGAATCATGCGTTCAAAGGGTTTTTAAAAAAACCAGCAAAACAAGAAAGTTGAGCAGTCTAAGTTTTCTCAGCAAACGGTATGCTTCTTTGCCGCTGTTCGTTGTCGAATAATACTAAATGAGCCAGCAGAAATTGGTGGCAACTTTTTATGACAACTCAGTGCTATTCATGGTTTTCAAGCTCTCAACAATGTGATCTTTTTGGGTTATTTTCTCCACGCAAGAAGAACTTTCAGTTGTCATCTTTGACTTCTTCGTCAAAACTGAACGACAGGTGAATTTTTAATTTGCATGTGTTCGCCAAACAAGGATGAATGGGCCAATTGTTTTAGTTTTCAACATTATCCAATGACAACGCATGGAGAAGAATAGTAATGTAACAGCACAACGTAACAGAAGCACCTGCTATGGCAGCAAAGCGTCCCCGAGGTGTGATAAAGTGATTTTTGCATGCGACAGCATGCTTTTGAGAGTTTGTTTTTGAGAAAATTGCGTGGGAAGGGGAGGAACAGTGAATTGGGTCGAGGCTTTGCTTTTTCTATCTTTCGAAAATTGATTATTTCTGAACCGTTTCTGGGTACATATGTATATATTTTGGCGATTATAACTTGTGCTAACTACAATAGTCGAATAGTCGTCGAAATGGTTTGCGGCAAATGAGAAATGTGGATGGAAAATTAGCATCTGGTCCGAAAAATGAAATCTTTAAACAGCAGATGAATATAAATAACAAATTTTCATTCTTTTTCAGACATTAGGTGCGTCTGTGTAATTTCGAAATATATTCAAATATAATCGAACTTTGAGAAAAGCGAAGCGATGTGCTCCATAGATCATCATTCTCGCAAAAAACATCGACGAGAATGATGATGAGCAATTTATGATTCACCATCATAAATTGATCAATTATGGGCGAGAACAAAAAGAGGATTTGAACATAACTTTCCATCTGCCAATGAAAAGCGAAAAGCGTATCCAAATTGACACAAGAGAACGTCTATCACAGCCGACACTTAAAAAGATTATCCCGGACGGCCAGCCCAAGACACCTTAAGGTATGTGGATCATTTCTATTACAATTACGCTATTATCCAGGCCCACCTTACCGATAGCTTTTTTGGGGTCTGCGACCAATGAAAAAAGACTGAGGATTTGATGTCGTCATAATAGAGTCATTATGACGACTTCATAATTTCTAGGGTTCACTGAGCCCGGAGAAATCTACCCACTATCGTCTGATCTGATCTCCTATTACAATTAGTGCCAAAAATCGATTAAATTTCACGTCACAAAATTGCGTCTATAAATAAGCGCCAGGAGGCGATTCTTTGACTCTTATGTGATACAATACTAACCATGAAAATAAAGCATTTTCATTCCAATCAAAAGTATTTTGCAAGAAAACGCTTCGAACAGCAATCTATTTGTATTTTTCCCGAATTTCAGAAACACAAAGTTTTTAATAAATGCCTCACGATTGTGATAGTTAAAATGTGTCCTCTAATGACGTCATAAGCATGCAAGAAAGTAAAACTGCGAGCTTTGGCGACGTATATAACCAACAGATCAATACACAACTGATTTTTATCCGTCGCAATGAGTTTCGTCAAAGTCTATTACAACTACAGATTATACAATTAGTTTCGTAAAGCATACCACACCTATATCAAATAGGTGTTTCAGGCTTAGATTAATGCTGGATAATAATATAATCAAACTGAAGTTAACAAGCCTCTTACATCATAACCAGCCAGACTGGAAAATATCCTTAACATCAAATAATGCTCGTTAGCTGTGAGCAGCGCTTGAGTAAACAGATTTCCTCTAAAAGTTTGAAATGGAGCTTAATTTAAACCCTTTCTATTCAGTAAATGAAAATACTCGAAATCCTTTGAGCACTGTGATTTGAAAGCCTAAGCAACAACCCAATAAAGGCTGATTGGCTTTTAAGATGACAGAGATCTGTTTTAGAACATGTGAATAAATATTCTAATTGTTTTCAGTCAGAACATTTGTTTTCAATCTTATTTCATGTATCGTAGCATTGAAAAAATAGCCCGACAGGCTAAACCAGCAGTAACTTATTTATTTAACAAATTTATCACCGAACAAGGCAAGGATCATTTTTTACCAGCCTCTGTGTAGAGGAAACCTCCTTTAAATATGGGGGACCAATAATGGTGACATGCGGGTTCTTTAACTATAATAAGATGGCTAAAGATTTAAGAAACTTTACACTGCTTTTTTTATAAGAATAATGTATATAAGAACAGAACACTGAGACTCAAAATCGCCAAAAAAACAATGGTAATTTAAGAATAACAATGGAAAAGATTGAAGCTCAACAAAAGTTATATTAAGGTATTCTTATAAAAAAAGAGTGGGACGAATTAGTACCATGTCTGCCATTGATATCAGCGAGTGTGAAGCCATGCCCAATGGCTATCTTCCAATTTGGCACAAGAATAAAAATTGAAAAGCTTCTTTGTGATCTTTCTTTTACCAATAAAGGTTTTTTAAATTGTTAGACCTTTTACAATTGAGTTTCTTATAAAGCGGTTTCTTATAAGAAAAACGTGCAAGGTAATTGCTTGGTTCAGCTCGAATTTTCGTCAGTTTTTTGCAATTTCCGTCAAAATTAACGAGCATGTGATATATGGCATCATTTTTAAACAAAACATTCAAATTCCAATCCAGATCAATATTTCAATGCCACAATGACTTAATGACTCGGGTGTCCACAGAACTGGTTACTGAAGAATTTGCACTGATGATATAAGTGTATGTATCTCTATAGAAGTTCTACTTGTTACCACCAGTGAAAGTAATCGTTCGTTTACAACGCGAATAATTGCAATAGGAATGCCCATTGAAAGGGGTATTCAAAGGATATTATATGTACATGCTTCAGTATTTTTGTTCGACAACATTGTGCAATTATGATTAATTGCACCCTGCAGCAAGAATCATTAATTTTTGTTTCTTTGAATATTTGTCTGAGGATTTACCTGCAGGGTACGTTTATGTTTCAAGTTTATTTTCAAAACAATCGTGCAAGCAATTGGTGCTGTGCAGAAAAACAAGTATCCAGTTTTTTCGTGAAGTGTATTTCAACTGCACGTCTTATTATCATAAGAAAGCTTAATTAAAATCATCCATTTCAGCTTTTCTCCAATTTCACAAAACTAGGCCCAAACCGCGATTAAAAATAACACATAACAAGTGTTCCCATCCATATTCATACAGCGGTGGTTTGGATAGTTTAGGCGTAAAAAAAGTGTGCCGAAATTTGTATGATATAAAGACAAAATATTTGCCAGCGTATTAATTTTGACGATTTACAATAAATTTGAGTGACACATACACAATAACATGAGATCCATAAATCAATATGGATCTCCGTCACCTTGATTCCTGACAATGTATTACTACATGATATATGTAAATTCACAGAAAAAGGATGTTTTTCAGCTTAAGTTGAAGAAGCCTCCTCGATTCGCCGAAAATTCGAGAGATTATGGTTTATGAGGTTTAAATTCGATTAATCAAAACATTTAAGAAAGAAGGTTGAAATGAAAAGTTTTAAGATTGCGGAGTTTCAGGAAAACATTGTTTGAGATTCAATTGTATCAAATAAGGATACTGGGCTTCTGTTTGTTTTGGTTTTTTCCATCAGTTCGACAGGACCAAACAATATTCCAATGAATGTTCTTTCAAAAAGAATTAAATTTCTGTGTGTATACTCACCAGGACTGTCGGCTTTTCAGACAATGCAAGCAAGCTTCGCGAATCCAATGGACTCCAAAATAGTCAGGAAGAAAATTATAATTTACAACGACTGACGTGTATTTATGCTGGAATGCGGCTTGAAGAAAAATCGAGTAATATCAATAATCCTTTTCTACGTAAAAAATTGAAAATGAGACATGAATTCGAGTGAATAATTGGCCCATTCTTTATCTATCAGTCTGTATCATTGAAAAACGTCTTTTCTGCTAAGCCAAGCGAAACAATATGCTGCTTAGCTCCTTCCCGCAGTCTTCTCTTCGCACAATAACATCTACTGGGAAAATAAATTTCCTTAAATTAATGGTACCTGTAAGGAAACTGTCACAATTATTGTCGTTCACTGTTTTTTTCCCAGCAAGGCCTGAATCCACCACTGTGGACATGTTTTCAATTTCATGCAATAGAAATCTCTTGGTGATGAATTGCAAATAGAAGTACAATATAATATGACAGAAATCATTGTTTTCTTCTCAAAGAATCCACTTTACTGTGGAAACCTGTGGCAATTGTAATTGTTTTTCTCGTTTATCTTATTGTTTTGTCATTCTCCACTTTTGAATTCAAATTGAATACAGCAGGAGGAAGTGATCGAAAAAATACAGAGCAGATTACAAAGCGCACTTCAAACAAATGAAGATCTTTTTAATTCTAAATTTTATGGGCGATTAAAGTGTGACCTCGGCTTTGTGAATGGCATAATAATTATTCAAACCTAAGAAAGCACATTATATTGATTACGTTTTTAAAAAATAAATATTTTGAAGTTCAGGACAACTGCAAAATATAAGAAAATATAAGAAAATGTCTATCGTCATTATCTCAGATCTTTTTCTTTCACGGTATTGTGTGGAATGAAAGCCTGCTCATTTTCCCACACAACATCATGAGAGCTTTTTCGGCAAGGCTTGAATACTAGGTCAAGAGTACACGTTTTTTTACAAGAACACTTGGCTCCAGTTCAGCCTGACGTTTCTTATTTTTCCGTATACACTCTTTTTCTTTTATAAGAACACACTTTATAAGAACACTGAGGCTCGATTTCCCAAAAAAATAAGAACAAGTTTAGAACATGCTCAGCCTCGGATGAGAAATTAAAAAAGAAACAAGAAAAAAACAAGGTGTTTTTGAATTTTTTCACTTCAACAAAACAAAACCATGCAATTCCTAAATAAAAGTCATTCACAAGACAACGTATAGTAAAGTAGCTGAGTACATGTATAGCCTAAACAATGTCCTAAAGTACATGCATAGCTTGTTGGGGAGATGAACATGGCCATCCTTTGTTTCAGTCCTTTGTTTCAACGGTTTTGTTTTACCAATCAAAACATTCCCATATCTGCGCAATTGCGCATCTTTCAGCAATGACGTAATGCAAGTTTTGAAATTAGCCAATCAAAACTGCCAACCAAGATTAATCTCAGTTCACAAGTGAGGTTTCCCTTCCCGAACGATCACGGAAGTTCCATTTCATTTCCGTGATCGTGCTCAAATACAAATTTGTCTTGTCTGTAGATGAAGAAACACGGCAGGAAACATCATTCAGTGTTCGTACAATCAAATAGCGATACTCTCTGCTCTGAAGAGTTGTTGATTCTCAAAAGAAAACAAAATTTGATACTCCTCAATGAATTACTTTCATTAGCCTTTTTATACACTACATATAATGTACATTGATCTTGTTCTGTTCAGGAAATGATATGTTTGGAATTGTTTTGTTCAAGGATTGTTGTGTTTCATTTGGTTCAGCTGAATTCCAGCTTTGTTTTTACCGTGTAGTCTGGTTTGTGCACAGAATCTGTTTTAAGATAATGTGTAATATATTTGTTCTGCACTAATAATTCCAGTTATATTTAAACTTCTGTTAGAGTGCTCCTTGATGTTCAGATTTGTTCGTAACTTAGGCCTGGCCATGGCCTGCCTGCGCTCGGTCATGCGACCCTAGCTTGAGAGGGCTTAGCTAAAGTTTGTGGCCCAAGCATCTGTCCAGGCGTACTTTTGGCAAAGGTACTCACTGCTCCGGAGATATTCTTAACATTTCAAGAATTGAAAAAATAATTTTCCAGTTGAAAATTTCAGCGCAAATATGCCACCAAAAAGTCTGGCTCCATAGCTTAGCTTCAAGGATTTCCTCCATTGCGGTGAAATCTGAGTGATTTTCAGAAAGCGTTAGTGCGGTTGCGCAGATATGGGAATTTCTGAACAACCTGAAAACGGACGATGTTCATCTCCCCAACAATAGCCTAAACTATCGCTTCTAAAATATAAACAGTTTTAAGAACATTCGAGCCTCAAATTATGAAAAAATTAAGACAATGGAGCCTCAGCAAAAATTATCTGGTTCTCATAAAAAAAAGAGTATATTTTCAGCCTAAGGTGTCTCTTATTTTGTTTCTTATTTTTGTACAAAGATGGCAGCATAGATTACAAAGATGGTAAAAAAACGTGTATAAGCCATAGAGATAGGATATAAGATAATCTAGAGTGCGAACGAGGCTCATCCTCCAGACGCCAAAAATCCTCCAATGGCGGCCATTTTTTTACCACTTGATACTTCGAAACCCTGTGACTGCGCACAGGGACGCAAGATTTTCAAAGTGTTTGAGCACAGGGATACAAGAATTCACCCTCCAAGAGATATCTAGGCCTAACAATTCGTGCCATTACAAATTGCATTAAAGTTTGTAAATTGTAATAATATTGTAAAAACAACCATGAAATTTCATTATAATGAATATAACATAATATTTTAAAGATTAGAATGTTTTTTTGAGGTTTTTAATTGAAAGTATCAATGTACTTTGACTTCAAAATGTGAAGTTCTAGCTGTGGAGATTTGTCCGCCATTTTGCTTGAGGGTGGCTGGCTAGAAATTTTTGCTTCACCCGCTATACAGAGGGAGTATCGGCCGTTAGCACTCTAGATTATCTTATATCCTATCTCTATGGTATAAGCTAGCTTCACAATTTTTTGAAAACAAATGTTTTCGAAAAATTGTGTTCTTAGGTCAATAAAAACGTATCAAAAGTTTTGCGTCTGAACAAACGTTCTCACTGTCCACACGGAAACGAAAAATGATATTTTTTCCATTTTGAAATTTAGCGCGAAACGTTGAAAACGTTGTTGTTGCTTTCAAATTTTTGACTTTTTTGGCGTCCACATGCAAAAAGCGTGTCCAAATGTTTGAACAGTTTGTCATGTAGACCAACGCAAAGAAATTGTTGCGTTTTCATTTGAAAATGTTTACAGGGCCTAACGGTCATGTCGAGTCGAAGTCAATGTGGAAACAAAAAGTGGAAACTTGGGTTGGGTCTGGTTGTTAATAAATCTGAGAATATTTCAGAAATCAATAAAGCAATCTTTTCTTACTGCCATTGTGTGTTGGTTAACTCAATACAGAGTGAATCAATTTCTGTGAGAACGTGGATTTATGAATATTTCACCATGAGTTTCGCAATCTAAACTTTTTAGCATAAAGGGCGTGGCTGACAGTTTCCCAACATTTAGAGGCCTTGGTCAGAAAACTTTTGTTTTCCAATAACTTTTGCCACGGTGCAAAAACCATTAACAACTTGCTTGTAGCGTTGATTTCTGTTATTTTGAAGCTGACGTTTTGTAAGTGCCCGCAAATAAGAAATTCCCCTGTATAAGAAACAGGTCTGATTTTCTTCTGTAAGGGCTCATTTTATAAGAAACGTTTTGAAGTAGAAATGTTACTTATTTTTGGTTTTTCTTATTTTGTTCGTAAATGACAACAAATATTCCCGAGAGTCGTTTCTCGTGTGTCGATCTGATCAAACTCTTGCTCACCTCGCAAAGCATCATGGGTAGTAACACGGGGGGCGGGCTCGCCGGAACAATTTTTCTTCTGGCATGGACAGACCGCAATGGTACACTCCGTGACCCACAAAAACTGAAGGAGGAAAAACGTTCTCCAAAGGTAATAAATTTTCAACATGCCGCTGAATAAAGTCACGTGCAATGTGAATTAAAGACAACGCAATTTTAATCCCTGCTATTATCTTTGGCGGCAACGTTTATCAGAGAATTAACTAAAATGAAATGAGGTAAACTTCTGGGGTATTTTCGGTTGCATTTTTGTTGTGATGGTCATCACTGCCAATTTACGTCCGCCTTGAAACAAAGGAAGGATCGTAATTCTGAAGAGCTTTGGTGAAGTTTTGCTTTAAATTTTTACCAAAAAAGGTCAATCAACCTTTTTTGGTAAAAATTTACATGAAACCCAATAAAGCATTACAAACGGTTTGCGTGAAGTCGGTTCCTTGAGAGCTGGATTAGGTGAAATGGACCAAGCCTATCTTATAAACAAGTGTACAAGAGCCATCCAGTTAGTCAGCCAAAAATCTTCATCAGTGTACAACGCATTCTTTTAGAAGATTTATAACTGTGCCAAGGTCGACAAAATCTGTTATACAGCATGATTACAACTGAGCTCCTCGTATTTTGCATCGCAGCGGTTGCATTGAGCTGCAATGCCTCTGGCTTGCAGTGTGCATCTAAGAAGAAGTACGGCAGTGAACTACGTCTGGCGAAGCTGGAAGTTGCATTTAAGGTTTTGTTGCAAGATAATGCAAGGCTCAAGCAATCAAACCTACAGGTAAGAGCAGAACTCGCAGCCACAAAAAACGTCTTCAAAACATGCACAACATCCATGACAAGATCCAAGTGGTCACTGAAACGTATCAACTATGTCATTCCGAGCCTAAAGAAGGTTCAACTACATCAAAAAACAGTCACGTATAAGGAAACCATTCCGAAGAGTTTGCTGGCGAGAAATACAAAAGCAGTGATTGTGTCAGTGTATTGTAGCTTCTGGAATGGAGGAGGTCATGCCTACATGACTCTGGCTGTCAACCAAAAGGGGAACGAAGCTGCCGGGATTGCAAAAGTTAAAAATACACATTACAAAGTCTATGCAAACGACTTCTACTATGAAGTTATGATTCCATGGGACAGCAAATTTGGAAATGAGGCTGTCTTCAAAGTAACCAATACCTACAACACTGGAGGCAGTAACAACTGGTATCAAGTGAAACTCGTTGGTGTCATCAATGCTTAATTTCCCATCAACATGGCTGTGCTGTTAAAGAAAAAACTAACAGATCGATAAATTTGATACTTCTTCATGCTTCATTATTAATCAATTAATTTTAACTTGCATTTTGTAATTTCATTGCTGGCTGTTTCAAGTGTCATTTGTTTTGATTTTCAAATATACGCCATGGTTTCTTAATACGTGTGAATATTTTGATTTAATAATCTTTTCTGTTCGGTGCGGTGCGGTTGGTTTTTCAGGACACATAAACATCCCATTGATATCTATAGCAAGAGTTTTAGTTGAAGTGAAGCGTTGCAGAGTGTTGCAATGCAATCAAAAATCAGAAATAAATTGCTGACCATCGGCTCTTTGTTATTAAGGAAAGCTTCACCAATTCGTTTTACACTTTGAACTCATAAAAGTGGTACTTATACACTTGTAAGGCCTTTTATTAGCAAGCGCGTTTTAATGACTGAATAAGAAGACTGCAGAAATTAATCTTCATTTTTTAAGTTCAACGTCCATAAATGCCTGGTTTAATCAGAAGCACAACACACCCAAATACAAATGGTATTGATAAGCGCTCTGGGTTTTTCGTTGAAGCACTATTGTGTTGTGAACCTGGAGGTTTCTGTGCCCCTCTGTTTATTCACTAGAAAGTTCTTTTATCTTGCTTACATGAACTTGTAAATAATGCACTAGAAGTAATTTGACCTGTGCACAATCCTCTAATTGCATACTCTAGTGTGATATATAAGAAAATCTTCTTATACGTGCGACATTTCTGTGCGGAGATCTTTGACTGGATTTCAATCGGATCTTGCGTACTCCAACTTCTTTCTAACCAATTATTGCTAATCTCTTCTAATGCTCATTGGTTGTGCATTCTTGCATGCCTGCGATTGCATTCTTGCCCTTTGTGTCGTAGATTTGTTTTCGGTAGATCTCAATATGCTTGAATTAACGTTATATTGTATTCAATTAACCAATCAGCTTTTAGCTCTTTGTTTTCATCAAAAATCGATCCTATTTTTTATTGAAGATAATGCACATTCTAGGATAACTTGTGTCAAAATTCCTATCTTGCGAGAAATATAAATATTTGAGTCACATTACAATCCCACAAGTTATCGAGATTGAATCACAACCCTGTTTTTGGTTGCTCTTATTGTAACTATTTCATTTCTTGGGCTGGGCAAAACCCTTATCTGCAAATACACCCATTGGTATATACGACTCTGTAATAACATCAGATTTCTTGCTATTCAGAGTTCTCATTTCTTAACTGAAGTGAAGCATTCAAACAGGCACCAATGGGAACGATTGTACTATCTTTCGAAGAGAGATGTTTGCTAAATTCAAGCGCCTCAAATTTTATGTTAAGAAGAGGTCAAGAGGACTAACAAAGTCCGCCGCGCCGGGCACGATAATTAAGGAAGCTTCAAACAATGTCTTGTTACAGTGAAAATAGAAACAAAACAATACTTCCCTCAACCAATAAAATTTCATACAGTGTTATTTCAGTCTTGACTGTGTTGTTTGAAATGAATCAGTTAATGTCAACCATAAAGATGTTTTTCTCCATGAAAATGTTTTGTCCGTTTCAGAGAGGTGCTCGTTAAATAAAGGTTACTTTCACAAAAACTGACCAGGTGAAATTTGGAACGCAAGAGCCAAAGAGCTAGAAAATTATAATGGTGGTGACGCTATATTGACATTATTCTGAAGCAGGTAGAATATCAACAAAAAAATCGTATTTTCATATTGCAAAAATATAAATTCTATTTGAAAATTAACAAAAACAACATTTAAAACAGCAAGCAAAGGAAATACCAAAAATTGATTAATCATAGCATAAAGAAATTTAAAAAATAATAAATGTGTTAGTATTTTCTTTAACAGCACAGCCATGTTGATGGGAAATTAAGCATTGATGACACCAACGAGTTTCACTTGATACCAGTTGTTACTGCCTCCAGTATTGTAGGTACTAGGAAGGCTGGCGCGCTTCGCGCGCCACCTCCCTAGTGTTTTGGCCTTCGACCTGAGTGGAACAGCGATCTTGAACAAAAATGGGGTGGTTTCTGATGTTTTGGCCTTCGATGTGAGTGGGACAGTGATCTTGAACAAAAGTGGGGTGCATTTCTATTGTTTTGGCCTTCGATGTGAGTGGAACAGCGATCTTGAACAAAAGTGGGGTGGTTTCTGATGTTTTGGCCTTCGATGTGAGTGGGACAGTGATCTTGAACAAAAGTGGGGTGCATTTCTATTGTTTTGGCCTTCGATGTGAGTGGAACAGCGATCTTGAACAAAAGTGGGGTGGTTTCTGATGTTTTGGCCCTCGATGTGAGTGGAGCAGCGATCTTGAACAAAAGTGGGGTGGGTTTCTGTTATTTTGGCCTTCGATCTGAGTGGAACAGCGATCTTGAACAAAAGTGGGGTGGGTTTCTGTTATTTTGGCCTTCGATCTGAGTGTAACAGCAATGTTGAACAAAGGTGGGGTGGGTTTCTGTTGTTTTGGCCTTCGATGTGAGTGGAACAGCGATCTTCAACAAAAGTGGGGTGAATTTCTATTGTTTTGGCCTTCGATGTGAGTGGGACAGCGATCTTGAACAAAAGTGGGGTGGGTTTCTGTTGTTTTGGCCTTCGATGTGAGTGGGACAGTGATCTTCAACAAAAGTGGGGTGCATTTCTATTGTTTTGGCCTTCGATGTGAGTGGGACAGTGATCTTGAAGAAAAGTGGGGTGGATTTCTATTGTTTTGGCCTTCGATGTGAGTGGGACAGTGATCTTGAACAAAAGTGGGGTGCATTTCTATTGTTTTGGCCTTCGATGTGAGTGGAACAGCGATCTTGAACAAAAGTGGGGTGGTTTCTGATGTATTGGCCCTCGATGTGAGTGGGACAGTGATCTTGAACAAAAGTGGGGTGCATTTCTATTGTTTTGGCCTTCGATGTGAGTGGAACAGCGATCTTGAACAAAAGTGGGGTGGTTTCTGATGTTTTGGCCCTCGATGTGAGTGGAGCAGCGATCTTGAACAAAAGTGGGGTGGGTTTCTGTTATTTTGGCCTTCGATCTGAGTTTTTTTGAGTTTGTGTCTGGTGCATTCATTCCTTTGACCTTATCCTCTTCTCTTCTGCTAGGTAGGGCTGCTGTGGACTACCGGTAACTTTCCTACACGCTAAGCTCGAGACCACTGGTTCAAAACTCGATGAGAGCATCTACTTTATGTTTTGATCAATTTGTAATTCAAATGTCCTAACGGTGGGCGTGTATGCGCAGTGCCATATATAGGTTAATGCGCAGGAGTATGCATGACGTAATACTACCGACAGTGTCTGGTGTATCGGTTAGGGTTAGGGTTAGGGCTAGGGCTAGGGTTAGGGTTAGGGTTAGGGCTAGGGTTAGGGTTAGGGCTAGGGCTAGGGCTAGGTTGCCCTAAAGGTGGGCGTGTTTGCGCAGTGTCATATATAGGCTACTGCGCAGGAGTATGCACGACGTAATACTACTGACAGTGTCTGGTGTATCAGTTGGGACTGGGTGTAGCATTAGGGTGAGTGTTTGGGTTAAAGTGTCTTAAAGGTGGGTGTGTATGCGCAGTGGCATACATAGGCTACTGCGCAGGTGAATGCATGACGTATCTTCATATCTGTATCTTAACACACGGAACGGAAGTTTCTTGTCCAGTGTCTTGAGTTTTTAAGGTTTGGGTTACAGAACCCTAACCGTAATCCGAAACCCTAACCGAAAATAGAGATGCATAACACCATTTCGCAATCATCTTTTTAAGTGTCCATGGTAAAACGCAGCTTTTCGTTTGCATGTGCTGTGCAGGTACCGACGAATAATGTCATTTTATTTGATTATCAGCGTATGCATTGAAAACCAATCAACCCTCTCTCCTCATTTGATCCTTTGCAAATCCCTTGATAGCATTTGTTTGGAATAGAATTGCGTTTGGTGAGGTCGCAGTTATGCCCTGTTGACTTGTATTCTTGACTGAACAATTCAATTGCGTTTCCAAGAGATGGAATGTTTACAAAGGAGGTACCACGTGATGCGAGTATAAATGTGTAATTCAATGCAGAAATTCAATTGGAATCATTTGCATTTCAGCGTCAAATAATACCTTGCTTTTATTGCACAATTTTCAGTTAGCAGTGTTCTCATCTTATTTGAATTATTATGAACGCTAATTGACTCTGTTGTCAATATCTAATTCTGCTTGCTTGAAAACAGTGTTCACGTACGGACTGGTTTAGTGTTTAAACAACTTCGCTTGGAACATCTGCAGCATGGTGTACTTTTTTACAGTATCGAGAAAAGACAATGTTGAAAACTTCTACACTGTTGGAAAAGACCTCGGAAAGTAAAGTCATCATATTGCAAATAGAATCGTTCTTTAGTCTTGCTTATAATCGCAACCTTGCAGATATCATAAACTGACTATCTAGTTGTTAGACATTTTTATCATAGCTGATAAAAACTTCCAATCCCAACCGGCCTAAAGTATAATTGCTGAATTGTTTGCACAACAATACACTTTGGACCTTGCTTTTATTCAGTAATTTTTCGTTTACGTTTGCCACAGTGTGTTAAGAATCTGAAATAGTATGCAATTGAACATGTATTTGAAAGCTTGCGACTGAAAATATGTTTAGTTTATACAAACGTTATCAGAAACCATTGCGTAATAGGTTTTCAGTCAGTCCAAAACAGACAGCCATGTGAATTCTGGACTTATGGTTCTGTAGTTTTGTTCAGTCCAGAAATTTATCGGATCAAAACATGCAAACAAAAGTTTGCAGGAGCTTTCGATTGAGTTGTATACACCATAACAGGATGTACCTAAATTTGTAAAATAAAACACAAGTTTATATTTTTTTGGAGCCCAGGAGGACTCTGACTCAGCCACACATGATTTTCTGGACATAATTGTTTCTCCACTTCTAGGGGTGCAACATCAGTTGTCAAAGAGGTTGTTCAGAAAGGGACAAAGCAAAGATATGCCATGAAAATGATGCAGAAAAATGTAACAACTGCAGATTTTGTAAACTTCCTACGAATTGATCACTTTAAAATATTATTTCAGTTTTACTACTACCTTTCTTGGACTAGGTGACCTCCAGGACTAAAGGTTATCATGAACATATTCTGCATTTGGGAACTTTGTCTCTTGCAGGTGGACAAGAAGATCATCAGAACAGAAATTGGAATTCTTCTTAGATTGAATCACCCTAATGTGGTATATTGTTCTTGCATATTTTACAACTGTCTGCTGAAAAATAATTGTCCCCATGGATTTGTAGTATCTACTTGAGTAGCTAACACTACTCTACTCTAGTATTGACTATACTATTTCAGAGCTAAGAAAGCATACAACGAAAGCCTGCCTATTAGAACCAATTGATTAAGGACTTTCAGGCTGATATTTTTGCTCAAAACAATATAGGAAACAATAGGTTTTGAACAATGGGTGCAAAGCTTGCAGGTTCTTAAATGTGGAATTTACTGTATTTTTATTCATTAGCTTGTAAACAATTTTATCAGATCTGTCTGAAAAGTAAAAAGCTATTTGTCCTCAACCACCATTAAGTAAGGCATCTGATAATACATTCAACTCTCATCATTTGATAACACATTAAACTCTCATCATCTGATAATATATTTAACTCTCATCATTTGATATAGTTTGTATGAAAACTGCTTTTTGTGAAAGACTGAAAACTTCAACGAAATTTTTAATGAGAGTTTTTGGAAAAACTACAAAATACAGGGATGAGAGCACAGGGTCTGGCCCGTATCATTTACCCAACAAAATAAACAATACTTGAATTCTGGTTTTGTTCTGGGGACCATTTTTTGGCTTAGAGTCCTTCTTGTGGTTTGTCATGCATTTATGCAATGTTATTTACTTCTGAAACAAAAAAATAGAACTACATAGTCATTGCTGCTTATTGTACACACACAGCAATGTGCAGTCTTTGTTAGCAGGTTGATATTTCTGCTTGTTTTCTCCTTTGTTTGCATTTTGGTTCTTTTTTCAATTTTGGTTATGCTTTGTTGATACAAAGAACATGAAATCATGAAATCTTCATACAAATTGTTCATGGCTTTATTGCCTACATCTTATATATTATTTATACTTGTACCAGCATGTTCAGCAACCATGTGTACCTGTTGCATTCACCATTAATAAACCTGTTAATAAACTAAAGTATTAATAGAAAAGGCTCAGCTTTGGTGTCATCTCATGTTGTCTCAAGTGACGTATTTCAATCAGCTAGCATCTAAATATTACATAATTTGCTACAAATATTAGGTAGTTTGTTAAGCCAAGTTTGAGTTGTATCCTAAGGCAACTCAAGGAAGCAGGTGTAAAGTATGTTTTCATTGGAAAATTTATCATTTATAGAAACTTGTTTTATTGAGGTGCAGATGTCTTAATGTTTAAGTACCTTGAGTGTTTTAAAATGAAAACATGATATGAACTGCCAATTAGTCTAACCATTGGCAAATCATTTGGAGAATGCCTGGCATATTTTCTTGTTCAACTCTTGTATGCATACACGTTATAGCTTTTTTCTTTTACCAGATAAAATTGAAAGAGATATTTGAGTCAGAATCGCAACTATTTTTGATCTTGGAACTTGTTACAGGTGGAGAATTGTTTGATAGGTTAGTAGACTATCATTACCACCTCAACTACCGTAAATTCTCTTTTAAGCCCCCCGGGGGCTTATTGTTTTTCAGTACTTTAAAGAGGGGGCTTATTAGAGAGGGGGGGCTAAATTGAGAGAGGGGGCTTAATAAATATTTTGTAATAGAAAACCATTTTCAGTGGTGGAAATACATTAAATAATACATGAAATACATTATTCAATGAAGTCTGTGTGAAAAACGTTTATATCTACAATACTTAAGCCTAAATGATTTGAATTTGAATTTGTTGAGAAGTATTGAACGACCAATGAATAAAATGAAAATCTCAGTTGTTTGTCAAGTTTACTTATTTTGGCATCAGTGAAGATTGGGGGGGGGCTAAATTGAGAGGGGGGGTTATTAAATTTTTCCTTCTGAAAAGGGGGGCTAATTAGAGAGGGGCAGCTTAATTGAGAGAGGGGGCTTAATAGAGAATTTACGGTATCCATCGAATACTCTTGAAATTTTGATTACTGAAAATTCTCAAACAAGCCTTTACTGATCAAGATTCTACTTTGATTGTTGTGATGATTTTGATGTTGGGGGTGGGTGAGCAAATTCAGGGGGCGGGGCGCGGGCGTGCCCCCAGTAGAAAGTTTTTAAACAATCGCCCTTGTTCCAACAGACCCACAATCCCAAGAATATCGAGACATTGAATTTGTACAAAATGAATGTGTCGAAAATAGCAGCAGATCTAGACCTAGGTTTTTATTGATTTAACCGCATACTGTAGCTTTTATAGGGTTTGATATTGAATGGTCATCCGGCTATCTCTCCTATGCAATAGAGGCATGGTTCATGTTTCCTTGAAGAGGCATGCTATATCAGGATACGTATGTCTTTGTCATTCTTAGGATTGTGGAAAGACAATACTACAATGAAAAAGATGCGGCAGATGCGGTGAGACAGATCTGCGAAGCAGTGGCAGTAAGTAAGACTCCTTCAATCTTCAACAATGAATCTCTATGCGAGGCTCTCAAATCTTCAGTAATATCCATGCGAGGCTCCCTTTTTGCGGCATGTTATTATTTTGAATATGGAAATCGAAATCAAATTATTCCTTCATCGTCTCGACAATTGCAACGCAATAATTTTGCCACTCGAACAATCTATTGATGCTTTGTGATTTCGATTTCAATAAAATCATTTTATATCCGTGCTTAATTTATTTGAATGGTTGATTGTATTGGAGAGAGATATTTGACGATTTTTCTATTCTGAACACAACCAAGCTTAATTTCTATGTTTGTTTTATTTGCTTTAGTATCTTCATGATAATGAAATTGTGCATCGTGATCTGAAGGTAATTCCTGGTTTAACTATATTAATATGAGATAAGCCATGTGCAGACAGTGTTAATTGGCTTTCATGAATTGTTGAATAGGAGATTTAGATGGAACTTGATGCTATGATCACCGACAAAAGCCAAAGGATTTGAGTTATTAGTTTTCTAACAACCTTATGAATGCACAGAACAAGTGAAAACCAAGGAAGATGTTTGAAATACGCACTTTTTTATAAAAATTACATTTATAAGAATACCGAGGCTTCAAATTGCTTCAAAAAAATGGGAATTTAAGAATAACAATGGAAAGCTATGAAGCTGGGGAAAAATGTTACAGTCAAATTTGCATAGTTCGAACTCGTGTAATTCGAACTCTATCTAACTCGAAGAAATTCTCCGTCCCTTCAAGGATCACTAATGAACCAATTCCTGTAAAACAAACCTCTATAATTCGAATTTTTTATAATTCGAACATTTTCACACTTTCCCAGGGTGTTCGAATTAGACACCAGCTCGAGTTGACTGTAGTATTTTTATGAAATGAAATAGTGTACTGGTGGACTAAAGTTAAGCAGTTCAGTTGTTGAGATATTCAGTCCCTGCATGCACGAAAATATTTCAATAAAAACTTCATTGTAGAACTGGCTTACCAGTCTCTTTACTACTTGCATTGTCTTTTGTCCATTGCAGCCAGAAAATCTTTTGTATGGAAGTCCAGCCGACGATGCTCCTTTGAAAATTGCTGACTTTGGCTTGTCCAAAATGCTAAGCAGTGATGCCACGATGCAAACTGTCTGCGGTACCCCTGGTTACTGTGGTGAGCATGCGTCGTTTTTAATAGCTACAAACTATCCAGTCATTTTATAGCTGCTATACAACCATTTTTTTTTAAGAAACCAAGCTTGGGATCAGTACAAAGTCTATTAATTTTTGTTCGATTTTAGTACTAAAAGATTTTTGTTTTGATTATTCTAATTTCCATCAGTTTCTTAAAATTGAGGGGGCTAGTACCACAGTTCCTTGATCTGTTTTCTCATCTAAGGGGACCGCTCAGACGGTTTCTGTAAGAAGAATTCGTGTAAGATTCGTAAATATGCACATATAATAAAGGTTCTACAAAACATTCTTTGTTTTAATCTCTTTTTTATATAGGCCTTTCGAAATGAAAATTTCGAAGCAAAGCTCCCTTTCGATCAGAAAGAACTCAACAAGCTATTGCGTTCTTTATTCGATTTAAGCGAGAAAGCAAAAAAGATTTAGTTATTTCCCTAGTCTTAATTGTGATTTTATCACCTGATGGTTCGTTGATAGATAAACCCCCGTTCTTCTTCAGTGTAAACCATCATCCCTCCCATAAACCGTAAGCAATTTTGTGAATACACGTCCAATAACCAACGGCAGAACATCAGGACACTGCACAGGAGGCTCGCATCACTTCACTGCAGTTGGTGGTAGCAACCCTTGTCGTTCTCGTTTCATAGGGCCTTTCTGTTAGAAACTTTGCTGTTATGTTTGTGGCTTGTTATTAATTGTCTACGAACATATATTTTCACAGCACCCGAGGTTTTAAGAGGAGAAGAGTATGAACCAGCCATTGACATGTGGGCCGTTGGAGTCATCACATATATCTTGTATGTTGTATATGTTGCATTAACTAGCTAAATTTCGTTAATGATTCGTGGTTGATTCGATGATAGGAGCCCCTTTGCATCTCTCTTTCGAGTGAGCCAACGCGAACGTAATTATAAAAACAATGTCTTCTGTGAGAGTCAGGATTTTTCTCCCGAAACCTGTTTATTGCAATTCGAGTTTCTTGCAGTTACCCCTTCACCTTTACGTACGGCTTTAAGGGCTCGTGCCTGCATTTTAATGAATCTACAGAATGCGTGCGATGTTGAATTTTTCCCATTTTTGCCCTTTGAGATGCGTTCATGACAACTCCTTGATTTCTTTTTCTCTCTTTTCCAGACTTTGTGGGTTTGAGCCATTTTACGATGATAGAGGAGACCAAGCCATGTTCCAAAGGATTTTGCAATGCGATTACGAGTTTATGTCGCCGTGGTGGGACGAGGTTTCTGTGAATGCAAAGGTATTTAGTTATCTTTCACTTATCTATCCGTCTTCATACAGTGAAATCTATAGGATGTCTAAAACAACATTTGTTGCTATAGCCTACCGATAATTAATAAGTCTTGTTAATTATTAAAATTATTAAATGTATGTTAATTGTTGACGGTATTTCCTCGTCGAGGAAGTTTATTAATCTTGGAAAATTTTTTTGGGGGGGCCTAATCGAAGGGGGCGTTTATTTCAAAAGTTGGTAGCCTAAGGGCGCGTTTATTTGAGGGAGGTGTTTAATCAAGGGGGGCGTTTAATCGAGGAAATACGGTATGGGCTTCTGACATGAAAGGATCTTTAAATAAGTAACAAGTATTTTATTGTGATTTTATTGTGATTGAAATCTTTCTCTTCTTTAGGACTTGGTTAGCAAACTCGTTGTCAAAGATCCGAGGAAAAGATTAACAGCAAAGCAGGCATTACAGCACCCATGGGTCCAGGTATTTCATCAATCATACATCGGCTGTTTTTCACATCGTAAATTCTCTTTTAAGCCCCCGCCTCAAGTAAGCTCCCCTAATTTATTAAGCCCCCCTCTCCATTTAGCCTCGCTCTCAAATGTGTCAAAAGTAAGTAAGCTTGATAAAAAGCAGAGATTTGATTTATTTGTCGTTGAATAGTTCTCTTCAAATCGCAATTCAGTACATTTATGTACTGTGGACAAAAAATACATTTATGTACTAAATACATTTAAAAAAAAGAATTGATTGAGTAATGTTTTCAGTTTTGCTTTTTATTTTAAACTATTTATTAAGCCCCCCTCTCTTATAAACCCCTTTTACGAGTTCGAAAACAATAAGCCCCCGGGCTTAAAAGAGAATCTCTTCGGTCACAACTTTTTTGTCTTACATTACAGTAAAACTTTGATATGTTTACTGTCGTTTAACATGAAATGCTCCATGCCTGGAAGGTCCATTTCCCTAATATCAACTATAGCCTTATATATGTTTCAAGTTTGAATTCAAGCTCAAACTTTAAACCGAGAACTCGAAACTCTGTTACTTCAAGCAACTTTAAGCATATTTATATTTTCTCTCAGTGTTTGACCTGTCGAGTTTTCACTGTAATGCAGTTATATCTGGATAAGTTATCTCCATTTTTCAGGGCAAGGGAGCGAATTTCAAACACATGGAACAGACTCATGAGAAGTTGAAAGAATTCAACGCTAAACGAAAATTAAAAGCCGGCATGCTCAGTGTTCTGGCAGTAAGTGAGCTCACCAAGGTAAGAAAGTAAGCACACTGCTGCAAAAGATGCTGTTTACATGATGCCTCGCTTCTTCATTGCTGGTGTTGGCACGTGTACTTGATGCTATAGCAGTATTTACAGTAGATGTCGATTTTACTCACATAAGGCAAGAATATAATGGATTACTTGTAGTTGTTTTTTTGCTAGCAATCGTTTATATTTTGGTAGATAAGAAGGGTTGTATTTCTGGCTTATATGGGTCCGCTGCAGAGAGTAATTAAAAATATAATTGTGTTTAAGTTTTTTTGGTAATAATCATGTTTTCTCGTTTATCAAAAGCAACTCACCAAAAATGCTGTCAATCCATTCAGCTGTCAATTTAAAAAAAAAAATTGATACAAGATAACGATGCTTACAGTCACCATTTTTGCTCTTTTCGGAAGAGATTCGATGCTTTTTGCAAAAAGGATCCACGTCGCTTTCCTGTTCTCTGTTTTACTGTGTCCTGTTTTACTCCCTTGATAAAGCATTGGTTCCAGCGATAAGAAATGGAAATTTGTCTGTTCCAAGAGGTTAACTACCCTGACTAAAACGTGTTCACTTTCTGTGTGCCGCATTTGATTTCCGTTTCGCATCTACACAATGCACATATGCATTGGAGTAATTTTTAGATTAATGTCCTTTGATTTTTCATATGACTTGTTACATTTGACCTTAAACATTTTATGGGGTGTTTGTCGCAAATAAAATCCAGGTTTAGGAATTTTAATCATAGTTATATCCAGTGACCAACTTTCAGACATTATTTTCACATTATAATATTCATACGAAAACATTATTATACTCTTGACTTATAATCCATATTCCTGAGATGAAAATCCCAGAAATGTGACTATTTTTCCGTTTCTATCTTGACTCAAGTTTTCGATATCAATGTACAAAGTGCGTTGTTTGCATTCAGAGGATGGTTGATTGAGGATGCTGCAATCAGACTCTCGAAACAAAATACCGTAAATTCTCTTTTAAGCCCCCCGGGGGGCTTATTGTTTTTCAGTACTTTAAAGAGGGGGCTTATTAGAGAGGGGGGGCTAAATTGAGAGAGGGGGCTTAATAAATATTTTGTAATAGAAAACCATTTTCAGTGGTGGAAATACATTAAATAATACATGAAATACATTATTCAATGAAGTCTGTGTGAAAAACGTTTATATCTACAATACTAAGCCTAAGTGATTTGAATTTGAATTTGTTGAGAAGTACTGAACGACCAATGAATAAAATGAAAATCTCCGTTGTTTGTCAAGTTTACTTATTTTGGCATCAGTGAAGATTGGGGGGGGGCTAAATTGAGAGGGGGGGCTTATTAAATTTTTCCTTCTGAAAAGGGGGCTAATTAGAGAGGGGGGCTTAATTGAGAGGGGGGGCTTAATAGAGAATTTACGGTACTGGTAGACCAACCTACTGCTACGTCCTATTCCTATCTGACCCAAAATCGATAATAATAGTAGTAATAAAGTCGTGGCTGGCTGTCCAGTACTATTGGGCTGTTCAGTACTATTGGGCTGTCCACTACTCGAAAAACTGACAGCTATATGACAAGGCAGCGGGCTACCTAAATTGGAATATGCAAGCATTACCATTTTCCAGCTGAACGTTTTGCATCAATTGGTGGGCATTGCTATGACCTTGGCACAATGGCAAGAACTGTACAGCATTACAAGCAATGAACAAATTATAGAAGTCTGCATATCCAAGCAAAGAAAAGTGAACACTCGAAGGAAGCTCGTTTCACACGGTTTGTCTTTCTTGTTTTTATACTTTTACCTATCACACTTATTTAGTCTTTAAATAGGTCATTTACATTTCATTTTGGCTAATTTAACAGTATTGTTTAAATTATAAACTGTTTTTTCTTTATCAAGGCATTTTGAATAGATCTGTTCTTGAACTTGTCATGACGTGAGGGTGAATTCACTTCCCCACCATCCAAACAGTCTGGGATCAAACCAGCCTCCTTTTGAGGCCGCACTTTTTCTCTCAACCAACCTACACAACCGAAACTTTTCTCTCAACCTGCTACCACAACCGAAACATGACAGTCTTCATTCAAGTTTATATCCAATTTACATTCTTGTCTCGTTGTTGCCGTTGATTGTGTTGAATAACATCCCAAAGTGGCAATCTTTCCACGACTAGGCCCTTGGTCTTTACAACATGGCGCCCATGAAAATGGGTTATGACAAGAAAAGCGACTCCTACTACAACAACAGCAGACATGAAGTATCCACCAAACTGAAATAAAACAAAATAATCAGCTTATCGGTAAGAGCGTTTGCAATATTTCAATATTAATTTCTTACATTGATAACGTGTAATAGCACCCGAAGGCCGCTTAGCTACAAAACAAAAGAAACAATGAACAAAAGAACAAACTAATAAATAGTGACAAGTAAGTAAAATAAGAATCGATGACGATTCTAGCGTTGCACATCAACATACTCTGCTCAGTTGCAACAAGAACAACTGAAGTGGGCTTTATGAAAATTTCGCAGATGTCGCAACAGGTTTTGCCCCACCGTCAATGCAATTCAATGGCGAGGACAATATTCCACGCTATATATAAAGCGTTATATTTTTCCATGTAAAAGTTGTCCATCCCGTTAATTCCGACAATTAGATATTCATCCTGAAATTCGCAATTCTATAGCCAGTGCAGTCAAATATGCATAGTTCGAACTCGTGTAATTCGAACTCTATTTAGTTCGAACGAAATTCTCCGTCCCTTCAAGGATCACTAATGAACCAATTCCTCTATAATTAACATAAAACAACCTCTATAATTAAAACTTTTTGTAATTCGAACATTTTCACGCTTCCCCAGGGTGTTCGAATTAGACAGAGTTGACTGTAGTCACAATGGCATTCCCTACCCTTCAAAGTACCGTGACACGTTAAAAAGCCTCCTGGGCTTGAAATCTTTCCTATCTCTGTGATGTATACAGAGGAATGGGATAGCAGGTGGAGGGATACACGCATTTTTTTTATAAGCAATTTCAACTCGGGCTCAGTACCAAAAATTGCTTAGCTGGAAGGCAAATTTGAGTACTCAAAATTGCTTGGCAATTGCTTAACTTTTTGTTCGTGTTTTTTGAAAATAGATTAGAAAAGGTAAATATAGGGCCATGTAATTGGTAATCTGCCCTCAACTTGTTGACTTTAAATACTGAAAATACAATTTTTCAAATTGCTTAGCAGTCTTCAATCCAGTACTAAAATTGCTTAACTTTTTGCCTTGCCGAGTAATGCCTTGCTTATAAAGCAGTTGCTTATAAAAAAAATGCGTGTAGCATTTAAAAAGAAAAGGGTACTTTAGTTTGCCTTCAAAAATTTTTTTCCTTTTTCCGACGTCCTTGCAAAACTACATCGGCTCCATCAAAGGTTAGCGTTCAAAGCTCATTAAATATTTTTATTGTGCAAATAACATCAGCTGTAAAGATGAATTGGTTTCGAAATGTTCACCGTTTTGTTATCTTGCGTTTGAAAGTCCCGCGTGTTGTGTTTTCTGTTGTCCGTTTGGCGTAAGAGCAAATTACCTTGTAAGCATTATATTATAGCAAATTTGAATTAGCGAAAACAGGTGGGTTTTAGAATGCGTCGAAGTTGTGCGCTGTGTTTACTTAAATTTGAACAGCAGGTATTTTTTCCCCCTTAATACATTAACATCATTTATCGATTTCATTGAAAAATTTCATCGATTCCCCTTGATTTGATTTGGTCATGCTTGCTCATTGATGCCCCAGATTTGGCCCATGATAACTGGAAACCCCAATGACTCGTGGAAATTTCTGGAATCAGACCTTTTTAGGCACGTTTTAGTTGACGGAAAGTAGCATTGACATGATTCAATCGATGACCGTGCACGTTTTTTATTTTATCATAATACCGTTTATTTGAACTTGATAAAAAGGCTCTGAACGATAAAGAAACTTTTAAAAAAACGTGTGGAAAATCTAAAAATCTACGGCGTCGCCTCGCGCCTCGCGAGCTTCATACCTTTCCGTCAGAACTGCACACGGACCGTATCTAATTATATAACGGAAAGATTTAATAATTAGTAACTCTGTTCTGCTTCACCGTATGATACGCTGAAACAGAACAGAGAAATAAAATACTTCCCGTGAAAATTCAAAAAGCTTCCAACTTCCTATATGTTCAACGAGAGATGCTAATCACTAAATGTATGCTATTAGATTTTTGCGAGATTTTGATGTTTACGTATTGTATTAGTAATTGCTGCAAGTTGTATAGTAGTGGTTTTATGATACTGATGATAGATAACCTAACGTAGATGCCCAACAACAAATTTATCTTACCTCAACATAGAAACCATACATGTTAAACATATATCTCCCTTTGGGACTGTCTTTGCTTGAATTGCCGCCATGTTTATTGTAGGACACTGAAGAGTTTGTTATATTCAATAAAGATTCTTGCAGATAATGATAGCCATTTTTAGCTAGATTTGGGTTGGGCTCTGTTGCATTTTGGTTATCCACGGTATCATCTTGCACACACGATTGCACGAGCAATGCGAACAAGAGGAAATATTTACAGCAAGGTATATCTGCTGCCATCAACTCTTCGATTCTCGATTTAAAGTTGCCCAGAATTTCTTGCTTCCCTTACAACCAATTCTTGTTTTTCTCTTTGCAACCATGGAAAATGGAATACGATCTCACCTTTGATGCCAGCAACGAGACCTAGTAGCAAGCAAGTAAAAAATTTTAGCGTCCACGTGCAAAACAGCTTTTAAAAGAACATCTGCCCAACTGAAGCAAAGCAATGCCTGTGTTATCTTTTTCTGATTTTTGCTATCATAATCGGCTTATTTTGTCGAGATCTTCTTTGTTGCTTTCCTGTTTGAATATTATATTTTGTTTTAGTGCACGCCTGGGGTTTTGTTCGTAAAAGCTTAATGAGGACTTAGTCACGAAAACGAGGCTATCGTTATTTCGTAACCTTTAATGTCAGACTAGCTCCAACCGCGATATTCTAGCTAACGGTACATTGTAGCTCCATTGAAAACTCTTTTGCATGGTCTGAAAATAGCACGAACCCAAAAGTTCTTTTGGCACATTATCTTTTGTTAATAGCCAACATTAGGCATTAATATCTCGGCATGGGAGCTTCAAAACTTCTACAATTGTACTTCTCTGAAATGGTGATTTTAATGAAAGTAAATTTAGCTTTCCACATGAATTATTAACATTCATGTTGAAAAATTAATGTCTTTCGCCACACATAATAATTAGATATAAAAAAGAATCGCAGTGAAGTTTCTGAACTAAAAATTTACATTTTTCAAACTAATTACTTTATAGTACAACTTCGCTTTTAGTTTTGATAAACACTCGATATGACCTTATTATCATTAATGTTATTATTAAATACCGTAAAAGCTCTATTAACCGTCCTTTCTGTTACTCTAATATGCCTCCTTTTGAAACGAGATTTTGAATTGAGCCCCCTGTTTTTGAATTGCGAACGATTGACTACTTCATCAAAGCTCGTGAAAGTTATTTTGCAAAAATTTGTTATGAAACTTGTTTAAGAATTTTATTGAGCACCTTCTAACCCCAACTCTGGAACATCGAAGATTAACGAAACCCCCCCCCCCCGAGGGGGGTTAAAAGAGCTTTTTACTCTAAATGATTCGTAAACAGGAATTTGATTTGATTGGTACACGCTACTATCCCAGATGTCCCGCGTGATGGTGATACGTTGTTGTATTGTATTGCCTCTCTTCCCGGGTTCTCAAATAGTCATGTCAATAGTGAATCAAATTTGATTTTTTATAAACTTCGTATCGTTCACCTTGTTGGTTGTTTATATTTTGTGTCTGATTCTTTACACCACGACAGGTACTACGATATTCTTAATAGGAATCCTCGGTAATTAAAAGCCATAGAGCAATGTATTATATTTAACCGACCTACCTGGTTTCACTTGGGTCTTGTTTGAATTTCTATCTGCTAAATCTTTCGCATTATTGGAAATGATAGCAAATAAAGAAGCCTAGGCCTTAGAAGCTCGTCTCGTATTTTGACTTCTGTTTTGTTTTGTGACCAAATGACTTAGAATGCCTCGCAGGTGACTTGAATTAAGCTTTATGCATAAAAAGAACATTCTATCTCATGCTATTATCCAGATTAAATTAGAAATAAATCTAATTCCTTTATTGGTTGGTGGTCTCAATTTATGATTCAGCCATTTCCATGATGATCTACGGTATTGTGGTTAGACAAGCTCGGTTCAGCAGCTAGCTTCGCAGCATCAGTTTATTTTAGAAGTTAAAAAGCATTGAAAAGTCTTTCAGTTCAGAGTTGCATTTAAGAGGATTAAAATTGATCTCTTAGCTATAAGTCCTATTGTTTCTTGAGAAGTCTACTTTTGTAACCTGGATCGGCTGTGAACTGATAAAAACACCAGCTTGTAGTCGGACGGAAAGTTTTCAGTTCACACCATTTTTTGTCAACCAAGACGCCGCAAATCACTACTTCATGTAAGGTTTTGTTTTGATTCGAGAATGTTCAGTGTCGTTCAGTTAGATGTTCAATGCGCTTGACCCATTGAACTAAGAGGATAATCTTAAAAATAATTAAGTTCATCTTAGATTTATGGTTTGACCTTGGCTTGAAAGTATACGAAGGATATAAAAACGTGCGTATGCACTAGACTCACTACATTGCGTTCCTATGCCTCGCTCGTTTTTGCTCATTGCGACCAATCTCCTCATTGCGACCAATTTTTGTCCCTCCAATCATCTCAATAATAGCTTTAATCTTGTAGCATTACATCAGAGCGAGGCGCAAAATTTTTTCCAGAAAAATCGCTTACTTCGAGTTCTGTCTCTAAGAAAACAGAGCACCACTGAAAGAAGTTCTTAATTATCGCAAATTCTCCAACGTAAGCCCCCATCTCCGAACAAGCCTCTATCCCGATATTCATTTGCAATGAAAGTGAGGCAAAGTATCAAGACATGAAGTTGGGGAATGAATGTACAGCAAATAGCAGCAAGTAGCGTGATATCAACACCAGTACTAGCAGTAATAACGCTGCTATATTTCTCCAAACTTGATTTTGATGTTTTGCAAATGTCGTAAGGTGCCACCATCACAGAAAGTAGTACGAAAGGACGGAGGGAAAAGGAAATAATATACTTGTTTGTCTTTATTTACTTCAGAAATTGCTAGTTTTAGATGACGTAATTAAAAGGGTTTACCTGCATCTAGTCTATCTATCGATCATTGAAACATCGTTCTCTGATTGTGACGTAGCCGAAATTAATTCATTAAATCGACGTCACAATCAAAATCTAATCGAAGTATTATAAGTAAGCTGTTCCCGAGTTGGTGATTCACAAATTTTATTGTCTACACTTGGAGTACTTTCAGTGAATCGTCAATAGAGATATTTGTTCGAAAAGTGATTGATACATTTGTGATAATATTACATCAAGATGTCGTCATCTAGTGTTGAAAATCAATGCTTGGATGATCAAATTTTGCGAACTGTTGGGGAAGAAGTCGAGTTGAAGAGTCAACTTACACAGACTCAGAAGAAACTCGAATCTTCCGAAAAAATGAATTCTCTTCTTCTCAAGTAAGTTTGCAATAATCACCAACAATAAAACGGTTAATTGATTTTGAGTTGATGTTTTGTTTAGTTGATTTCTTACGTTGTTTTGTTTTTTATTTATTTTAGAAAAGTGAAAGAACAAAAGGAAGAGATAACAAAAAGGGAAAGCCTCGATGAAACGGTGAATATTCAGCAATCAAAATAAAGCTTTCTTGTTTCGAACACATGGTCTAAATCTAGCTAATGTTTTGAATATTTGTCTATATTTAATAGGTTCTATTTGTTTGCAGATCTCAAGTTTGAAGGGTGATAAGAAAGAGTTGGTTTCTTTAGCCGAAGAGCAAGGAGAAATAATTAAGGAATTGTTTGGTAGGGAAACCCATAAGATCAAAAAGCTCAGAAAGGACAAGGTTGAGCTTGCAAGCAAAGTTGAAGCAAAGAATAACGATCTTGCGAGGCTAAGCGAAGAAATTGAAGCTTTAAAGCGAAAAATTCTTGTCGAAGAAAGCATTAATCAAGAAAATGCTAGTCGACTTGAAATGGCGGAGAATGAAATACAGGAAAAGAGCAAGCTGATTGCATCTAAGGATGACGATCTTGCGAGGCTAAGCGAAGGAAATGAAGCTTTAAAGCGAAAGATTCTTGTCGAAGAGAGCATTAATCAAGAAAATGCTAGTCGACTCGAAATGGCGGAGAATGAAATACAGGAAAAGAGCAAGCTGATTGCATCTAAGGATAACGATCTTGCGAGGCTAAGCGAAGAAATTGAAGCTTTAAAGCGAAAAATTCTTGTCGAAGAAAGCATTAATCAAGAAAATGCTAGTCGACTTGAAATGGCGGAGAATGAAATACAGGAAAAGAGCAAGCTGATTGCATCTAAGGATAACGATGTTGCAAGGCTAAGCGAAGAAAATGAAGCTTTAAAGCGAAAGATTCTTGTCGAAGAAAGCATTAATCAAGAAAATGCTAGTCGACTTGAAATGGCGGAGAATGAAATACAGGAAAAGAGCAAGCTGATTGCATCTAAGGATGACGATCTTGCGAGGCTAAGCGAAGGAAATGAAGCTTTAAAGCGAAAGATTCTTGTCGAAGAGAGCATTAATCAAGAAAATGCTAGTCGACTCGAAATGGCGGAGAATGAAATACAGGAAAAGAGCAAGCTGATTGCATCTAAGGATAACGATCTTGCGAGGCTAAGCGAAGAAATTGAAGCTTTAAAGCGAAAAATTCTTGTCGAAGAAAGCATTAATCAAGAAAATGCTAGTCGACTTGAAATGGCGGAGAATGAAATACAGGAAAAGAGCAAGCTGATTGCATCTAAGGATAACGATGTTGCAAGGCTAAGCGAAGAAAATGAAGCTTTAAAGCGAAAGATTCTTGTCGAAGAAAGCATTAATCAAGAAAATGCTAGTCGACTCGAAATGGCGGAGAATGAAATACAGGAAAAGAGCAAGCTGATTGCATCTAAGGATGACGATCTTGCGAGGCTAAGCGAAGAAAATGAAGCTTTAAAGCAAAAGATTCTTGTCGAAGAAAGCATTAATCAAGAAAATGCTTGTCGACTTGAAATGGCGGAGAATGAAATACAGGAAAAGAGCAAGCTGATTGCATCTAAGGATAACGATCTTGCGAGGCTAAGCGAAGAAATTGAAGCTTTAAAGCGAAAAATTCTTGTCGAAGAAAGCATTAATCAAGAAAATGCTAGTCGACTTGAAATGGCGGAGAATGAAATACAGGAAAAGAGCAAGCTGATTGCATCTAAGGATGACGATCTTGCGAGGCTAAGCGAAGAAAATGAAGCTTTAAAGCAAAAGATTCTTGTCGAAGAAAGCATTAATCAAGAAAATGCTTGTCGACTTGAAATGGCGGAGAATGAAGTACAGGAAAAGAGCAAGCTGATTGCATCATTGCAGGTTTGCATCGAAGAAGAGCAAGGAAAACTGAAAGAGGCAATTGAAGAAAAATGTCTTCTCTTCAAGACAAATTCTGAGCTAAATAAAATACTGGATGGTCATTATAAAGTCTTCAATGAAATTAAGAAAAGGGAAAAAGAAATCCAACAAATGCGGAAGGGTATTAAAGATGAAAATGAAAGAATTCTTGGAAGAATAGAAGAAGTTAGCAAGAAAGCGGAGATAATTGCGAACAAAGCAGATAATTTGAGAGCAAAGAAGAAAGAGAAGAAGTTTTTGGAAATCTTCCGAAGAAGAAGATGAACCTTGTATTTGTATTTTTACACAGAACATAAACGTTATAAGAACAGCAATTTATATTTTTAAGGTTTTACTGAGTACAAGTTTTTTGTACGTTGTTATTGATTGTTCTGATGTTTTACATTGATATTTATTATGGAAATTGACTCATTTATCAAGATGAAAGCTTGTAGTCGGACGGAAAGTTTTCAGTTCGCACCATTTTTTGTCAGCCAAGGCGCCGCAAATCACTACTTCATGTAAGGTTTGTTTTGATTCGGGAATGCTCATTGCCGTTCAGTGAAATGTTCAGTGCACTTGACGTTAACCCATTGAACTAAAAGGATAGTCCTAAAGATAATTAAGTTCCTCTTAGTTTTATGGTTTGATAAGATATAAAAACGTGCGTATGCACTAGACTCACTACATTGCGTCCCTGCGCCTCGCTCGTTTTTTCTCGCTAGTTTGGAGGAAGATTTGAGGCCACGCGGTGGCCAGAATGACACAACACAAACAAACAAAGAGACAAAGAAGATTTTTTCTCGACAAGGACTCGATTATATTCAGCTGCGCGGCCGCTTCGCTTCACTCCGCTACGCAGCAGCATCAACAAATTACTACAATTGCAAATATGTGGGCACCAAATGAGTGGTATGAATACAAATAAATTCATTCATGTCACATTGTATGGTTCAAATATTATTCTAGCTTATCAGTAGATTTTGCAAGGCCAGTAGTTTTTGCTGTGTTAACTCTTTTTCTGCCTTGATCTCGAATCGGTATGCAATGGTGATGATGAACAAAGAGAAGACGACACGGATTTAATACCTTAAACTTCCATCTATTAATGAAGACCCAGATTAATACATTTTCCATACCGTTTAGATTTGGAGTAATGTTTCCAATATCTTTCAACTGCTGTGATGTGAGTGGCTCTCTCATATAAAACATGAAAACGTCGTGACTCCCAACGTAGGGATAGCCTGGGTCGCAATTTGGAGACGACTTTGTAGAAGCACAAGGAGCATCCTCAGGTGTATGTCTTGTCAGTCCATAGGCAATACGTTTCTCTTTCAAGATAGCTGGTCTAAATTTATCCCATCCTTTGCCAAATTGATTATCTTGATGACTTATGGCAACTATTTTACTCACCAAACATTGTCCAGCATATTTGAACTGTGTTTTCATGCTGACGTCTTCTTCTGGAACATGTATGACCATTTTCTCGCTGTTCTTCAGCGGTAAATGTCTCAAGTATTCAACTGCTGCATCTTCTTTAACTAAAACATGTACTTCTTCTTCTTCGATGAAAGGGTGATTTAAATTACTTTCCAGGGCACGAAGAAATTCCATAATTCGCAATTGTATGATCGTATCACTCACTCGAAGACCCCCACAAATAAAGAGATTTTTCTTATATTTCTCAAGAATAAAATAAATGAAATTTGTTACAACAACAAATTTCTTTGAGGCATTAGCATCGCTTAAAGTTTTGTGGCGCAATGCAAATGCCATTGTTGACACGGTCAAAGGCCAAAGGTTTTTGGATAGTAGCCTAATTCGACTCGATAAAGCCGCTGATGCGAAACTTCATATCCAATGGCACTAATTGAAATTCACTGTTTGAATTCTGCCTCCACTCAAAGCGCCATATTGTCCACTGCTCAAGCTCCATGAAGAACCTTGTTGTATTTTCGTTTCGGCCAAAAACCTTCAAACGGCCAAATTTCGTGCATTTCTTTATATGCTGCACTTTTGCACAGTCAATTAAAACATTATCAAAGACTCTATGTAGTCAGGGCAGGGGTCTGGGGTCTTAGGGTCGGGCTGCGAAATGGCCTGTTTACGCGATCTTGCCAGATCATGCCGAGATATCCCGGAAGCGGAGATGTTTTTATTCCATGCGTTTACGTGCTGGCTTGGCTGCTGAGATGAGATGATGAAGTTTTTGGAACTCATTTTAACAAGGAAGTTCTCCAAATCTTAGGAGCTGCACGTGGGTTTTTAAAAAAGAACATGGTTAAGTGTAAGTGTGTAATTAAGAAATCATAGGCTGATGGGCACATGGAAAAAACTTTGGGCAAGCTATCGAGCCATGTATCCAAACAATTTCAATGAAACAATTTCCTAATTTGCAGGGCAATAACATAATGCGCACTACATACTTTTCATGAAGGGTCTACTTTGTATGGATTAACTATGTCATTTCAGGAATTACCAGATGGTCGAAGAATTTCTGTGCGGACAATAAAACAATGCAAACTTGGGACATTCTGTCCACTGCGGCCGGCCTTTTTGCCTGCAGAAAACTCAGCCCAGCTTTACACTCAGTTTTACTGTCAGGCTAGGGAAAACACAGTTTTACGGCCAGTACATCTTGTCCTGTCCGAGCAAGTGTCGCAAGATAGGGTAGAAGTAGAAGAAACAAAGATAAGAGGGCCCGGACAGGTGGGAACCAAAGAAAGAGCAGCAGGCCAGTCTCTCTCTCTCTCTCTCTCTCTCTCTCTGGAACGCTTGCGTCACTGGGGCATCGCGTGGTGAACCAAGACCTGCCAAAGTGGCCCAATACTATAACTACCACTAACTACCTTTAGCTATTCTAAGCTCCACCTTTTCTAAGTCACGTTCTACTATCTTTAACCATGTTAGTTTTTGACCGCCTTTTGACTTTTTTACTGGTCTTTGTGCTTCTCTGAGTGTCTTCTTTGCTGGAGTACTTTCTGAAAGTCTCGGTAGATGCCCGTACCAATTCAGCCTTCTCTCCTTAACCTTTCTGGTCCACTTTTGAATTCTAGTTTTCTCATTTAGATCGTCGTTTGAGATCTTCTGCGGCCACTTTATGTCCAGGATTTTCCGCAGTAAGTATCGCCAGAAGACATCTATTGTTTTTTCATGATGTTTTATCGTGGTCCATACATCTTAATTTTATGGCTCCATAGCTCACTATTGTGGAGTAGTCTATGGACTAGTGGTCTGGAAACGAACCAGTCACCTGTTTTCGACTGTTGATATAGATCATTAGCGGTTTCGTTGATTTTATTTTGAATTTTACATTTGCATTGCAAAGCAGAAGAAAGTACATTATGTTGCAGGGAAGAATTTATCAATATGGCAACTGACACAAGGAAATTGCCAAAGATTCAAAGGGAAATTGATGAATTGAAGCGAAAGGTAATGACTTAAATTTGGTAAATTGTTCTTAAATGTCGCAGATGTAAAATTACAAATTTAATTACCTATACATTGGGTTGAGTTGGTCAGCAAATAAGCTAAGTTAAGTTAAGCGCCTATATTATAATATAGGGGACAAACATTCTGGGGCACCCAGGATTTTTACTTGATTTACTTGATTTACTTGATCCAGCGACGAATAATCTCATCGCTTTCGAACTACTGGGGCAGAGAGGCCTCTCTGGCCTATAGTTTGCCCCCTGCGCTTCTTCATTATTGCATCTATTTTTCCTTTAAACGTGCATTTTTGCAAGTTTTACACGCAAATAGTTCATTCCCCTCCCCCAATGCTGTCTCTAGAGGCAGTTGTACCCAATATCGCCAAAATTCTTTTTGCTGGGCGATGAGAAAAGACTGTTGCACAAGACAATATTGTTTGGGGGTGGGCAAAGTTGGGGGTCGCATTCTGCTCACAGGGATGAAAGTCCCGGGGACTTTTGTCCACTATTGTAGGCCTAATGATCCACAATAGGGGACAAAAGATAAAAACGATGAGATTATGATTATTATAATGTTAATCTTGTATTTATTTGTGTTATTTGTAGATTGACGACTTACGTGGCAGAGATTTACCTGATCTTGGAGTGACTTCTCCGGAAAGAAGAGTCGCTTACAAAAAGTATGTTTTTGTTTTCTTTTGCAGTCAAGTCCTTTGACTCAAGTGACTAATTTGCAGCTTTTTGAAGGGACTTGAAATGTTCGAGTGACATGCCTTGATAACAGGTTCTCGGGTTTCCGTATGGCATTTATTTGCAAATTTGTATTTCATGGAAAATTTCCTATCAGATTTTCACCCATTAGATATGAAGACAAATACTTCAGGTGTGCAACAGTCTCTGTCTTTCCAGGCACATCATGCAGCTGTCATAATATACAAAATCTAATTCTTTGACTTTCTTTGGACAAACATAACTTGCTTTCTTATACCAAATGCATCAATGGAAATGCAGCAATGAGCTATGTTTGGTGTTTCATCAAAATTCTTTTCCAAATCTTTAAAAACAGGAGAGAGAAGGCCAGACTTGTGAATTAATGTTGTCCATTTTCTTATGCAAGGTGGTATTGTGATGTCCTTGTGTTTTTAATTATTGAGGAATTATTACTCTTGAAAAACCTAATTGTTGTAAAAAAGAACGAAGCGATTTGGTCAAGTATATGTAAATATTGCTTAAATTTACGGCATTATGGTTCTATACAGTGTATATGCTAGTTTCTGAAAGATTTTTGTGCAACATACCCTGTCCTACATGATGGGAACAGTGGATGCATTTTACTTAAATATTGTTGAAAAGAATGAGTTTGCTGATTTGTAACTATTGTATCTTATTTGTCAGTAAACTTGATGGTAAAGTTCTTCAAAATTGTTATATTTGTTGATGTTCTATCACATGCTATGGACTGGCTTGTAGACAGTTGTGCTTGTTGGCAGCATCATTCCAGAGTTAAATGCAACTCTGGAATGATACTACACCAGGATCAGGTCCATATGGTCCCTTACCTCTGAAAAACCCCACAGAATTGACAAATTGACAATTTCCTTTTGCAAATAGGAACCTTTAGAAACTGTTGGTCTATTACTTGTCATCATCTATACATATGTAGTTTGGATTTGTTGTATTTAGGGTTGGAACAGGAAAAATAACAACTGAAGCCTTTTACTCTTTTCTTCACAAATATATACAAAACATAATATTCTCAAGCTAAACCAGCAGTTTAGTTATACATCCACAACTGTACCTTTCTTTCTATCTCGTGAGAGTCTATTTTCCTATCTAATTCTCTATACGTTTTACTGTTAAATGCCATAGATTACGTGATTGTTATACGTAAGTCCGTTTCCTTTAGCAACAACAACAACCTTTAAAACAGGATTAAATCTCAGGCGATTGTTGCTTGACTGGATTGGATGCTTTTATTTGTTTGTTTTAGGTCAACTGATCTCAAGGCAGATGTATTTGATCTTATTTATCAAGTTGGGCAATTATCCTTGGTAAGTATATTAACTTTTGCATCTATTGCAAGATTTGTTTGTGGACACAAATTACACTTGTTTTATTTAACTGTTTCACACCATAATTGTTCCTGGTTTTAATGATGTCTCGACAAAAAATGTTGTTTTTTCGGAATAATATCACGTTACTTAATGATTACCGTATTTACTCGAGTGAGCGCTGCCCCGTATGAGCGCCGCCCCTGAATGAGCGCCGCAGTTATCTTTTTTGTAAATGCGGCGCTTTGAAGACCCATCGTCAACCAACAAAGCAGTATGGAAACCCCGTAAGTATGGAGCCTTCCTCTTGTTTATCAACAAGATGATCAACAAAAATTCATGTAACTACGTAGGCGCTTCGTTGATAAACAAGAGGAAGGCTCCATACTTCCGAGGTCTGCTTTGTTGGTTGAAAATGGATCTTTAATTGAAAAAACTTAGAATTGTTAGAATCAAACAGGAAAAACATTGCAAATCTTAAATCAACCTCGGGAATCTATTTTCTTGTATCAAAACACACTTACGTATTTCACAATCAATGGCTGACTCTCTGAATGGTGGACCCTCTCTCACTGGTTGAATCTCTCACTGGTTGACTCTCTCAATGGTGGACCCTCTCTTTTCGTTACAGAAGGATGAGAGATTACCAACTGCTGAATTTGAAGCTAAGAAAAGCCAGGAATGCAGAAGGTTAGCTGCAATGAAGGTTTGTGTATAATTACAAATTATATCTATAGATTCGTGTTGTCTATGCTGGTACCACAGTGCTCGATGTACAGAAGTACAGAGCGATAATAGAGTAGAAACAAGAAAGTAGACTTAGTTCTCTGTAACTCAAAGTTTCATGCTTACGCAATCATCAGACAGACTTGAACTAAGTCTACTTTCTTGTTTCTACTCTAATTACAAATTATAATTTTCATTCAGTATTTTCAGATACCTGGGATTGTTCAAACACTGGATAACACAGCATTAGCAATATATAAACAACATTAATAACCTATTAAATATTATATTTCTTATTCAGGAGCAACTGGAGAAAATATCACACCAACTTGAGCCAGATGAAATGGAAGAAGAGTATTTGAGGTTTGCATACACAGCTTAAACCTGGAATGGTAGAATATGGAATGGGAAGAGTATTGAGGAATATTCCACCACATTCACTCATTATCTTCAATATTCCTTGTCATTCCGCATTATTTTGCTTATTCCGTTTTTTGTTGTATCCCTTTGTAATAATTGGTCTTTACTGTTAGATGGGTGAAATACTTACCTGGAGGTCCACGCGATCTCGTTCTGCGACCCCATCCTTCCGTAAGGTCTCTGTTACTTGGTTCGACGTAAAATGTCAAAAAATTTACATTTAAACACATTTACTGAGTGATTTTCATGAATAGCTCAACGTTAAACTTCATTATGATGTGCAACAGAGTTCTTTAAGCACGACAGAAATGAACAACGTACACACCGTATTACATCTATTAAACGAGAGTTGTGGGCGTTTATTATTTCCAGCATTTTTAGGGGGCGTTTATTTCAGTGGTCAGCAGCCAAAGATAGACATTAAAAGTACATTCCATGCATTTAGGCCCGAAGGTCTTCGCCGTTCACTGAGCTTTTTTTCAGCGTTTGGCGTGGAAACTTGTGAAAAATTTCGGCCTACGTAAATTTTGAGAACGTTTCCTAACTATTTAAATTTTTGGCGTACGAAGACGCGTTTATTTCAAAATATGGCCTGCTGAGGGAGCGTTTATTCTAGTCTAAGCCATGGGCGCTTATTCGAGGAGGGACTTTAATAGAGGAAGTATGTAATATTATGCTTGCGTAAATATAAATTGTATCATGTCTGTGTTAAAATATTAGAAGTAGAATCATGTTCGTGTTAGTTATATTGTTTTCCTGTGATGTACTTGTGACCGTGTCGTTTGTCTATGTTATATCCGTTGTTGCTGTCACTATTGATTGATGTGTCATATTATGATTGTTTTAACTTATGCGAATTTATAATAGTATTTTAGTTTAATGATTGATCTCGAGCAAGCAACATCTCGTGTTCTCTTGAGTTATACCTGCTTTACCCAGCCACGCTACAAGTACGGCAAGTCAATGCATCTACACAACTGATTCAACGCCAACTCACGAACTCATTGAAAATTAATGTTTTGATATAATTGACGAAATTATCTGCGGTTTTCTTCTCATTCATCTTTCCCAATCACTTGTGAATGAATAATATAGTAACTAAAAACATGGTCTAGTCAAGTGATGTCAATTAATCAAAAACAATAACTTTGAAGTTGTTTCTGTTCTCTTGCCATTTTGAAGCATTTTGAGTGTGGCTCTTGGTTAAACACGGCAGCAATCGTTGATAACTCAGTGTACATTGAAATCGTCCTTTCACTTGGCATCATCTCCTATATATCACCAAGTGAACATAGTATGAATTAATCTTATCTGATAATAATGGAATTGTTGCCGGTTATTTATTTCATTGAGCCACGTAAACAATGCTCCTTTCTGTTAAATTTGCAGCAAATTTATGGACGGGCAAGCACCATCAGTCAGTGATGTGAATTCGGTCCATGATAAGGAAGAAGAGTGAGTATGTTTTGTTGTTTACTCTTATAATGTCATCCGAATTTATGCAAGTTCCTTTATACGTAGTTGCTGAGACGTATTTAAACTGCAATATCAATAAATGCGTACGCAAACTGCAACGAGTATTAGAAATTCAGTTTTTGTACATTTGCATAAAATAAGCTGCAGTTCATTCCTTTCTGTCTTATTCTAGCGATGGCGAGTATGAATCAGATGAAGACTCTATTAAGGTATTGAGAACTTTTATCACAACCTCGGTTCAGTGATGCGAGCAATGCATGTGAGCTTGCTCGTGTTATAAGAGGCTTCAAGCTGTCGAAAGGCGAGCCTCTCTTCAATGCAAACCAAAAATAATGCTCGATTCATTGGGGAATTTTATATCGACATTAAATTGCATTTAATTCACAATGTATATATTTTTATTTACTATTTGATACTAGATTGATAAAGTGGAAGCTCTCAGTGATGTCAAGGGTGAGAGGCCTGGTGATTTAGTTTTCAAGAAGGGCGATATTCTTACCATTCTTGAAGTCAGGTAAGGCTATTTTTGGAGTGATTTTTTTTCGCATATTCAACCTAGTGGAGGTGGAAGAAACTTAACGAACTTCAATCGAATAGAGTGTATTAATCAAACAATATAAAAATCGAAATATAATATTTTATATTTTTTTAAAGATCTTTTTTCTTCAACAAAATGATCAAGCTTCTGGTTTATGTTTCAAATTAGGATAATTGCCCGAATAAATATTTGTCAATAAAATAAGGAAATATTTCGAACCATTTCAACTGTACTTTACCATCCGGAAAATGTGCGTCGACGGTGTTTCTGGTTCCTCATAGTGTGGAAATACGCAGATACGAGATACGAAACCTTATTATGTCAAGATTTCATTTTTTTATTTTTGTTTTGCACTAGAGATGACGGGTGGTGGATTGGTGAGGACAAAGATGGCAATCAGGGTTTCGTACCCAGAACACTTGTGAAGGTTAAATCATACGAAAGACCGCCAATCGAGAAAAAGCGAAGGCAAGTATCAGATTCACTACTTTGCGTCCCTGTGCCTCACTCGTTTTTGCTCGCTCCCTTTTGTTGAGCGAGTTACGAGCGAGGCACAGGGATGCAATGTAGTGAGTCTAGGCAAGTATAATATGTAAATGCGATAATGGTTTAGCTGGCTTGTAGCTCGACAAATAACTGTTCTTTTAATTACGCTCCTTTTATTCATTATTGATTAGTGTGCTTTGCTGATACAAGCACAATATTTTGCATATCTAAAGTTGATCCGAACTGATTGTCCCACACGCTCAGCACGTATTTTTCTTCATTATTCATCGTCGTCAAATGGCATGTTTAAATTTCATATTAGTTTTGATTTGCTTGTATCTTACTTTTATATAGTGGAAAAGATCTGTGGGAATCATTGAAGATGTCAAAACATAAGGTTGGTTCGACATTATTTGATTATTTGATATGGCAGGTTGATTCCACTTAGTTGAAAATCTTATCAACTCTTTTGAAGAATTATTTAGTTTCGGATCTCCGGGAAAGTTGGTTTCCGCATTCTAGAATTGCAGCGGCAAATTTCGAAGTTTTGCCTTGAAAAGTACAATTGAAAATCAGTTGAAAGATTGCTTTTGCCTCTATAATTTCCTGGAACGGATTCCGGAATAAACTACCAAAGTAATTAGCAAAGAATTTCAGCACAAAAAGGCCCTATATCGAAGGTTATCTTCTGTTTGATGAGTTTCCTTTTCAAAATTGTTTTTGGTTTCCTTTGAAGTTCATTTCATAGTTCAATTCAAAGTTTTGGCGAAACTTCATTGCAAGTCAATTAATTGAGAACAGTGGCAGTTGAAACAGAAAATTTTCCTAATCATTTCCCAAATTCTGTCTTATTGTTTGGTTTGGAACGGTTCGTTGACAGAGTTGTATGGCAGGTTTTCACAAGGAAGCAACTTTCTATTCTTATCGCCATCCATTGGACAACTTGTTTTGTTTCACTATTTACTCTGATTTTAATCGGAAAAGTCCAATTCATAATAGTGGGTTGCAAATATTGGACTATGCACGCACTTGTAAGTAACTGCAGGTTGCGTTTGAAGTTTACTGTGAACTCGAAACACAGCTGCACCGAATTCGCAATATCGTTCATGATTGGAAACGAATTAGGCCACTTTTGTTACATTTTCCGGATGGTAAAGTTTCGTCGAGGAGCGACAAGTACAGCTGAAATGGTTCGAAATATTTTCTTACTTTATTGACAAATATTTATTCGGGCAATTATCTTAATTAGAAATATACACCAGAAGCTTGATCATTTTGTTGAAGAAAAAAGATCTTTAAGAAATGTAAAATATTTTAGTACGATTCCGCAATATGATCTTTTTTTAATAATATGATCAAGTTTCTGATCACTTTATACTTCACCTCCTAGTTTTAGGCTTAGTTTATAGCTACATATCTCATTGGTTAATACTTTGAATTTATGTCGAGTCAAATGCAATTGAATTACGTCTAACATAAATGTGATGGAAGTGGAGTTTTGGTTCAGGCGTTGAGGTGGACTTGCTCAAGCCCCTTCTTTAACATAGCCCATTTTCTTTTTAATGTTAAAAAAGAATAAAATATTTTACAAATTTATGAAATTTTAAATCAGAAAAATTAGATACAATTAAAAGTATGAAAGAAAAAGGAAAACTTTGTTACTCAAAGTTTTCACGCTATTGCGATCATCAGACAACCATGTAGTTCTATGTTCCCATGGATTTTTTATCGGTGAACTAAACAGGTACCGAAAGCGGGTAAGAGTGTCAAACAAGACGCCAGAGATTGAAGTTGTTTTATCTTATTTTTTTCAGACAACTGAAGAAGATGTGCTGAAAGCAATGAATGTTGTACCGTCAGGATTCCGATCGTCGACTCTTGGTTCTTTAATAAAGAACGGTTAGCTACAACCCCTGTTACCGCTCTAACGCATGCTTTTGATAGGCAATTCGGTTAAAGTAGTCTTTTGTGAACGAAGCGTTTTGGATCGCGTAAGCAAGTTTGATTAAAGTCAAGAGTTGGCTGTACAGTGGAACTTCAATATGACGGAACTTCAAAAATTTAATAAGCATTTTTGTTTCTTCAAGACTATGAATATAAGATAATGAAATTAGCTAGATCTGAACGTAAAAAGAAGATATTTATTTTCCGACAAGATCAGAAATTTCCCGACAAAACTGCAGTTGAAATTGTAAAATGTATACGACGACAAGAAAAGACATGATGAGAAAACCAGAGACAAATTCAGTTGACCATTGACAAATCCATGAAATAAATTAAAATAACGACATAACCAGTAAAATTCACATAACTGGTTTTCTCATCATGTCTATTCTTGTCGTGGTATACATTTTAAAATTTCTACATGCAATTCGTTTTCCTCCTGTTATTTCTATAAAACTGCAGTTTTGCTCTACAGGGGTGTTTTTCGCCCCCTGACCCCCCTCTATCTACGCCACTGACTAAACTAATGGTAACGTCCATTGCAAAGCAAATCAAGGACCAGGTGTTAGGTTTATTAGACCGGAGCTTGTTATATGAAAGAGTTTTTAGCTCTAACAAGACTCCACTCTGCAAAATTTGCAAAATTGGATTGGATGTGACAAAATTGGATTGGATGTCACAAAATATTTATTTTCATGTTTTATTTCAGAGAATCACAAGACCAGTTTTTGGCTGACTCCCAAACTAAGTCCATCGAATCTTGCATTTAAAGATCTGTTTTGGGACCCTTTGGATAAAAAGGTACAATTTGATTTTATTTAGATGCCAATCTCTAATTAATAAGAACAGAGCTTTATCATGTCACGAACAGGGCTGTCCATGAGTGCGATGTTTCAAGAGATTCCTCTCTTATCATCGGGTGAAGAGCGGAAATCACTAAACAGATTTATGATTAATTTTATTTACATTTTTTATTTATTTTTAATTATTTTTCCTCAATGTCTCGGCACCCAGATGGATTGATAGTACAGTGGGGGTAGAGTCGTAGACTCACTACATTGCGTCCCTGTGCCTTGCTCGTTTTTGCTCGCTCGGTTGAGGTTGAGCAAGTTGCGAGCGAGGCACAGGCACGCAATGTAATGAGTCTAGTAGAGACGAGTTGAAGGCCCCGTAATACTCAAAGTTCTCCCCGTAATTGCCAAATCTTCCAGAGGCACTATTTGGCATGAGATTCGGAAGCAATCAGCCCTCTACTCCCTTTTCAGGGTACTTTTGTCTTGTTGTATTTGTTATTACTGTTTATAATATGGTCAGGTGTATTGTGTATTATCTTTTAGCTGCAGCGAAGAAATGTCAAATTGACGAGAACTTTTACTTTAGTTGGTGCAAAATGCATTCCTCCTCCAGGTGCCGGTAAGTTTTTTAGAAAATTATAATCAAATATGAATAGGCACGGTTTTTGAAAAAATTAGGAAACAGCCATTCATTTGAAAATGTTAATTTCCTTCAATAGAATTGTTCGAGATAGCATGCTGTCGAGACATGGGGCTTGAACTGTTTTTATTTGTTTTAGGCTTAGAAGTTCAGAGCAGACACGTTCGAATTGCATTCTGGGACGGTAAAAATGTGAGTACTGTGGATATTCTTTCTTGACTAAGTATGAACGTAAATCCTTGAATGAAGAGAAATGAATCAAAATCAGTATAGATACACGCATTTTTTTATGTGAATCTCTCTATAAGAAACCGAACCATACGATACCAAAAAGATTAAGAAACTGTAGTACTACTTTCCGTCAAGCTTAAGAAACCGTGTCACCTGGTACAACAGGAAAATAGGACAGTTTTGATAGATTAGCATGTAAGTAAACAAATATAAGAATATAAAGCTGGCATATTGAAATAAATAATCTGTTATATAAAGCTAGCATTGCTACATGAGTTGATATGTAGCTCTTTAGAGTGAGTTTAAATTTAATTAGGAGTTTTCGATACTCGTGAGAGTAGAAAATAATACCAATGAAGACAAAATAATAGTTTATGGCAATAGAGCATGAAGCTCAGAGTGTTGGTATAAATTGTAGTTTTTTGTCGTTATTACTAGGTTGATATTTGTGATAAAGGTTCATACATTTTCACTAATTTTTAGGAAGTATTTCTCTATAGTCAAGTGAATGTATGAAAGAATAGAAATGTAAATTATGATTTCTTTATTTTAGATATTTGGAAACGTCCATACAGTCCGAGCAGTAATCAGTGGCAAAGATGAACAGGCCTGGGTTTTTAGTCCCAATGTAAATTGAGCCTTTTTATCCTTTTTACGCTTTGCATCCTCCTAGAACATATCAGTTTTTACATTGCTTTTCAATGGACCAAATCAATTGAACAGGGTGATAGGTTGATTGTATATCGTGGAACACTTTAATTCAATAGTTACCGTATTTTCTCTAATAAGCGCCCGGGTGCTTATTAAATATTTTGCAAAATTATTTGAAGCAAACAGTGAAAATGTAAGAATTAGCTCACACTTGTTGATTTTAGGGTGGGCGCTTATTGGAGGGGGCGTTTAAAAGAGGGTGGGCGCTAATTAAAGGAAATACGGTAAACTAATTGAAGCTGTAGCTAAAGGGGAATTCTTATATACCTCGACGCAAATCCCATTTCTTCACCAAAGTTTCCAGTATAATTCTATTTTTCACCAGAAATTCTAGTAAAATGCCATTACTTTACGAGAAGTCCAAGACAAGTCCTATTGATTTTTGAGAAGTCTTTGACAAAACCTAGAAAATCATCGATACTTAGCCATCTCATGGATTATTCATGTTCTTCCCGCAGGTTCCTGGATTTTTGCCGAGTATATATGAAAAAGAATGCATAGCTAGGATCAACTCATCAACTGAAAACTTAGGTGAGTTGTCTCAATATTTTCTAATCTAGAACTCTATCAACAACTTCTATCAATACCTTTTATAACTCTCTGTTTATATTTATAAATAAGTATAATTCTTCATACCATACATCCTGTTATATTTACTGCTCTCTACTTATAGTTACCGACCCTACCTCTTTAATTGTATTTATAACTCTCTAGCTACATCATAGAAATTCCAGCTATTTGAATCAAAATCTAACGGCACCAAGGAATTATAGAACTATACCAATGAAGCTTTAACGACATTATAAAAACTTTACCTATGTTAGAAAAGCTCTAACTATACTGGAGAAGCTCTAATTATTCTAACTATATTATGGAAACTCTAGCTTTTTTAATGAAGCTCTAGTTACATTAAAAGATTCAAGTTCTGGCCCAGCTTTGACGGCTTGGCCTACTGATTACTGATTCTATAAGTCACATATTTCTATTTTCTTACTTGCGTCTATTTGTTACATATTTTTATCATGCCAGAGTATACAGCATATTTATTTACTTTTAAAATTAAACGAACTCTCTTCTTTTCATCACCAGCATTGCTCTTCGAACTTAATTACTCATACGTGAGATCGGTAAGTGTTTCAAATTAATCTTTTTTTATTTGTTTGGATGTGCATTAGAACCTTTCCATCAGATCGTGATGTCACAGTTCGAGTCACTTTAGTCGTCGTATCTATTATGTTCTCTCGTGAAGCACAACTGGGTGTTGATGTAACGGTGGAAAAAGTGTGTTGTTGTCGAGAGCTTGTTGTCAAACCATGTATATCATACCATGTATGTCATAAGAATATTCTGTAAACGATCGAGATTCCGTGGCTGGCTGATGCTGTTGGCTGACAATGTAACTGAATTTCAATCTTGCCTATCAATATGCCTGCCATTTGGAAGATGATTGGTATCAACAGTCAAAAGTAGGTCGCTGGTAAGTTAGAACTTTATTTGATATGCGCATGTGTTGTGCAGTGTATTCCCACGTCCATTTCACTGCGAACTTCGTATGTCTATTTCATTTGACATCAGTCTTCTTTCCGTCGGCGGTCGCCGGGCCTAGGTGTTAAAATGCTACTGGGTTTTTTCAACACTTTCGTCTGGGGATAGAGCACTCTAATTTGTTAATTGGGTTAATTGTGGGGTGGGGAGAGTGCTGTGGCAAAATGCGTAAATTGGGGGTTTAGTAGCAGCCCTACACGGGGAAGCACTGACCCGTATTGGGAAGAGAGGGCGTCGCCCTTTTGGCGAAGTTTTTTCTTCCCTCTGTTGTTTTCTCAATCCTTTTTCTGTACTTTTTCTAAAATAATTGTTTTTGTTTTTTACATTAAATATCAGATTCACATTTGAACGCAAAGCGAAACTTCTGAAAGATGTCTAAGCCTTTGGTTGAGTTGTGCCCAACAGAAAGACTTGAACAGTAAATATTGCAGAAGCTTCGATTCCTTCAACAGATGTGCATGCAAACTCATTAGGGTGAAGATGGAAATGAAATCATGCTGAAATATCCTGATGGATTGCATGTGGGAGTTGTTGAAGTGCGCATGCGAAATGTCGCTGGCTCGCGATGGTGTCACCTTCTTTTGACTGTTGATACTACTAACCACCTCCACATCTTCCGTTTATTTTTCAGTCAACTGGCGAGAAAGGAGAGTTCAGTATCGGTTGGTGCTCGCTGCCTCTTTTTGAAAATGATGGCTCACCGATTGTGAATAAGTAAGATAATGATAATGACTGATTCTCATTATTTGTTGTTGATGATAAGGCTGGGCAAAGTTATCACCCTTACCCCTAATCTAATCACCCTTACCCCTCCTCCATTAAGACAAGTTTTTCACACTGTATTTTCTACTGCAAACTGCGACTGTTCCATCCACTCAGATGATAGTTTTACAATGTTATCAAATCAAGTTGAATATCTGAGATCACTTTGTGACATTAAGACTACAAAAATGCTTTTCGCTGAAAAATAATCATTTATATCATTATTTTTTTATTTATAGGAATTACGAGCTTCAACTTAATGGTGGTACTCCGCACGAAAAAGGAAAACCTGTCGACAATACACTTAGTTTAAAAAGTAAAATATTCATTTACGTTCTTGTAAATCTTTTTAACCTTTTAGTTGTCTGTTTGGAAATGTTACCTTGTTAAGCTTCTCTCATCTTTTTAAATCAGCCTATAATTTTTTTTCTTTTCAATCTTCTTCAATCTTTTCCAATCTTTTTCACGCTTTCTTCAATCCGCTTTAGACCTTTCCCTTTTTTCAATCTTCTTCCTCTGTTTCAATCTTCAATTTTTCTCATTTTCATCAATTAACTAGTTGCCTTCAATCTTTTCTAACAAGCTTCAACCTGTTTTTAATTTCTTTAACCCGACCCGAGTATTTTTGTAGATGTACTCTTACCCGATCAACTTTATGTTTTCTACTTTCTGATAAAATTAAACCTGCAGATCGTTTCACCTCATGCAATTTTGAAGTTTTTGTTTTTGTTTTTTCAAGGAAGCCAATCACTATTCCAGTCTGTGCTTCGTGTCAACAAACAATCTCGTTTGAATGTTAAACTCACTCCAATAAATCGAGTGGCAAAAGCACAATACGAGTATGTATATATTGACCCCTGAGGGAAGAGGGGGGGGGGGTACACAGTCTATTACCTAGATTTTTACACCAATTTTTGTGTTAAAGTTGCAAACTGATATCTAGTAATAACCGGGAATAAATAAACCCTACATAGAGAACCGCGGTATATTTTGAGAAGAATTCTATTCGAAAATTAAATTGATAAGCGAAGATAACACTAAAGTAGGGCGAAGATAACATTTCAAAGAAGGGCGATTCTGCCCTACTTTGCAGTTTTATCTTCGCTTATCAAACACTAACTGAATATTGAATTATTTTCAATTGCAGCTTGCTTCCCGATCGTCTCATCACTTGCGAAAGGCACGTAAAGTTCATCACACTATACAGAGAACTTCTTGCGGAGACATACGTGAAGGAAGATAGACTGAGAGGAGGTGGGTGAGCTTATTTTCATCTCCCCCCTTTCTAATTCACCAGGGAGAGGGGGGATAAAGACGTATTTCTGGGTGGCAGGGCTCTGTGTTTTGCATGGTATAAGAGAATGTTTTACAAACACCACAACAAATTGCTCACTGGCACACTCGTTGCATTGAAGTTTTCATCTGTAGATGTGAAATGAGTATGACAAGCAGAGTGAAGGGGAATGGGGAATGATGATTGGGATTAGATACAGACGAAGTATCAAATTATTTTCATTGTTTGAAAGCTTGAAGGAAACGATGAAGGAAACGATTGATTAACTCGTACCGTGCATAATGGCCCTTTATTATAATGTATGTATAATGAATAATGTTTTGTTTCTTAAATCATGCACAGTTGTATGATGACTTGAATTCTCTTTGTTCAAGGTTTTGTTTGCGATCCTGTTCTTGCTGCATTTTGCAAAGTGTTTGATTATTCTGATCTTGCCGATTCTCTGATGGTACGTATCTTCATTCTATCTTTATTTCTCATCCTTTCAGCACTCGGACCATTTACTGCCCAACATATTTTTAATTTAATGAAGTGCTTTTTGCCCCATGTAAGGCTTGCAAGTTAATATGTGCCTTTCTTTTAAACAGATGAAGTGGAATGATAAGACTCGAGTTAATCTAACGAAATCACAAAGGGTTTGCAATTCTTGTATTCTATTCTTTATTACTTATTATGTTATGTTATATTATATCATATTATCTTATGGTATATCTTCATCACAGTTGAGGCTTGATAAGTCGCCGTGATTTGACTAACATTGATTTCGACTGCCCTCATGTATGCTTCAAGTTTGACCTTAACTGGAAACCTTACCAACTGGAGCGTTTTTGTAATTACTGTAAACACGAGACATGCCGCAGTTTAATTTTAAAATTCGCAAGGTTTAATGATGGTTCAGTTTTATGCAGTTTATTGATGTTCATATATTTCTTTTTAGAGAGATCCTGCGCATATGCTAAGTTTATTCAAACAGTGTTTCATAGAAAGTCCATTTTCCATCATGCAGTGTAGCAATTTTCCTTATTACGTTTGGGCAAACGAAGATGTTGAGCAGGTGAGATATTATACATCAGATCTAAGGTATACAAATATTTTGTATATCATAGATCTGATCAAAAAAATGTAAGACTATGAGATATGCTGTGTACGTTTGCAACCATGTCATTTATCTATCATAGCACGTAATAAGTAATATAGAAATGACTTTAGTATTACACATGTTGTATAGTATTAATTAATATTAGTTATTAATTTGTTTTTTAGGAGCGTTCGAAGTTCATAATAAGCTTTCTGGAAGATAAGAATTCTATATCGAAAGTCTTTTCACCAACGACGAACTTTAGGCCATTAAATGCCACGAGAGTTTCATTTGATATTTTATCAAGGAATTGCTTGGAAGTAGTGGGCTCAGATAAGTTATGATATTTCTGTCTCTATTTATATTTGTATATATTAATGTTTATTTTAGTAGAGCAAGAATCAACATTCGGTATAATGTTTATATGAAAACTTATAAACATTATATCGACATTATATCTAAAAGTTGATATTTTAATATTGTACATAATCAACAAACAACTAAAGTTCGTGCATGTAAGATATGTGTTGCAGAATTTTAAATTGATAAACATTTTTTTCGTTTATTATCGTTTAAGTTCGAATCCATGTACCTATGGGTTACATTTTGATTTATTTTGATCAAATTGAGTTCGCAGAAGATGATAAGAGTGACGTTTGCTTCAATTAATTCATCGGTTGCGGTAGCGTAGAGGTAGTGCTACGGATTGCCATCCGAGAGGTCTGAAGTTCGAATCCAGGTGCCTATGGGTTACATTTTGATTAATTTCGATCAAATTGAGTTCGCAGAAGATTATAAGAGTGACATTTGCTTCAATTAATTCATCGGTTGCAGTGGCGTAGAGGTAGTGCTACGTGCTCGCACCGACCAGGTAAGTGGTTCGACTTGAAGTGAAGGCAAGTTAATTTACATTGATGTAAGTATAATTATCATTTATCATTGATATCTCTAAATATGCATCTTAGTTTCGATCATTCTCGCAAAATAGAAGCATCAATTATCGGTAACATAAAGCGCGAGGGTTGAAAACCAAGGGGGGTCATCGCGCGCCTGGTGAAATTAAGCAAGGAGACATTGCCCGATGCGTGAAAAAACAAGGGGAGGATAAATTCGCTTTGCGTTTTCTCTAGAGGTCTTTACTTGTAACAAAAAGTTGATCCCCCTCCCTTTATTTTTTCATGTGCAAGCGTATGACCCCTTACTTTTTACAGCCATTCGCGCGATGCCCCCTAGCTACTATGCGCCACTGTCAATCTCTCCTCTTTACTAATTATTATTACTAATTAATTTATATGAACTGAATCTGATCTGAACTATCTGTGCTATCACGTATCTCTAACCTTGGACTATAGGTTAGGTGATAGTGATAGGAAAATTACAGGTAAGTGTTTTGAGACCAGATGAAGGTAAATTCAATTTATTTGCCTTCATCTGGCCCCGAACCACTTACCTGGTCGGTTGCACACCCTGCGCTACAACATCTACGCCACTGCAACCGACAACTAAGAGAGCTCAATTATCACTCTTATCATTTTCCGTAATTTAAATTTGCTTGAAAAGCATCAAAACTATTTGGACGTGTCAGGACTTGAAACACTTACCTATTCATATAGCATAGCATTAATCAATTGTATAGCATTAATTGTACATAACCATACAAGTGTACTCAGCAACTATGCATAGTATGCATTATGGTAAAAAAAACCTGCAAATTTTGCATTCAGCCTCAAAAAATTCGTTCGTGTCTTCTTCGGTATTACGCATGCGTTAGCGTCACCACATTGTAGGTTTCCATGGGTACAGAGTGTTCTTTGTTCGATGAAAGTGGAAAGTACTTCAAGAGTTTGGTTTCATATGCGAATATTTTTGTTTTTATAGCTGTGATCGATAAAGTTTCTTAAATCAAGTCTCATCTTCGTTAATTTCCGCACTTTTTGCTTAAAACCTGACTTGTTCAAAAAGCCCGCGGCGGAAAAACAAGCTAGGCCCAAATCCAAAATGGCGACATTCAGCAAATCAAAAACATTAAAATCAAGTCCAGGTAGGACGATCATGTTTGAAGATGCATACCTTGTTATTATACCTGTGATGCGTGTATATTTACAACAACACTATATATTTTCTACATAGGGTTAAAGTCCATTGAGATTCTTCTCTTCTTGAAAGTTAACCTGAAATGAAATAAAAGTTGTTAGGTTCGTTAAGGTTTCCCTCCATTTCTATTTTATAGTGTCACCAAATTTGTCAAGAAGAAGCACTGGACATCTCCCGTTAACGACAAGCATTGCTAGACCAAAGTCAGGAAGTGGAAGACGATTAGCTGCTTCACTTGATGCAGGCAACAAGTAAAAATACCTCCCATTTTATTTTATTGCAATTTTGCATTGCAACATTTTCAAGAACTAAGGCCCACTTTCCTTGTAGTACAATACAATAACAACTAGGTAGCACAACTTCATACTATGCATTTCACTGCAAAGTATACTAAACCTGATTTTCAAAATTTGCACTGCGTTTGCTCTGATAGCATAACTTACAAGAGCAGATAATAGTATTGACAGATTTGTTAATTATTTTGTTTATTTACTTCTCCAGAAAATCCTTTGATGTCACAAACTGGGATGTTAGCAAAGTTGAATCTGAGTACATCAAAAATCTTCAGCAACAAGTTTATTTTCTGGAGCTAGAAACCAAATATTTGTATCCTTGCAACCTGTATATTTAACAGTTAACCAATATTAAGTGTGTGCCAATTCAACTGAAAAGATTTCACTGTGAAATCTAAAGATAAATAAGCTACCTATGCAGTGTTATCCTTAACGCTCAACCAGACAAGAGCAATTAAAGAAAGCTACAGGTTTGTATCCCTCCTACCTTTAGAAAATAGTATAAAATTACAGTCAACTCTCGCTATCTCGAACTCGCAGGGGAAATTAAAATTTGTTTGACATAGCGGGAGTTTGAGAAATCCAAACTAAATTCACCCAACTAGAGAACGAGGGGAAATGGGAATCTGTTCGAGATAGCGAGTTGTTCGAGATAACCGAGTTCGAGATAATGAGATTCAACTGTACGTGATATAAATCTAACATATGGATGGTTGTACTATGTTTGGCCAACTAGTTTAAAAAGTTTATTAAGCCTTCCTCCCTTATAAACCCCCTTCCCCTGTTTTTGAAATTTTGAACAATGAGGAAATTGTGATTAAGCCATAAAGGTTCTTGGAGTTTATTTTGCTGTTGTTTTATATGAAAATTTACTTGAGACTTCTATCAACTCTATTGTGCCCCTCTCTAATAAGCCCCCCCTAGAACCTCAAAAGTTAAATAAGCCCCCAGGGCTTCATAGAGCTTTTACGGTAAATGCCTTATATCATTGCAGTATTACCGCCAAAGGTGACAGAGGAAGCAGAGAGAATGATGAGAAAACTAAAGGTGGGTGAAATAAATAGATAATCATTGTCTCTCAATCATAGATTTTCATTATCATAAACCTTCAAAATACCAATTACATAGCAAGACATTTGGTTCTGCTTCACAGTACAAGTTAAAACCCTCAATTGATTAAATTCCCCAGATAGCAAATTCTTGTGGCTCCCTTTGAGGACCATTATGTTTCTTTTGAATTTCTGTACAACATTTAATGTAATGTAATTTTCAATGCAATTCACAATGTTATTTTAGCTACTGCAAGGCGAAGTTGACTCAAGGTCTCAAGATGTGATGAGAAAAGAGTCACAGATTATGATTATGATGAACGAAAAAGAAGAAGCAATCAGGAAATTAAGAGATTGTGAAGGTTTTATATTGTTAAATTTGTGTTTCATTTCATCTGAAATATCTATGCCTGCTCATAACACACAAAACCTCAGCCAATCGATCAAGTTTCAATATATTTCACAAGGAACTTGAAAGCAAATAAGTTCTTTTTACACAATTTGCAGTTGAACCTTGATAAGTGACATAATCAAATTCCTTTATGTGACAAGCATCTCCATCATTCCTTTTTTATTCACTTCATTTATATACCACGAGTAGGGAGCTTGGTAATTTGAATAATTGTGCTTCTTACATAAAGTTTAAAGCTATGCCAAGCTTCTTGCTAGCTTGGATAATTTCGTTTTTTTCTTCAAACATTCTTGTAAAATTCCTTCAAACATGGCAATAACTTGAACAGACAAATAGAAAAATATTCAAGATGATGAAAGAAATATTTCGAAACATAGCACTCATGAAAATTCCTTTTCTTGCCATGATAAGTTTCTATTCTTATTATAACACCCAGCAAAACGAAATGTTAGCATAATTGAAAATAAACTACAAGTTGATGATTTTGTTACAGAATCTTTTGCACAAGAGAAGAAAGAGTTGGTGGATGAAATTGTTAGGTACAAGAAACAATCGGAAAGGCTACAGCAAGACAACACGAGAAGAGAAATCCGTGTCAGTGAACTGAAGAATGATCATGAACGGGGAATCACGGCTTTGGACGAGGCTGAAGACAAACTCGGCTATTATCGAAGAGAGGTAAAATAACCTGGTGCAGTTAAGCACACACATATTAAAATCATCTCAGGAAAACAACAATTCATGTTGTTAATTTAGAATCAGGGGTGAAATTAAAATGGAAATAAAGAAGCAAAACGTCAGAAAAATAATATATGATAAACCCAATGATAAGAGAAGTATCTCTCCAAACATTGCGCTAATAAACGCTCCTGTTCATGACATGATAAAGCTCTATTATGATAATCACCAAACAGACAAACAAAAATATATTCACATTGGAATTCTTCTTGGTATTTATAAGGTTCAATTGTGTCGCTACTTTCTAGCTACAATTGGCCCTGTTTTAGAGAAGTGAAGAACACTAGACTCCTGGGTAATGTAGCCACATGGCTGGAAATATTGACATGGGTGATGAAATATTGACTAAGAAAAGAGAAAATGTAACAGCAAATTGATATGTTCCCTTCCCCCTATAGTTACGTATACTGAATAATGTTTTGAGGGTAATCGTCTTGATAAACTAACTGATCAATTTTGCTTCGTTCAGCTGGATGCGAAGACTGAGCAGTACAATCGTCTGAGGGTGGAGTTCGAAGAGAAAAGAGCTGAATGCTTGAAAATACAAACCGAGTTTCAAGAATTGGAAGAGAGATTTTTCAAGTCGGGTGTCAAATCAAAGGAAGAAGTTGGCAGGGATCTGAGGGTAAATCAAAATTAAACGAATCGTAATACCTCAATTGAAAAATGGCTAGATTTACGTGGTGATCCTTAATTGAAATAATTGTTTCAATTTTAGGAAGAAATTAGGCTGCTAAAGTATGAGTGTCGCCAGAAAGAAATAGCAGCGGAACAGGATAGAGCTCTTAGAAATAAAGTATGCCTTCTGCCTACTCTAATATTCACCACAACAAATCAATCTCAATATCAATATATAGCTGAAACAGTTAATCAATTCACCTTGATTCAGTACCGATCATAAGTTCTAAACTGTTATTGTATCCCCAACATATTGCAGACTTCCCTTCCCGCTCTGATTGGTCACTCTGTCAGAATCTTCTCTGTTGAAGACCAATAATATTTGGTGGATGTAGAAGAATAGAAGAATCGCAAATTTTTGTTGGTCTTGTTTGATGGTTCAGAAAATTGTTTTTTTGCAGATATCAGACGACTGTGCTGCGCTTGTCAAAGAAAATGCAGCTTTGGCATCGCAAACAATAGAATTACAGAAACAACTTGATGCAGTAAGTCATTTCCATCATTTGGAACCTATTGTCTTTCTTTTGCCTCTCTTTATCTACATTTCAAGACTATTAAAAATAGAGTAAATGAGGGTTCGAGTTATCGACGGCACGTTTGAGGCACAGGGAAGTCTACATCAGTGGAGACAGAAAATTGTTTGAAAGACAAATGATTCAAGGGTCTATTTTATACAATTACCAAATTTTTATAGTCACCGTGCCTTCAACTTTTGACGCAGTTAAAGTGTTTATTATTGACATACACCCATTTTTTTAATAAGAAACCATAGGCCCCTATTTTCAAAACTTAAGAAACTTTGGTAGAAGATTTTGTGTGACTGAAAAAAGTTGAGAAACTTTTTATGTTGTTTTAACGAGAGAAAATGTTAAAAACAACTTGCGCACTTCATTCCCACAGATTTGTAACAAATCCCAACAATTTTAAGAAACTTGCTAAAAAACTTTTCGTACCATAATTGGGTACGAAACCCTAAGAAACTAAGAAACCCTGGTACGAAAATTTTGCATAGTTTCAACTATTCAACTCAACTATTCTTTTTTGTATATTTTTCTGCTATTCAATCATTTTGACGGAGTAATTTTGAATTCGCTGATCTTAGGAAAGACATTACCAAGACAACAGGGAAACAAGGAGACAGGCAAATATCCAAGAGCTTGTTGAATCGAAGGATAATTGCAACGTTCTTCAAAGAGAGGTTGACCATCTCCGGGAGCAATTGACCATGGAGAGGCAAAAACACAGGGAAGCAATCAACAAGGTATAATGCTCAATTGTTTCCAAATGACTGGCCAATTTTGCCAAAATGCTTCTGTGAAAAATTTTCCAACATTATATATAGCCTATATTTATCATATGATGTTTGTTATTGGTTCAATTATTTCAGATGGACCTTTCGATTTTAAACCATCTCCTAAACGAATCGATTTGCTATAGTATTGATTGTCATAAGAAGTAAACTAACCTTTTTCTTGCTACCATCTCTTTCGTGGGTCTTTCAGATGAATATTCATTTTAATAAACTTGATCATATTTGATTTTGGTATCAATCGCCAGAGACTCATGAAAAATGTAAAAACTAAAATTTTATAGAAATTGCCGTGCGAGTACGATGTTTTCGTTGCTGAAAAAGTTTGAATACTGCTTTGAAAAAACTTTCTTACAAAAAGCATATAAACAAAACATAAGCTATACGAATAATCTACATGGAAAAACGCGTTTTTTGGAAACGGTGCTTCATATTCTCTTTCATACTAAAACTCGTCTGATATTTGTCTTTTTGAACACAATAAACTTATTCAGCTCTTTAATCTCAATACTACATGATGAACAGGATTTTAAAATGTTGTTTACAACAACTTTCGGTTATATCTTAACTATAACTGATTCGTTCTCACTTATTTTCAAGCTTACAAAAGAAGAGCGTGGTTTAAACAGAGGTAAGATCAAGTCCTTGAAATTAATTCACTTTTAGAATATGAAACTTATTTCCACTGTAATTAACTTAATCCCTTGTCCCTAGCGAATTTAAGAGGAACAAAACTACAGTCAGAACTGGAGGAGTTGGAGAACATGAATTCATCACAGAGTGAAGAGAATGTCCAACTGAGAAGAGACAAGATGATTTTGGCAGATCACGTTGCGGAACTTCAAAACAAGGTTGGTTACCCCTCTATACCCCTAAACCTTACCCTTAATATTTAATACTGTATATTACACAGCAATGATTTCAATTTCACTTCATGTAATGTTCTCTAATTCCAATCCTTTGTAATAATCTCATAATTAGGTCTGCAGTGTAATACCATCTTCTATTCGTCACGCGAGTCACTAAAATTGCTCTCTTTATTTTTCGCGTCAGTATCTAACACTATTCTCTTCGCTCTGTCTTCATACTGTGTTGTGTGTGTTCTTTCCCTTACGATTAGTCTCTTATCACTATCATAACACATCATTACCATTATAACTATAAAACTTTGTCCCTTGTTTAGTTGAGTGAGGCAGAAGAAGATTTGGAGAACCTGAGAAAGGAGTCGAATCATTACAGAACACAAAGTGCCCAGCTTGAATCCAAAGTCAGATTACAGAAGAGTATGGATACGATCAAATGGGAAGAGTTCGAGAGAATGGCTGATAGTTTGAAAGAATTTTCAAGAAACATATCCCCTATGAAAGATTCGAGAAATTTCGATTACGAAACATGAAGAAAACCCTATTAAGTTTTATAGTTACTTAAGTATATCATTAGAGTACGAAAATTTATGAATAAATATGTTTTACCTGATCATAAATTAAAGCTTATCTTTCAAGACACATGGACTGGTTTTCATTTTATCACTGTTTTTATACATTTCTTCTTCTTAGCAGACTATTATTAATCAATTTTGAGATCATTGTGGCATTTTGTTATTTTCCACGAAAAATAAAAACATTTTGTTAGCTACCTGACTTCAATCTGTAAAGCATGGGTTACAATAAATTTATTGTATGAAATATCCTTATGATCAATATTGATACACATAATATGATTGAGTTTGAAATTTTTTTCGGAAATACTTCAAAATGGAAATCGGATTAATTCAAAAGTTTGGTCCTCCAGCGACACACCTTCGATCACCGTGTTGAGTTTTTGCTTTACCTTGACCGCGCGGTAAAAAGTATACCTATTTTCAAAACGTTGTTGTAGCGGTACGTGGGTCAAACTTTCAGTTAAAAGCGGATACCTTTAATTTGTAATTTATGAACCATTCGACCAAGGCCACAGCGCCTGTCATTAAACATTTTTCACAACACTCTCCTGATATAAATATTTTTCTATGTCATACAGTAAAAACCCGCATATAAGAACCAATGGATTAAGAAACTTCAGGATAATTTTGCTGCTCAAAACAATAGAGGAAACAATAGCCTATTGTCTTGGAACAATAGGCTAGAAGGAAAATTTACAGGTTTTTATATGCGGGCTTTTAATGTATCCATGACGTCATAGCAATTTGCAGTAAGGTTTTCTAACCCTCCTCCACCAACAAAGTTTTTCGTTTCATGAAGGCCTTATAACCAAATATTGTAAAACATGGCCTAAGTTAAGAAATAATCGCTCATTTCATGATACGACACAGTTAAAAATGCAGCTAAAATTTTTCTAGCAAAATACATCAATTGCTTTTGAAGAACTATAAAGAAATGTAAAAACATACCAAACCACTATCTTCTGCAATATGCTTTTCCATGCTTCAAATGCAGTTCGAGCTAAGAGGGCATGCTCGAGCCTCCATTGCGAGATTTCACAAAAACGGGCCTAAGCATATTCACGGCGAAAATCCAAGAATGTCTAGTTTTCTTTGCCATCTCAATCTTTCAGTTTCTTTTTGATGGTGTTTTGTGTTATATTAAACACACAATAGGCAATTGAACAAATTTGCAAAGCATAAAATACAAATTAAGACTCTTTTATCAACAAGTTTTCAGGCAACCAAAACTGTACTGTCATCTGCTATTTAAAATTAAATTGAATTGAATGAGCACGATATTGAGTTGAATTGGATGAAAAAATGAAATTCAAGAGTGGTGACCCCAAACTCCACCCCCAAGGGGAGATTGAAAAGCTACATACCAAATATATACAATAACTTTGAAAGAAAAAAGCCCAATAATAAACCAATCTACAAAAACACCAAATCCAAAATTCATTATTAAAAACCAACAAACAGCTATTTAACAACCAGTTAAGAAATACTTAATATTATTATAAGTTGAATATTAAGAAGGTTTATAATTTAATTTACTATATTATCATATTAATGATATACACCAAGGTTCAAAAAGAACCATAAAATAAAAATAAAAATTCTAACAGTTTATCTCTTACCTATAATTATTAACTAATAAATTAAATAAAATTAATAACATAAACAGAAGAGCAATATAAACATGCCAAAAATGCTAAAAAATTCAATATTGTGTAATTATATATAAAATACCGACTTAGTCTAATTAATAAAGTTACTCATTTATAAATTGCACTTTTGAAAAATATAATGCAAGTTATTCTGCAAATGCCACCTTGAAATATAATAGATCGACACTTGGTTTAAGATTGCCATTTGAAAAATTCATCATGAATTTGAATGGGTCAAACGTCAAGTAAAAAGGTCGCACAAGACACAGGTCAAATGTGATAAAGAGCAAAAAGCAAAGATCATTAAATCTTGAAACTCTACAAAGCCAGGTAGACGTTTTGCGATGGTCGTGCTAATTGTTCTTATTGTGGAAGGTGCTATAAACTACCATCACGGCAACTTTTCGAATTATTTGCCAAAATGAATATTAAGCAGGGGCTTATTCAAAGGGGAGGCTTATTCAAAGGGGGAGACTTATTCAAAGGGGGAGGCTTATTCAAAGGGGGAGGATCATTCAAAGGGGTGCCTATTCAAAGGGGTGCCTATTCAAAGGGAGGGGACCTTATTCAATACAGTATACCAATACATAACCAGTATATAAATGGCTAAGAAACTTTATCCTTATAAAGAAAACGTAAATAAATTACTTCTTTGTCCATTAGGTATGCGCTTAAGCAACGTAGAGCGAGTATACAATGTCATAACAGGTGCAAAAAAGTAAATATGTAGAGCCTACATAGAACTGAGCTCACCAACTATTTGCAATTTCAATGTAAATTTTCGCCATTTTTTTACAAATTTTACTTTCTTTCCTATCGCTATTTGTTCGACTCTATGCGGTCTATGTATTATCGCTGCATTGAATGAAATGAAATTTTAAATGAATAAAATCTTCTCTCTCCCACCTTTCATTTCTTGTGCATCATATGTTCAAATGGCAATACGTCGGTTTGGTTCCTCTTTACAACTCAAGCAACATTGCTGCTTCGACCATTTCGTTCGACAATAGCCAAGACTTTTCACCATCGTGCAGTACGAGTGATAGTCCATACAAGCATCTAGCAAAATAACAACAACAACAATAATTAACAATTTGTTCATTCAGAGTATTTGTTCTATCACAATAAACTTCTATATAGCACTGGCCCTATTGATGTCCTTTAGAGTAAAAACCCAAATATAAGAAAAAATGGATTAAGAATCTCTAGGATAATACTTCTGCTAAAATAAAAGAAGAAACAATAGCCTATTGTTTTGAACAATAACAGAAACAATAACCAGTTGTGTCTGGGCAATAAACTGGATATAAAATTTTCAGGATCATATAAGCGGGTTTTACTGTATACAAAGGCTCTATAGCGACTAGTTAATTAGACCAAATTTATAAACATAAAACTGCATTATTGTATTGCACACAAATGTAGCAGATAGTATCTGATTGAGATGTTGTTAACTTGGATGAGGTTGAGTTGAATGTAGATGGATAACTTGTACGATTCTTGTTGTATCCACTTAGATTTGGGTAACGATCTCCCTTTCCACGATCTTCTGACTTTTCTGATTTCGAGTTGAAACGCATTTTTGTCTGATGTACCTTTACCTCTCTCTCCAAGAACGCGACGAGCTTCTTCCAAATGTCCTTCGGTGACAAATCTTCATCACAAATTGTTGCGAAGAATTTTGTTGTTCTTTGATCACCGAGCAGATGACAAATTTTGGAAAAACTATCGCTGTAATACAAATGTTCCTCTACGTGATGCTCTCTTGCCAACTTTCCAACATCACGCATCATGTTGATGATATTTCCCAACGAACTTGCTAACTTCTCAGCATTGGTTGATTTGATCACGTCCAACTTTGTGAGTTGCTGCAACTTTCTTGACAACATAATCTTTGCATCTCCATAAGCATCTTTCAAACGTTGCCAGATATCGTCGATGTTTTCCAGACTTTTGACTGCTATTGAAGCTGGCTCTAATAGATAATTATTCTTTAGAAGATCCGGTAGAAGTTCTTTTGGCGTTGATTGGAGGTGAATCTTTTCGAAATTCGATTTGAACGTGTAGAAATCACATTTTGAATCCGCTGAATGGTTCCAATTTAATATTTAAAGTAAGTTTGTTAAAGTTTCTTACTTTATCTGGCTCACGTTGCTTGACTTCAATGTCCAAAGATCTTGAATAATTTTGTTTCATGAGTGATAATTTTTCGAATCGTCCATTTATCATTTTGATTTCCACCATTCTGTCAGCATCTGTGATGGGTACCTTCAACAATTCCCTGTAGTCATCGGCAATCTTTTCGAACTTTTTTAAATGTGTTGTATAATCTGATTTCAATTGAAGTAATTCCTCATTTGATGCTTCAGATGGAACGATAGAGAATACATCATGCAACTCGTTGACTTGTCGTTCAATATTCAGCATTGAAAAGGTGGCAGACCTTTCATTGTGAAGTTGTTCTGACTTGTTCTGCTGCAATAGTGATTTTGATTTGAAATCGCGAGCAGAGATGATGTAATCTTTGACCATAGCAAACGTGTCTTGAATGCACAGATCGGTTGGTCCCAGTCGAAGACTTTTGTGACGAAGTTCTTTGCGAAGACTTTCAAGCTTGAGAATGTTAGCATCCATACCAGTGATTGAAATTGAGTGTATAGGATTTTCTTCAATGGTGTCCTTTATCTCTTCAAGAAGAACTTTCACATCTATCTCCAATTCGTCATTGATTGACATGTTGGTAAGGTCTTGAATGAGTTCTTCCTCTTCTAGGGGCGTCACCTCACCAGACGTATGGAACTTTCGATAGTCAATACGTGGAACTCTTCGCATTCGGTTGACGGTGATTGATAATTGACTTAACTTGATGTACTTGATGTATGATAGTGATTCATTAACATCTGCATAGTTACAAACTGTGTCGGTCCATTTGTGTGCAATACAATTATGTAGGCCTATTTGTGCAACAACGCTAGTTTAATCAAGCATATTTGAGAGAACCAAAGTCTGCTCTATATGTGAATTATAAAACATACCTTTTTGACAAGGTCTTCTGTTGCAAAGTTCGTATTTCCTCGGCTTTCTTGGCAGCATATGGCCACAGTCCTTTTCCTTGGCAACTTCTCCACCACTCTTAAACATACACTTGACAGTTCGCTTACGTAATCCATCATTGCCACATTTTGATGAGCACTGCAAGACAAAAAGAGATCGCAAATGGAATTATTATTGGAAGCATGTATCAAGACAGGATTTCGAGATACTTGATACAGATCGTCACGAAAAAAAACCCCGTGCAAATCAAAATGAAAAATTACACTATCTCTTTGAAACAAAAATTAGCAAAATTCTTGATATTCACTGCGACCGTGCCGTGAACTGTGATTCAATTACTTTATCAAAATTATAGTTAAAGGTTTCAACAATACTAGTACTACAACAGAATGACGAGCGAAGAGAATACCAGACATAATATACAGAAAATAGAAAATACGGGGATGACCGTGCAGAGACGGGGGTAAACTGTCCTACAACACAAACCCAAACTAAAGCCAATGGACTCTTCTTTAATATTGAAATTCGCAATTTTTATTAATTTTTGGTCATCCAAGTGTAGCATGTAATGCGAGGAGTAGGTTGAAATAACGACACCAAAACACTCACCTCTCCCCATGGTCCAATTCCCCACGATGTTCCGCATCTTTTTGTCCTGCATTCTCTTTTCCCTGCTGGTCTTTTCGATGGATCACACCGATCTACCGACACGATCTTATTTCCATACGACAAGCACTTGTTTTCAATGATGTTCAAAGCTCTAAACGCACCGATGCAAGAGCCTTTGCATTCGTCTGCACCAGTTGAAATCCACACTCCCGAATCTGAAATAAAGGTATAGAATCATTGCAACAAAGGTCAGTCACACTCGGTGCATCATAACTAAAAATGATCCTGGCTAAAGATGTAGTTACACAAGTATGATAAAGAGTTGCTTTAAAAGTAGCCTTAAACATGCAAGAATAAACTGCAGCCCTGGGGTATCCTTGTATAAACAAAAATGAACTGTAGCCTTCGACACATCCTTGTGTGGATATAAAAAGCTTTAACGTTAGACGTAGCCTATGGCAGCAATGTAGCCTGACGTCATACCCTCGAAAAGATCAAAGTAATCAAAACCGACTCACAGGGATAAGTTGGAGTATTGTGCATATGCAAAGCAAGTTTGGCACTTGATTTCCCAGCCTCATTGTGGCCTTTACAGCTGACCTCGAACTCGCTTATACCGGTATTCTTCAATGTTAACACAGAAACGATTCGGGCAATATACTTCTTGCCATTGTTAATGTACGTGTGTCTATTAGTCCAATACGTCTGACCTGTTTCCTCCAGTAATGGGTGCATGTTTTTACGCCACTCCACACTGGGTAATGGAAACCCTTCGACAACGCATGCAACTTTAATTTCCTCACCTGTTAAAAAAATCAATCACTTCAGTTACACTTCTTTTTTAAGCTGGTTTCCATATAGTCGTTGAGGGTCGCTGAGGGTCGCTGAAAGGATTGAAAATCGCGCATAGACATTGACCAAAGTTGATTTTAATCCTTTGAGCGACCCTCAACGACCCTCAACGACTCTATGGAAACCAGGCTTGAGAGCATCTAAATTTTTGCCGAGCCTCAATATCGCAATTCTAGTCTTGAAATATATCATCAAGATATTCTTATATATAAATGTGTGCACCATGATTATTGTTAATTAACAGGCAATCCTCACTATGGCTGTAATAATAGATTAGATGGGTAAGAGAGGGTTATGACCAACCTTCAATCGCATGCAATGCTGTAGGTTTGTCTGCTTGAAGAACTGCATCAATGCCAGACTCAGATTCACTGATGTCACTCAAGGATGGATTCACGATTACTGGCGGCTCTGTAAACAAACACAAAAAACTGCAATTAATAAACAACGAAACACGCGTATTTGTTTAAAAAAAGTGCTTCACTTCCGTCAATGCCAATGTTCTGTAACGTAAAGCATGTTTTGCTAAAAAACTTCAAGAAAGTCTTAAAACAGAAATTGGGAATTGCCAAAAAAGTTTGAGTACTGTTCTGAAAAATTTTCTTAAAAAAAAGTATAATAAAATTAATAAATAACAAATTTTAATTTGCTTCTTCTTAACCATGGATCTTTGTAATAAACTAAAATGACAATTCTATTGTTACGTATTTGAACACCTAGGCTAACTACTGTGTCTGCGTGACTTATATTTTGGGTGTCTTCAGCTCGATGGATGTGCCACGTAAAAAAGACCCATGAAACAATTAAACAATTGACTGGAATAGCATTGCAGTGTCTTACCGAGAACAATGACTTCAGTAGATGCCTCTTCATGTCCTATCGCATTCTTAGCTGTGCAAGTGTAGTTGCCAGAATCTTTCGATGAAACGTCCTTAAGTAGCAAGACGCTTTTACTTTCGGACTGGAAGAAAAATCAGACAAATGACTTCATGAGAAACCTAACTGGTATTTAAAATTAACCTGACGACCAAAATAGATATTCAAATCTTTCAGATAAACCACGACTAAACAATGTAAAGAAACATTTCAGCACTAATATTTGCTTTAAAATTGATTTACGAAATTCTCTTCCCTGCTGATTAATCTGGTTCATATTCTGGTTAGGTTTTCCAAAAATCCTACCAGCTCTTTCGTGAAAACTGCCACCCTTATCTTATCTCATTGAATAATTTTGAATAAGTCGACTACTCGGTTAACTAAAAATGTCTCCAACAATACTCAACGTCTTTGATTTCATATGCTGTATGGATGCTTCACGCAAGCCTCACGCTTTACCCTCGACAACCCAAAGCCTCTTTAACCCAAATAAAGCTAATGTCTTTTAAGTGTCAGACAAATTAAGATACAACTGAATTACATTCTTACCAGTAAACTGAAATCGATTTTCCCGCCATTCTTCGTCCAAGTAATTACAGGCTTTGGAGTACCACTGACGTCACAAATGACCATGACAACCGAGGTTCGTCTGACTCCAATCGATTGGCCCATCTCAGCCTTCAATGTTGCTGGCAGTGTTTGTACGATACGTTCGTTTGATTGTCGAATTTTTGGTTTTTCTACAAAAGCGAAACACAATAAGAATCACAATCATCACCAACATAATCATCACCAATCACCATCTGAGGTAGCTGCAGTAAACACAAAGCGGAAAAAAACAAAAACCACCATTTCAAAACAGTGGTAACTTGAATTACGAAGCAGCTCAACAAGAGATCGATGTTTTCATCACACCGCAAACTTTGTGGCTCTTACAGCCTTTAAATACAGGGTGGGCCAAAAAAAGTAACCCCTAAACATAGTATTTTTTTAGGAAAGGCATCTTATGAACAACTTGTTGCAAATTTCTACCCTATAATATTCAATTAAAAACACATCTTGTGTAAAAACATTCCGTATTTATATTTTGTCATTTTAGAGCAATTGTAATTTCAAAATTTCTAATCGTGAAACCTCTTGTTATGATTGCTGATACTTCAATGGGTTCAACTGCAAAGTAATGCCATGATTCCCTTACCTCCGACTATAAGTTTAATCGTGGCCATGTTCCTTCCAGCAAGATTCTCAGCAATGCATCGATAGCTACCAGCATCGTTCTTATTCACATTTATTATGGACAGCTCGTCTCCTTCGGTGTGATATTTGCGTCCATCAACACGGATGCTCTGTCCCTCTTTGAACCAGTTGATTTTCGGAAGGGGATTCCCTTGCACTGAACACGTGATCGTAATGTTACGATTCTTCGATACGACAATTCTCTGAATCACCCCTATTGCAGGCGCCTTCGCTCTTTGCATTGAGTCAAATTTCGACGAAGTCACTTGGGCGATTGGTGCCTCTGTCAAATCAAAGCAAAATGATTACGTCATCACAAGCCATAAGAACCCTTCCAAGCCCTTCTCCGTATCTGGGCAATAAGTTTCATTAAAGCCCCAGGAGGGCACTCAGTACATAGACTTTGGGTTAAAAAATTGATATCTTTGGGTTTTCAAGAGAATCAGTTCTGATATTTTTGGGTTCCTTGTAAAATTCTCGGACTTGACCCCCCTTGGATTAGAGTACCAATTTTTGTAATATGACCCTTGCAAATATTGATAAGGGTCGCAAAAATTGACCAAGGTCGCAAGTATTAAGTGGTAAATTTAAAATACATCATTTCAGTCCTTCCGTACTATTAATGCTAATATCTAAATTTCGTACTATAAACACTCCCCGTATTGAAGAAACAGCTGTGGAACATTGATAACAGCTGTAAATATGTTTTTACGTAGCTGAAGTTTTTAACCTGTATAAAAATTCATTATTATTATTATTATTATTATTATTATTTATTATTAAACTCACCGGCAACGACAAGTTTGAGTGACCTTTTGTCACTTCCTGCCTCATTCACCGCCGTGCAGACATAAGTTCCAGCATCATCGGTTTGGATGTCTTTGATCTGAAGGTCACCTTCGGGGCTAAGGGTCATTCGGGGGTCAATGTTGAAAAAGGCATCAGCTCTTCTCCATCTTATCTTCGGGGTCGGTTTACCGCGAACTGGACAACGGACAACCAGTTGCGAACCGCGCAGCACTGTCAATGAACCGCCGACTGACGCGTGGACGGTTTTCGAAGACTCGTCAACGTCCGTCTGGTTCGTGTCCTCGCCAAGGATCTTCGGCGGATCTGAAATGGAAAAACACCCGCAATCGGTAAATCACATCAGCATAATTCCGACATACGAATAGCAAGTGCCACCTTTAAGAAATCAATTGGATACAAATTTCAAGCAATGAATGCTTAAATCAAAATTTTGAAGAACAATGGGATTACAGTAAACTTTGTCTGATTCGAACACCCTGGGGAAGCATGAAAATGTTCGAATTACAAAAAGTTTAATAGAGGTTTGTTTTACAAGAATTGGTTCATTAGTGATCCTTGAAGGAACGGAGAATTTCGTTCGAATTAGATAGAGTTCGAATTACACGAGTTCCAACTATGCAGATTTGACAGAATTAGAAAAAGACAGTTGAAAAATAAGCCTCTTGCAATGGACTTAAGCTGGCCTTAAGACTGCAAGATAAGACGAAACAAAAGGATATGATAACGTCGAGTGCTTTTTTAGTTGACCAGGTTAAACAATAAGTGGGAATTCATTTATCTCTCCCGCTTCCCAAACTGTGATAATTGGTAGCATAAAACGCAATGCAAGCCAATAGCACCGACTCTCCTATGCACAACTTACAGCTTATTCTTCTACCCACCCCGCCCCGCCTCAAATCCCAGTATCATCCTATTTACCGTGGAACTTTGAGATGCTTGGGTACATGGCCATAAAGCAACGTTCTGTCGCAACTTACCCACGACGATAATTTGAGATTCTACTTTATCAACTCCAAATTTATTCCTGGCGATGCACGTGAAGATACCATCGTCGGCCGTGGTGACTGCTGGGATATCCAACAAGCCCTTGATTACTGACAAGTAGGGCGAATCTGACTCGAGTAATAAACCATTCTTATACCAGCTGATGTGCGGTGCAGGAATTCCACGTGCAAAGCATTGTAATACCATCTCTGATGATGTAGACACCTTGGCTTTGCTGCCTATTATCACTGTCACAGAGGTCTTTTTGATTGCAGAGATAACCTTGTTGTCATTGAATGAGGATTGGATTTTAGGAACCATGCCTGTTGGACAGACAAAGACAAATGCCCAGATCAACTCTTTCGGTCAGGTCATCAATTTAGCAAACGAAGTGTAAGAATAATGTTGAATTTCAATAATGCTTCGAATACCAAGGAAGATAGGAGAAACTCATTCGAGTCAACGAAGACTCGAGTTATCAAGGATCAAACTTGAACATAACACGAAGCAAGTCAAAGTGAAGGGAACAGGAATATTTTAGGGACATCGAAGTACTTGACTATAAAGACTGCTTGACGGTAGCCGACTTCAATTTCAAGTTTGAAATACTTTCAGTCGCTTGTTGAGTCATATTCACCCAAAAGACCAATCAAGTATACATATTGCCACGAGGCTAACTTTAAGCATAAAACTATCGATCTCTGTTAAAGCTTGCAACATAAAAGCCAACTTGTGCACCATACAACCAAACATTTGTTTACAATTGTTCCATGTATATATTCATGTGCATGCTGCATGCAAAGAAGTAATTAAGATCATACTCACCAACATTGACGTATGTTGATGCCTCGTCCATCCCAAGAACATTCTCAGCACGGCATGTGTATTTCCCGGAATTCTTCAGCCTTAACCTCTCCAATGTATACGATGCAGTAGCACTATCGGCGACCAGCTTCTCTTCGGTCAGTAAATTACCATTGAACAGCCATGAGACCTTAGGGCTTGGTGTTCCACTGACCGGACAGCTAATCGTGACAATTGTTTTAAGTGGAGCATCCAGTCGTCCGCCAATAACAACTGACACTTCGTTGTTCTCCATGTAAGATGTGACGTTTTCTTTCACGCTTGTGATTACTGGTTTAAGTGATTCTGTGGAAATAAACAATTAAACGTTAATACTATGACACTAAAACTCTGATATGTACATTATAACTTACTTAAGTACTTAAACTCTACATATAATTTTCAACCTCATTGAAAGTAGCTTTGAAAATCGGAAACATAGCGAAACATAATAACTGCTAAAGCTTTTCGTCTGATACTCATCGGAGTAGTACGTTAGAAAGAGAACGAAAATTATGGGTACAATTATTCGTTAGGTTTTCATTTTCGTTCTCTTTCTGACGTGCTACTATGACAAAGCTATTTTGAAGTTCTGTACCGATCAAAGACTGTTCTCATCTAAAGTCTTAATATAATGTCTACATTTGAGAAAACTGTTCATAAAACAGATTTATGACAGTAAACGTATAAATTTTGGAATTCCTTGAACAGAAGGTAAACTAAACTTAACTAACAGTATGTTCTTGCGGAGAAGGTTTATCATGTGAAGATCCCACTACATATCTACATGAAGCATCCATGCATATACCGAGACTGACCTCCTGGGCTGATATCAGACCATGTTGCTCCACAAAAGACATATCCGTACTCCCAGGGGGTAAACATACATATTCAAATAAGAATACACAACACAACAATAAACACATACCTGCTACAGTGATCCTCGTCACTGCATAATCACTACCGAATATATTGGAAGCAATGCACTTGTAAACACCACTAGACACCTTAGTGACTTTCGGTATTTTCAATGCCCGGCCGTTTTCTACTTCAGTGACGTCACGCTGCTCTAGTTCGTAGCCCTGTTCACCCGACCATATCACCGTGGCGGCTGGTTCGGCTTTCAATGGGCACTGGATCACAACCTCGGCACCGACAATGACGACGACGTTTTTGCCGATTGTCACGTTCGCCTTGAGAGTCTGAGAAAGATCGACCATGCCGGCATCTTTGTAAATGATTGGGGAAGATGGTTCTACAATAAATGATAATATGATTAGCATGTTATTTGGCTTCAAACTAAAATCAGACATAGAAACTGTAAACAAACATCAATACATAAAACATAGTGATTGGGCTCTCTCCTCGATTAGTTTACCTATTGAGAGAGCTTCTCCTTAGTAATTCTCTGCATACAATTTATATAATTTTTTTTGTATGTGTTTTAATTTGTTGTAACATTGTTTAATATCTTCTATGTAGCTTAAATATTTACTCTAGTTTATTTTGTAGATTGTATGTAGTGAATTTGAATTATATGAAACTGAACTAGTGAGATTCCACAACGGAACTGAGTTCATTAATACAGTCAGCTTGTTAACACGGTCACCTTATTATCACGGTCACCTCATTATCACGGTCACCTCGTTATTGCGTTCACTTTATTCATTATTGTGACCAGGGAGCCACATTATTTTCTAAAAACAACCTCATTAACACGACCACCCCGCTAATACGACCAGTGATTTGCGACCGGTTAATGACCGAGTTAAAGAGGCTCAAACTAAAATACTTACTTGTCACTGTGACTGTTAGATTCCTTGAATATCCCCCTGCTACGTTGACAGCAAAGCACTCGTACACACCCTCCATTGCGTTGGTCAAATGTGGCAAAGATAATGTACCGTTCTTTTCCACCACAGCAAACCCATCACCCTCCATGATGCGCTGTCCGTTGCGCGACCAGAACACATCGGGCACGGGAAACCCCGACACAGGACAGTCAATAAAAACTTCCGTGCCAGGGTAGGCAGAGATGTTAACCAGGCCAACGGTGCCATGCAGGTAACCTTTGCCTTGCATGATGTCATAGCCGTATTTAGGCCTATCTGTGTTTTCTATTATAGACGGAGGCACGGGATCTGTGGAGAAAAGAAAAACATTGATAGTGAGTTAGAATTCATTTCATAAATACAGTAATTTGCAGTTAGATCTTTTGTCTATCTCTGTATCAACTCTCTAAATATCAGGGCATCGCTCATCATAGTTTTGCTTGTTCAAATGTTGTTATTGTTAGAACGCGTTTCGCATTTACCAAAGCCGTATACATTCTCATGGCTCGTTATATCTGGGATTTGTTGTTAGAGCCAGAACTCTTCAATATTACAAGTTTGAATCGTTGTGAGAAGGAGACATATTTCAATTACATGAAGCTCTGAAGCTGTCCAAGAGATCAGTTGTTTAGTTCGTTACATCAAAAGTCTACTGTCAATCCACAACAAACTCGAATCAAACAATGGAAGTATATAATCATCTATCCCTATGATCTAACTACTACCAAATTTGACCATAGGGATAGATGATTATACTACCAAACTACTAACAAACCACTTACCAAGAAGTTCGATATTCGTCGTCAAGTTGAAAGACCCAGCAGGATTCTCAGCCACGCAAAGATACCCTCCTTTGGTCTGTTTCGATGTGGTCTTGATTGTAAGAATGCCGTTTTCTGCATCAACAACAAACGTTTCATTGTCGCTTGCTATTATTTTACCATCCTTGACGAAGAATACTCTCGGTTTGGGCATGCCAATTGCGGGACATCTGTAAAATAATTACAAATATGTCATTGTTGCTACCCCCTGGAAATGACTATTTATCATGCTGGAATCAATGCAAATGGCTAAAGATAACGGGTGCGAGAATCTAAAATTAACAATTGAATGCACAAGAATGGATTTGGGGACCAATAATCTAAGGCGAAATCATCGAGGTTCAACTGGTTCGAGTTAATGTTGAGTTATCGAGTGCTAGACCCAGCATTCAAAAAAGTAAGTGAAAATCAAACCAGATCAAGGTCAGACCAATGTTTCAATGTATCAATCATGAAGAAATTAATAAAAAATAAAATCAACTCATTAAGTGTAACTTGAATCAAGGATTAATAGCATTACCTAATAGCAACCTCGGTTCCAGTAAGAGTCTTCAGATCATCCCCAATGTCAATGGCAACAAAGCCTTCACCGGAAACAGATGAAATTACTTCAGTTTTCGCCGTCTTCTTTGGATTCCTGGAAATAACTGGCTTCTCTTGCTCTGAAATTATTAAAAAATGCGCCCTAATTTAGCACAACATATCGTGGAAAGTCATATTAAAAACGTACATAAAATTATATACAAGGGAAACACGGTAAATCATTGCGTTAAATTGAGTTCCTCCAAGTGTCGAACATTGTTCAGTCTTCTATAATTGCAAAGATTAAATTCGGGGACATCGCTGAAATAGCTGTCACAAACGTGTTGTTTTTGCATGTACGTATTTGACTGCACTAATTTTCACTGCACTCTCTCTTGCCCAAAAGACAACGATATTTACTAACAATATCGATAATTGGATAAAAAATCTCTTGCTGACGTCCTTAGCACAGTATTTCCACCATTGCAATCTAATGACTGCTTTAAGTTTTTGCCGTTGATAACTCGAACTCGAGTTCTCGCGAGCTCGAGTCAAAATTGGAACATAGACCAAACTTAAATACCGTAAATCCTCGAATAAGCCCCCACCTTCAAATAAGCCCTCCCCTCGAATAAGCCCCCATCCTGATAATCATTTGCAAGGTATTGAGCCCAAGTATTGAGACGTTGAAGTTGTTTAGAATGTATTGCAAGTAGCAGCAAGTTTACACCAATAACTTCATTGACTGGCCGCATAGTGTAGCTTTTATTTTGCTTAATATTGAACAATAATCAGGCTAAAATTTCGTTTTTGCAAATAAGCCCCGGGGGGGTTATTCGAGGATTTACGGTAATTCAATTTTCGTACTACTGGACAACTCTATCAACAACAAAATTGTTTAAAAATAATAAATAACAAACATCGACTCACTCAATATTTTGACTTTACTCTTCATCACCTGAGTACCGAATACATTCTCGGCTTTGCAAGCATATTCACCACCATCAACATCATTTGCATTCTCAAACTCCAACGACTCGACGTTTCTAGCAACTTCAACGCCGTTCTTCAGCCAGATGATGTCCGGTTTCGGGTCCCCAGCAACCGGACACTTCAACACCAACTTCATTCCGGTAAGTATGCTGTAGTTCTGTCCGATATTTCCCACTTTATCCTCTCCGGTAATCATGGTTGGCTTTGGTATAAATTCTCTGAGTAATTCTTTGGACACGTCAATGTTAATGGCCGCGCTGCTTGGCTCTGCAGAAATAAAACAGAAATCAGTGGATAGAGTAAGGCAAAGCAGTTGATCTAAAGGAAGGGAATCGCCTGTGTTTTCTATGTATATGCCTTTACACAATTGAACATCGAGAGGTCGAACACCCACTTAGATCGAACTCTTCATTACGTCGAGTACAGTAAAAACCCACATATAAGAACCCAGGCTATTGTTTCAAGACAATAGGCTATTGTCTCTTCTATTGTTTTGAATGTGAATATCACCCTGAAGGTTCTTAATCTATTGGTTCTTATATGCGGGTTTTTACTGTATTTAAAAGGCATAGCTTCCTCAAAGTTTGCCTTTTAAAAGGTACAGCCTCTTCAAAGATTTGCCTTTATGAAAATGTAGCTTCTTAAAACGTTCTCGTATTTCAAAGGTATAGACTCCTAAAGCGTATAACCTCTTTAAAGGTTCGCCTTTTAAAAGGAATAGCCTCTTCAAAGGCTCGCCTGTTAAAAGGCATAGCTTCTTCAAAGGTTCGCCTTTTAAAAGGCATAGCTTCTTCAAAGGTTCGCCTTTTAAAGGTATAGCTCCTTAAAAGGTTCGTATCTTAAAAGGTTCGCCTCTTATATTATAGCCTCAAGGTTCAAATGCAAGTATCAATCGTAAAAACTCGTCGAAGGAAAGCAGCCAAACAATACTTACTGTAAACCTCAACAACAATACTTTGCTTAGCCTTCTTTCCAATACCATTCGAAGCTGAGCACATGTACGTTCCTGCACCTTGCATTGTGACGTAGGGAATTCGCAACACACTGCCTGTAGCTTTGATGATCACATTGTCCTTCTCGGTCAGTTCTACGCCGTTTCGGAACCAGGATATATCTGGCACTGGTACGCCAGTGTACGGACACTTGATGTCCAATTGGCTTCCCTTTTTCACCTTGATATTCCCACCAATATCAACACGAACTTTCTCATCCGTGGAAAGTTGGTTATTCGTCGTCAGCCTGATAGCTGGCTGAATGGGATCTACGTTAGGAAAGAATATATGATGTTTAGAGGTTTATTAATGACAGAAACAAACGACAGATAGCGAAGTAAAATGGGGCTCTACAGTATCCAAACACTAGTGCATTTTACGTTATAACATCCTGAGGGAAATCTCTACATAACAAGCCACAGTCTAATACCGGTGAAATAAGCTTTGCCTCTTGAATTGCTTTGCAGTATAATCTACTCTCTGTTTAACACACTCTCATTTGAAAAACCACATACGATAACGACTTAGCCCCTTTAAATACTTCTTGGTACAATTTACCTTATGAAATTTCATGTGGGTAAATTTACAATTTACCCACATGAAATTCCTCTCGTTGTAAATATTTATATCAGATCTTAAAGTCTTTCTAAAATATTATACTATATTAGATTAAATTAGATTTTAATAGTGTTAAGCTCTTATTTTGTAAGTTTTTGTAATGTTGGACCTCTTGAGAATCAGCATTGCTGAAGGGCTACCTTCCCTAAATACTTGAAAACAAAATTAACATAATAAGTAATATCTGGGTACCTTGAAAACTCGTTACAATGGGATTTCAAAGTTTAACGTGATAACACAACTTCTTACCGAGAACGCTCAGAACTGATGTCTCCTCCTTCACACCGAAGATGCTTTCAGCTTTACACGTGTACTGATATTCACCAGACGACAACCCATTGACAATCAGCAAACCGTCTTTGATAGTATGCTTGTGATCGGACTGAATGACGTCATCACCAAGCATCCACGTCAGCTTCGCCTTGATGGACCCAGCTGTCGGGCATTTGATGGCTACCGATTTACCGGACAGTAGAATACCCGACATCCCGACTTCAAGTTCGACCTTCTTAGAAACGTGGTTCGAACGCAAGTCCGTTACTTCAATTTCCTCAGGCTCTGGTATCAGTCTGTCTAACGGGACTGGAATGAAAGAATACGAATCGCTTAAATCAACAGAATTGAGCAGCCATAGTGATCACAATATATTTCCCAGACAATGGATTAGTTCTTTGCCTGAGGAGACCTCAGATGTGAGGTGAAAGCTCCCAAAATAATTGAATATATATATATTAATTATTTAATCAAAATGAGTGTTAAAAATGAATGGCGATCAAGCAAAAATAAATACAGTTTAGGATATAACACTCGGGATACAATAAGAATTTTAGCAGAATCTGCTAAAAGGAGAAATATATTAGTACTTACCAACCACATCAACAACTGACGTTACTTTATCTTTACCACGACCGTTATCAGCAAAACACGTATACCGGGCGGCATCAGCCACTTGAATATTCTTCAGCACCAGTAATTCACCATTCTTCTCAAAACCAATTCGACTATTTTCAGTGACTTCTATTCCATTCTTATACCAGGTTATCGTTGGTTTCGGATTGCCCACTGAAGGACAGAAGAGATTCAACGTCTTTCCATCCAATGTGGTTACATTTGATCCGATTTGTACGCGCATGCTTGCCATGCCTGCGTCGAAATGAGTTGTTGTATTCGGGTTGCCTAACATGATCATCGATGAATCTTTGTCTGTGGATTGACACGATAATTCGTCTGATTGTAAAACGATCTATCATCAATCCAACCAGTAAAACTACAAAAGATCTTTATTCAAGGCTTTCGAATTTCTCCACAACACGACATTAATGGATTACAGCCCCTTAAATTGTGCTTTACCATCAACTGATAATGTTCAGAAACTGAAATCAGAGCTTCGATAGATGGATTGTTCCTTTTGCATTGTATACCCCACATAAAAGTGAGAATTTCCAGTGTAGAAGAGTCAAACATGCTGTCTTACATGCTATTGACCTTCCCTTAGTGTTTAAACTAAAGCCAAACCGTACAGCTCCAACTAACAACATAATAAGTAAACCAACATAAAAGCAAAGTGATGAAATAGATGTTTGAAGTGACAAAAGCAACCAAAAAATCAATGCTTCAATAGATTAGTCTAGCTACCGCTACAGAATTAGGTAATAGTGATTCAGTGGGCCCTTTGTGCTTAGCGCATAAACCAATACCTTACGAAGATAGTAAGCGTATTTGCCTATCAATCAATGAATGCTGGGTCTATCTATAGATTGGTCAAGTCGAGTTTTCTCCTTTTTTAGTTGTTATCATCATTTTAAACCTCAAAACTCACCTACTATCTTCAATGCAGACGAATATTTATCAACGCCTCTGCCATTGATCATCATGCATACATACTTTCCACTGTCGCCTTTTTGTGCATTGACAATCTTCAGGCTTCCATTTCCATACACAACCGTATTTTTATCGTTCAAAATCTCGATTTCATCTTTCGTCCACAACACCCTCGGTTTCGGTATTCCATCGGCCTCGCAATCAATCATGACGTCATGACCTGCACTCGTCTTCAACTGATCACCGATGCCGATTATTGTCAGGTGATCATTTCTTGTGCGTGTTGGGTGACATGTTTACTTGACTTCTCGATCATTGGAGCAGTGCTCACTGAAATATAAACAGAACATATCAACAGAAATATCCATTGCCAGGGCAGCTCAGTGTCAACATTACACTAGCTATCTTGACATCACTGCGGGTTGGTGAGTTGCCTACATCTTTCTCAAAAGGTAGGTATATGCAGCAGTTGGTATGGAGTTACATTTTATCCACAGCATGGCAAAACATGACCTGACCTTGACATACGCAAGGTAAATATGCAACAACATAGAATCAAAACACAATGTTTGGCTATAATATTCGTTGAACCGAGTGAAAGCATTATCAAGTTGTTCAAGGGACTAGATCTGCCCGCTTTTCCAAGTCAAGTTGCACCCTACCCGATGATTGGGGTTACAACACATAGGCATTTCAATACTTAGATATCAAAATCATATATGCATGCTAATCAACACTAATTCCGGGATAATCTGAAGTAATCTCAACTTTTTCTCCGAAAACAAAAAAAAGATGTTAATAATGTTAATAAGGAAGCGCTTGGTTTTGATACTCTGCAACGTAGTACATAGACTCACTACTTTGCGTCCCTGTGCTTCGCTCGTTTTTGCTCGCTCGTTTGCGCATTGTGTTGAGCGAGTTGCGAGCGAGGCACTGGGACGCAATGTAATGAGTCTACGCAGTACATTGCATTGCCTGCCAACAGGATGAAAGGACACAAAGAAGAGATCCAACAACACAGGCAGAGATAAGGAGAAACAAGTAGAACTCGACTCTTACGCATTATCAGAACAGTAGTCGATGCTTCGTCTTTTCCATTCACATTCTCCGCCACACATGTGTAGCTTCCTTGCAGCGAGGCGTCCAATTTCGGTATAAGAAGATCGTTGTTTTCCTTCACCTGGTAGAACACGCCGTTCGATATGATCACGTCATTATTATGACGCCAGTGGATTTTGGGTTTCGGGACGGCATCGTCTTTTACGGGACACTGTATCTCGACTGTCATGTCATTGACTGCGAAAAGACGGTCTCCAATGTCTATCTTCGTAGTACTCGATATATCAGCCACCTTGATGTCACGATTGTTGCGTATGATAACGGGCTTGGTTGGGGCTGAAATCGACAAAAATCATGTTGAAATAAAGTGACATAACCATCTATCGATTAAGCATGGTTGTGAAAGTTCAGAGAAAGGAATTAAACTCTAGTTAATAGCATTAAACAAGTTAATAGCTTCAAAAAAGGATTGCAGGAACTATAACCAGTACTTAGTGGCAAACGCAAGTGGCAACCACTTGGCCACCAGAGTTAACTAACAAAAGGGTCAACACTAAGGCTTCCATTACATTGTAAATTTGTATATTTAAAATTCATAGAGCAATCAGTGGCAAATCCGATAAATTACTTCAGATGGAATCTACACGACAAAACATCAGTAAAAATTTAATACAGATAAGCAAGCACTAATTGCTTGACCAGGTTGAAATTGAATTGAATCACCATCCACGCCCATCCACGCCCATCCACAGACACTCAATGATCTACCAAAATATTCTTCGGCAACACAGCAATGATCAATTGCCATTTCTGTGCGTCGCCAACACACTTCACAATTAATAGAACTGATTCAATACATCATACAACTGATCTTACCAATGACAGTTAACTGCGTGGTTGAATTCGACGAACCAAAACGTGTGATAGCAACACAGGAATACGATCCTGAATCCTCAGTTCGCAAATCACTCAGTAAAAGCTGCTCCCCTTCGATGAAAACTCTCGAGTTAACTTCAATTGGTGAGTTATTTCGTAGCCATTTGATCTGTGGCCTAAATGCTCCTCGAACTGGGCAAGTGATGCGCAGGTTGTGTTTCTGAGTGACGGTGACGTCATGGCCAATGATCACGTGAAGATCTTCATCAGGGTTGTATGATTCGACTTTGGTTTTCTTGTTCGAAATTTTCAGTATGCTGCTATGAGCGCCTAGTGAAAACAAAAAGCATATTAACAACAAAATATCGATCGTAAAATATTAAAGCATACAGTCAGTCATTGCAGCCAGTCAAAAGTAGGAGGAAAAATATGTTGCAACCGTTGAGGGAGGTTGATGGCAGATGGTAGGTCTCCATTAAAGTTATCACCAGTCAATTGTTTGGACAGAGTTATGCATGAGCGTAACGTATATACAGTAAATCCCCGCATATAAGAACCTATGAATATATCTCTTTGGGATGACTCAAAAAACATCCTTCAAATAAGAACATTTATACCCTGAAATTGCTCTAAGTACCTTTCAAATAAGAACTTAAATCAGCCTGACCTTCAAAAAAGTAGGTTCTTATACGCGGGGATTTACTGTATACCGTGAAAACTATATCAAGTCCCCTTTCTATTATGTCCCCTCTCCAATAAACCCCTTGTAGAACATCTTAATCAAATAAGACTCCAGGGTTATTTGATAGAATAGAGCTTTTACGATAATAAAATAGGGATGTATATCCTAGTTGAGAGTCGGTATACACAGCAAATACCTACCATAAATCGTTAGCAGTGTATCTTGTGAACTCTGTCCTTCTGCGTTCCATACTTTACACGTGTACAGACCACTGTCATAGAATTTCAAGTTCTCTATTCTCAGACTATTATGAGATTTTACAGTGATTCGTTTGCTGAAGTTGATTGGTTCTTTATCCACCATCCACGTCACTTGTGATTGGCTGCCACCTTCAAATGGACACGTGATAGTAATGCTGGTTCCAATTGCTGCGGTGACGTTAGTTCCTATGGAAACAGCGTTGTCTTTGTCTTCCTTTGTGAATTTCTTCACTCCAGGCTTCGACGTGATCACAGGTGACCCTGTGGCTGAAAATGAAAATAACACATCGTATTAGCGATTTGATCTTCCTGTGGGCTTATCAACAGGTAGACCATATTATAGTGATCACAGTTGACCATGTGGCTAAAAATGAACACATCGTATTGGCGATTTGATCTTCCTGTGGGCTTATCAACAGGTAGACCATATTATAGTGATCACAGTTGACCCTGTGGCTGAAAATAACACATCGTATTAGCGATTTGATCTTCTTGTGGGTTTATCAACAGGTAGACCATATTATAGTGATCACAGGTGACCCTGTGGCTAAAAATGAACACTTCGTATTAGCGATTTGGTCTTCCTGTGGGCTTTCAACAGGTAGACCATACTATAGTGATCACAGGTGACCCGGTGGCTAATGACACTTCGTAGGTAGACCATATTATAAAGATAAAGCCTTCATTTAACAAAGGTCATATAATGATTCAACTATGCAGAGACGTAACTTACCGATAACTTTTACCACTGACGAACTCATTGCAATACCAGCTGGATTCATCGCGTAACATGTGTAAATACCGGAGTCCGCTTCAACAGCGTTGTTGAGGGTCAAAATTTCCCCGTTCGCTACGCCACTGTTCATTTTCTTGATCGAAGCAGTTGTGATTGCCTTTCCGTTCTTGTTCCAAACAACTTTTGGTCTCGGCCAGCCTTCAACGCTGCAAATAATAATTATCTTTCGACCACCAGAGGTTGTCAAACGGTCACCTATCACAATTGATACCTGCGTATTGTCTTTTCCGATTCTTATGTCATGAGACCGGGAAAGAACCGATGGATAAGACGAACCTTGACAAAATTGAAAATAAAATTTAAATTAATGTTCCAAAATTAAATACATACCCGAATAAGCTACGATTATTGACAAAAGCATTCAAGATTGGGGGAAAATAATGAATCAACTCATTTTCTCCTGGCTTTTTCACTGTATCAAACTCTTCAAAAACAACGTTGTTTGAAAAACATAGACCATTATGTAGGTAGGCCACATTATCTCATTCGTGCATACAGCGGTCAAAATCAAAATGAGAAGTAGATGATAGGAAAAGAAAAGGAATAAAAATAGTTTTTGAAACAAAAAAACTTACTCAGTATTTCCAATGTTGACGAAGAACTACTTTTACCAAGCGGGTTCTCAGCAATACAACTAAATGTTCCCTCAATTTTTTTATTGATGCCAAATATCAGCAACGCTCCGCCAGATTTATCCACCATAAAATTGGCGTTATTCGAATCTTCAACTTTCGCGCCATTGAACTTCCACGTGATCTCCGACTTCGGTAAACTTTTAACAGGACAGTACAAGGCCAGTGATTTGCCTTCAAAGACCTTGATACTCTGTCCGATTGTGGCCGATTTGCTTTTCTTATCACCGGACACGGTCACAGCGCCATGTTTTGATAAGACAACTGGAGCACTGGCGTCTGAAAATGAAATAGTAGATATTGCAAGCCCTGGGCCTGATATTCAAACAAGGGCACCACTACAGTGAGGAATACAGCTTCCAATAGAAAAATAAAGAGGCTAATGTATGATAACCTTGGTAACAAATGATAGCCCACGAAAAAACGTCTAAAAGCGGAGGGGACACAATGACAACAAACATTCTTAGTTAAGCTTCAAGGCCCGTCTCTTATGGTTTCAAAAAGAAGGGGGTAAGTACCCCTAACTCCCCTGCTCCTATGTCCAAACATCAATTCACAGACAAAGAAGACAAACACATATTAAATGTTATATTTAGGCTTCTTCGACGTTAATAGAGGGGGACGTTTATTGGAAAATTTAATATAGGAGGTTTACTCGAAGCATTACGGTAGCATGCAGATTCAGAACAGGGGGGGTGACTGTAATATCGGAGAGCGAGTGAAACAACAGACTACTTGATTACTACTGAACTGATCAAATAACACAATTTACATATAAAATAAGACAATTACATACGAGGTCAGACACGAATATTAACTCTCCTTGTTCAAATAAAATCAAGTGTTACGACATGTCGGTATGTTGCTGATTGACTTCTGAGACACGAATGAGAATATTACAGTGACTGGGTTGATACTGAAACTAAAACCAAACTTCACGGGGAAATAAATCAAAAACCAACCTTTAGGCAGCACTGAGATTTTCGTAGTCGACGAATCTTGACCCGCCATGTTTGTAGCAACGCAAGAATAGGAATCGGCGGAATCTGACTTGATTGCATAGATGACAAGAATTTTGCTGTCTTTCTTCACGAACATATCCATATTGGGTAATTGAATTGGTACGCCTGTAGAAACGAAAACATTCATAATAAGCTTGCGATGATTTATGGGTAGTAGGATGCTACACAGGCGCATTTGCAACGCAGAAGACAAAGACGTAAAGGTCGTCTTCATGTCAACATCATTTGAGAGAATCAAAAACTACAGTAAAAAACCCGCATATAAGAACCTGTAAATGTTCCGTCTAGACTATTGTTCCAAGACAATAGGCTATTGTTTGCATACAAAATCACCCCGAAGGTTCTTAATATTCGTTCTTATATGCGGGTTTTTACTGCATGTAAAAGTAGAAACTTGTCATGTGGATGTGGTTATTAAAACAAAATAGGCCCACAAAAATGGCGTTCACCCCAATGCTGGACCTCATTCAAGACTCCAGTTACACAAAACAAAAGTGAAAGCTTAGCAACAACATTCAACCAAATTGAAAAACATATTCCAATTTTGTTATGTATCAGAAACGTAAAACAAAAATTAGACTCGACCATAACGCAGCAATTCATTCTTCATAGGTATCCTTAATTTGTTTTATCGAAAAGTTCTCTATGCAGATGGCTCATGAGACCGAGGTTCAATTGCCAATCAACTGTTACGAAAAGAGGCTGGAAATTCAAAAGGATATTACCTCTTCTTTGCCACGTAATCTTTGGCTTCGGGACGCCCTGTGAAGGGCAAACGACCTCCACTCTTGCACCCACTTCAGCCAATAAACTGTCACCAATTGTCACATTAACAAAAGGCTTTGTATCAAATCGACCAATCACATTCCTCTGACTGGTAGTAATCTTGGGTGGTACTTTTCCTGAAAAAAGTAAATTTTGTTATATAGTAAAAGAGTAGCTATCTTTCCTAAAAAAAGTGAATTTTGGTAAGTAAGTAAAAAAACACTTGGTGCAAACTACGATTTTATTCTATAATGCATAATAGCATAGTGATTAACTTGGTAAATTCGTAAACAGTTGTATCGCAACAAATCGATTACTCTGTTGAGCAAAATTTGCGTCAACAATACTCTGTCTCTTCGGACTTTCAAATCCTTATGCATGCTTCAGGTCTCATACAGATTTCTCGTACACACAACATTCATATCATATCATATCATCATATCATGTCAGATCGCTACAGCCGGGATTTCGGTATATCACGGTTAAAATCCATTAGATTTATACAACATTTTAACCAAAACTTACCTTTTATGATAATGAATGAACTCTCCGTATCAGAGCCCCATAGAGTCTGTCCTCTGCAAGTATATCGTCCGGACTGTTCGGCTTTGGTTTTCCGGATGATCAGGTCCGTACCGTACAAACCATACCTTGTTATGCCTTTGGTGCTCTTTGCACCCTGAATATTCCACCTCACCCGGTATCTGTAGGGGTAGGCCTGCACTGGGCAGAGGATCTTCAGTTCGGTATTATCGTAAAGTGTAACGTTCGTTCCGATTGTGATCAGTGCGGTTTTCACGTCCGGACCGTAGTTAATTACGCTCTTCTGGCTGAATATCGTTGCCTCGCCGGGTCCTGCGGAATGCATGGATAATCATGTTAAAATTGTTTAAAACAGGATAGAAGACCGTATAGAATATCGAATAGAAAACCAAGTACAGTCAAATCTGCATAGTTCGAGCTCGTGTAATTGGAATTCTATCTAATTCGAACGAAATTCTCTGTCCCCTCAAGGATCACTTATGAACCAATTCTTATAAAACAAACCTCTATAATCGAACTTTTTGTACTTCGAACATTTTCACGCTTCCCCCGGGGTGTTCGAGACAGAGTTGACTGCAGACGGCTGGATAGAAGACCGGTCAAGCTGATTCACCCAAAATAAGCAAAAAAGGCCAAACCAAAAAAACGTCAAAAATAGCACTTACTTATCGTTCGTACAATTGACAAAGCACTAAGTCTCCCGTTCTTGTTTTCAATATGGCATTCGTATCTACCAGCTAACAAGTCCGTCAAAGCCGGGATGGTGAGTATTGTCTTGTAATCCTTGTAGGAGTAATCGTATGGTAGTCTGCGATCGTTGTCGATTCGCTTGCCATTATAGAACCAAGTTGCGCGTGGCTCGGGTTTTCCTCCGTAGACGCATTTCAGGGTTACCTTGGTTCCCTCGACGGCTGAGACCTTCTCCCCAATGACAGCATTGACGGTTTCGCCTCTCTTCGTCTGCCAGTGATTGCCAGAGCCAGTACGGATAACAGGAAGAACTGAATTGATTGAAAATAGAGTCGTTTAATGATATAGAGTTACAATTGTCGTCGCAATTTCTCGTGAAATATGCGTTAACAAGTGGCTATAGCAGGCATTTATACATTTATTGGTCTTGTTCTGTGTGTTCTGCTCGACTTCAGAGCAAATGCGTACCTTTGATAGGTCATAAGCGACAGGCCATAGGCCATGAGTCATACCATAAGCTATAGCCATCTATAGCCATATAGTACACACAGATACTGACAGCTATAATCATACAAAGGGGCTTCGGTCATAACGCATCATCTTACAAATGCCAAAAATAAAAATATAACAATTAATAATAATTAACTATAAAATACTTCCAACGTCATAGAATGAATAAATCACTATCAATGGGTTGCCACACCTCACAGTTATTCGAGGGCAAAAATATAAAGACCCAACATCCAAATGTCATACAGAATTATGAGCAAAACCAGGGAATTCGTCGTTCTCACACGTCAAGTTGATACAAACCAAAATTGATTTGCATTGCACGTGGCAGAACTATTTCTTATTTCTAAATGAGAAATTATGAGTAAAGTCAGCAACGTATTGCATTTAAAATGGCTATGGCTTAAACTTACCAATTCCCCTCTTTCTCCTCCTTCGGTTGCCAACAGCAGAAACCACTCTGATTAAATTTGAATTATCGAATTCTAAAAAGAGAAAAACACGTCTTAACAAACCGAGGTCTTATCACGTGGCTTTTCCAGTATACAAAATAACCAAATGCAGAGATTTCATTGTTTGAAACAATACATTGATAAGTGTGAAATACAATTTAATTCGAACCCCTCAATATCCCAAGCATCTAATTGGCCCAAAGGCGTCGGAACCAGGAGAAACCAAAGAAGCGTACCTCCATATATTTGAATAAATTAACTAAAGTGTCCATTTTTTCTGTCCCTACTCCCAAACTTTAAAACTTTCCTATACTGGCCCATCGAGTCTGAATAGCCTGGTAAATGCTTCAACTTCGATAACCCAACACAGCATCCAAGTCTAACGTGACAGCATATGTTGTGTGTCATATGACAGTATCCCCAGCTCACTACATAACTCAGACACCCTCACAGCCAATAGGTTTTGAAAAATTATAAAAATCTCGATGAATTTCTTCCACTCGATTATTATATTAGACAGAAAGCCTTTTTCTGTAACATATGGGCATATCGATACAATGCATACGAAAAGGTGCGCACAGGAGGATGGACTATATCAAACTAGCTAACAGCTAGTTATCAATAGACATTCTAGAAGCTTCGCTAAATCGAACAAAACATTTCGAAGCTTCGCTAATTCGAACGAAACATTTCGAAGCTTCGCTATTTCGAACGAAACATTTCGAAGCTTCGCTAATTCGAACGAAACAGCTCGAAACTTCGTTATTTAGAACAAAACAACTCGAAACTTCGTTAATTCGAACAAAACAACTCGGAGTAGTTTCGCTAATTCCTATTCTCCTGGGTGGTTCATATCAAGCTATCCCTGATAAACATCTCTAATTCTTTATGACACAAGAAAGGATAAAGTCCAAGAACATTGTAGAACATGTCTGGGTCATTGAGGCTTTTTTCAAAGCAGTATAACACTGCAGGCCTTTGTATCATGAAAGCTACAGCTTAACTCAATCGAATTAATAATACTTAGATTTGATAAGAAAACCAGATATAAGTTATCTTATCCAATAACTCTCTTAACACATCAATGGCTATATCATGAATAGATAACTCTATATCACAAAGGAACTATAAAACAATCAATGTATGAATAATAGCAATATAAAACTCCTCATGAAAAAATACACTCGAAATAAAGCATGTCCTTAAACAAAGAACATTCATTGGTACAAGGGAATTATATTAGAAACAAGCAGGTTTCAGGGTAACGAGAGACAAGCTTGGGGCAGAATTGTCGCTGATTTATAGCCGTTACTCATTGGTCCTTGGTTCATACGAGTTATTTTTAGCCGACAACGCAAACCTGTATAAATGCTCATTAATCACCATCAGTAGTATTACGTAGGGCAAAATAACATTTAGCAAGAAATTTCAGGATAATCGAGATATAAATGGTAGTTGACTAATCGTTCGGCGCGGTTTAGTAGGCCATTCTTCACGGGATAAACAGCCCAACTATAAATCATAAATATAGCTAAAACGTATATAGTTCCATAAATAAGATCTAAATTGGAGCTTGAGGTGACTTATAAGCTCTAAGCGTTCACGATGCAAACTCAAGACTAATTGATTCGCAATAACATGCCTGATCAATAACGATTACTAAATTTCACATTACATTAACACCGGTAATTAAGCGTTGGAACCACGCCATATTCAAGCTTAACTTCGCTGTAAGGCGAGTCTTATCTGATTTTATCGCGAATATAAGGCTGATTGGTGTGGCCTAATCGTACCACGAACATGTCTGGCATGAAGAGTAGGGGATGTTTACGGTGCAAAGCAGGACATGATTACATAGTTGTGTTGTAAATATTTGTTCAAAACATAGAAGACTGTGATATTTGTAATGTCAGATATATTCTAGCTATGTAGCCTCAAATGATAAAACCGAATAACACAGTGGAACATTCACGTAACGGAAAACTGATAAAACCAAGGGACAACGAACAATGTTGCTTTTGTCCGTTGTGTAGAGTCGTCTGAGAACGGATGGTCCACCAGACAGTCGGATCAGACTTTCAACCAGCCATCACGAAAAGATGGCGATCAAAAACATACAGGTTGTTTTTATTGTGATGCACAATGTTTATGGTAGAGTGGTGATATTTGAATGTGAATACAGTAGTCACATAACAAGTGCCTACTTGCATTAAATAGCCACACTAAATGCATTGTGGTTACTTTCACACCAAAACACTGCCCCACTTCAAACCCAAGTGCATGGCATGGTTTTCTTCACGTATTAACAGCCCCAGGGGTTTTTCTAACAACTAAAACTAGGATACCGATAAATTAAGAACCTATAACTAGGCTCAAGAATAATCCTAAAATCATAAAATTTCCGTTCTTAAAAAAAGCCCATTGATGTGTCATTCAAATTATAAAAACTTTAGTACAAAGTGCTGATCCAAATTTATTATTTAAAAAACGTGCAATCTTAAGCATTGTCATTCAAGGTACAATGCAATTTCCATGTAAAACGGCTGTAATACACTGCCTCCTTGCAATGAACAAAACCTTTGGTTTCTTAGCTGCTTTATAATGCTTTATAATACCTTTTAATACATACTAAAGAACACTGGGGACATCAAGGGCACACGACCCCCTTTTAATTGCTCCCGAAGTTCCACTAAGCCACTAGCTATACAGAACAGGTCTCACTTTATTTTTATCCCTGTCACTTCATTTTAATTTATCACAGCCGAAAGGATTGGAACATGATGGATTAGTGAAGCCCAAGGCAGGAATTCTAACCTAAAAATAAATTCTTCAAATCTTTAATCGCATAATATTAAACGAGAAAAAATCGGATTCTTATTTTTAACTTTTATTAACACACCGGTTCAACCCAGCGCAAGGAGCTTGCTATGAAACGAAGCTAAGAAGAGACACTGTTGTGCCACCTCATCTCTGTATGCACCACATAGTGTAAGAGGTCAAATACAACTACTGTATATAAATCCTCGAATAAGTCCACGGGAGGGGGCTTATTTGAAAAAGCGAAATCTCATCTGGATTTGATGCAATGTTAAGTTCTATAAAACCCTACACTGTGCAGTGAGTGGATAAAGTTCTTGGCTTGAACTTGTTGCCACTTGCAATACATTCACTACACAAGTTCAATATCTTGTGGGCTTTATATACTTGCAAATTATTATCAAGATGGGGACTTATTTGAGAGGAAGGCTTATTTGTAGGTGGGGACTTATTTGAGGACCTACGGTGCGAACTCCCAAGGGTAACAGACTTTTTCCGCTTTAACGAGGGTTCGAGTTATCGAAGATGAAACCTGATGCATTCGTAGAGAAAGATAAAATCATCAGACACGATAATAATGATAATGATAATAACAATTGACTCGCTGTTTTTAAAAGCAAGAACATTGTATTGATAATGATGTGCTATATATCTTGAATCAAAATTAATATGGATTTGAGACATTGGTGAAATCGAGTTAAAAGATATGGCGAACGCTGAAACCAATGTTCGTCTCTCTCGACAAAGCCAAAATTGCATTAAACATTGTTGGTGTACAAGAATTTTGGCAAGAATTTCTGAATGATTTTTTATTCATTCAAGTCTAATCCTCGTATGTATCTGTAATTCTGTGGTGTTTTTCATGAAACTTCAATGACGTTCTATACTATGTAAAGATTAAAATTAATGAATATGATAAAAAGTGCTTATCACTAAATTAGAAATTACAAAGTACTATTGATCCGATAAGAATTTCAACAACGCTTATGCGCTTGACACCTTATATACATAGCTTCGCCTTTGAAAAGCCAAAAAATGTATTCTAAAAATAATAGACTTTCTCTTCAAAGACCCTTAAAAACTGGAAAATATCTGGTCTTTGCACTCGACCTATCGTAAAGCTACAAAGCATAGCACGATTATAAAAGAAACACGTTTCGAACGGGTTTATACAAACTGGATCCACTTTGATAACAGTTGGCTGGCTCCCCAGCCTAAATATTCGTTACTTACTTACTTACTAAAGCTGTTGTGCAAGGGGGAGGGGCAATTTATAGAGCAACTTGTGCCAACTAATGCTACATGGAGCTTGCGCCTGCGCAGATGTCTGGCTCTCGCAACAACTGCATTGAGTAGAATTTCGTTCTACATTGTGCAACGATTCTTTGTACTTTGTACTTTCGTTCTTTGTACTTTGAAACATCGATTTTTCAACTTGCATTTGGCGCAAGCGCAGTTAACGCTTTTCACTGTCTCCAGTACCCAAAGACAGTTGCTGGCCATCATAAACATCGTTGCAACCCCTTCATTAATCACAAACTTCATTGCAAGCCCTTCATTAATCTTTACGAGACACATTGCCGTAAACCATTGCCCAGGGCATGAGTAGCATTTGAACACTCGCAAACAATAGATTAGGATATGAATGTTCGTTGAAATATTCAAGCCTAAGTTGTGGTAAGCTCGGATTTTGATAACTACAATGTTGATAGATAAGTGCTTAAATTGAGTATTATCAAATCATTAAGTATTCAATTTACTGGATGTTAGGACAACACCTTATATCCAGAGTAATCAAAAGCCACAGCGAGGCCTTCATGATACTTGCAGTGGAATCGTGACGTAAGCCTAAACACCTCGTCCAATTAACAGGCATAGTTTTTAAGTTTTGTTACTTTAACTGCTTTATAGGTCATGCTGAAACATTCACATTATTACTTAAAACGCCCTTAACAGAAATCTTTTCAAGCTGTAGTTTGGCTTTGTAAAACATTTATGAAAATTGCACACATTTGCACAAATTTTGTAAAGCTACATACACTACTCGTAGCCTCCATTCCTATAGAGTCATTATTCCTTGTTTTTAGAAAATCCCACGTGAAAAATGTATGGAGTTATGCTATGTATTCTGCGGCAACGTGGTGGATGAGAAAAATTCGGCAAATGTCCAAACCTTTACCAGAGTTTTTAACAAAGACTTATTGAAAGTATTAGTGGGTAGGTGGGTAGTTGCCCTCGCGCTAAACACACCCAAAACGTATACAGACGATATTGTACTATTGTAAATCCTTGAATGTGCGTTGAGAGCTTGCAGTAAATCAAAAAAAAATTTAGCTGCAATCAGAAAGTCAACAAACCGTATTCTTTGAAATGAAACTACTTTCTAGTATAAATACGATACTTTTAGGCCTTAGCATGCTAATGATCCCAATTTCTCACGTTTTGATAGCCAAATGTGTACTGGGTCATTCCAGTCATGTTTCTCATTAATACTTTTTTTCATTAAATCCACGTGTTTTAATTGGATTTCATTTTAGCCTCGATTCTAGTGACTAATCTTAATCTTTGAATCATTCAGGTATACGTGGATTATGAAAATACTCTGAAACCAAGGCATCCATTCAAAATGAGATTAATAATTCATTAAAATATTGCATTTTCATCATACGTACATATACTCAACTGTTACAATTAAATTCTCAAGCAATGCTACTTGAATTGAAAAAAACTTAAGCTGACTATAGCTAGAGTAAAAAGATCCCGAGAAAAAGAAACTCAGATTATAAATTATAAAAAGAATTCTGTCTTACCAAAGTAATGAAATGAAGGTTTCGGGTGTGGTTGATGCTTTATTGAAAGATACTGCGGCCACAGCGCAATCTAATTAATTGTTCAGACTTTTCATGCAGTTTTCTAAGCAACTAGTGTTCAGAAGTACCAAGGTAAACAAATACACGATGTTTTCTGGTGGGAAACATCAGAAATTCTCAAAATAAAAGCTGTTAGAATCAACTTTTGCTGCTATTTCCTTTAAATGAACAATTTGTATTACGTAATAGAAACCTGTTTAGAAAACAAATAATTTCCTGAGACGTGGACAAATGAAGACAGATGTTTGATGAAAAGAACGAAGATTGCATTATGATGGTCCGGCTTTTAGGGTTGGGGGCTGCTATTATCACATTGTAGCTACCGTCAACCGGCTTTTGGAGCTGAGTTAGTGGCGATAAGGACAAAACTTTTCAAAGATGGGTATAAAAAATTTTCGGATGCAGCTACAATTACAATTTTCTCTAATGCAAATAATCAAATGGCAGCAAAGAAACAGTTTGCGCACGAGTTCATGTGCCATGGCAAATTTAGCACCACGTAAGCATATAGCCATGAACTCATTTGACGTGGTTCTCACTGCAGTCAACTCTGTCTAATTCGAACACCTTAGGGAAGCATGAAAATGTTCGAATTACAAAAAATTCGATTTATAAAGGTTTGTTTTATAAGAGTTGGTTCATTAGTGATCCTTGAAGGGACGGAGAATTTCGTTTGAATTAGATAAAGTTCGAATTACACGAGTTTGAACTATGCAGATTTGACTGTAATATGTTTGCATGACAAATCTATAATATCGTTTATAGATTCGTATATGACGTCGCATAACTTCGCCCAGCTTGTTTTTAGTTTCTTTCTCTTTCTGAACAGGGCTGTGTACAAATACAAAAGAAAAAAGCGAGCATTTTAGCAAAAAAGACGTCCTCTGACATCCATGATGGGAGGTCTCAAAAATGCCCACCCCCCCATTCAGCCCCTCCACTTTGAAACAGCTGCGTGCTCCCTGAGTGGCCATGATATTTAATGAATTCGACATTGCTGAGTGGTAGAGCAAGGATGTAATCGAAGATGTTTACCCTTTCAGAAAGATCATGCACACAACAAATACATATTAAAATACAAAACCATAGTCCAATCTTACTCACTCGGTTACCCAGTGTAAATATAGTTATCACATACGGAGTGCAGCCCTGGTATAAAGTATAGGGAGTGCAGCCCTACTGGTACAAGTCGTGCACGATTGTTCACAATTGTTCACAATTCTTCGTGCACGACTAATCAGTCACTTTTTTCTGTGCTTCTACTATATATATAAAACCAAGGCTAAGATTATAAACAAGGGACGTAAAAAGCATCCAAAACGTGGGGGGAGTTAAAAAGAAAGACAAATAACACACCCAGGCCACTCACTTTTGGAGTTAGAAGGGACAGGTTTGGGTTTGCAAGGGGTCATTTTGTTTGCACAGTTTGCCGAAAAGCGGGGGCAATGGTCTCTCTGGCACCCGGGCTCCTACGTCCCTGGTAGCACAAAAAAGGAAAATAAGTAACAGGAAAGATAATTGATTGAAAGACACATACCCGGAAATACAATCCTTGTTTAAGTTCTAGTGTATCGAAAATAATATCTTCTATCAATTGTTAACAAAGTTTTCGATTTAACCCCGAAATCGATTCCACGAGGTGAGATACAATGAAAAAATGGCAAATAGAAAAGTGGTGACAGGCAGGCTTACATAACCACGATAGAATTTGGTTTCGTATATGTGATTGTGTGTAACATATGGTTGAAAAACCAACTTCTAAAACAACTTCTTTTCGGAATATTTCAAATATGTACACAAAACTTAAGATTACAAACAAGGTTGGCCAAACATTAAATCGATTTTTGAAGATGAAATTAATGTTACTTAAGTACTGTATGTGCCACTCGATAAAAAATACGCGAGTGTCCTACTGGCAATATGACTTATGAATGCTTCGAAAATCTGGATGCGTTATACATCATAAAGTGGAATTATTTGGTTTGAGAGGCTGTAAAGCTATATTGTGTCGGGTGACCCGTGGAACCACGAGAATAGATATGATTGTTATATGCTCGTGTGTTGTTTGAAAATGTAAAATTGATAGGTAATATCATAATCGGATTCGGGATTCTATCCCGATGATTTCGTGTACAGTGTGTAATCGCCGAGTGGCGTAGAAAGCAGGAACTTGACTTTCCAAATAATTGTCATCGTGTAATGATAAAAACTTGTTTGATTGGAAATTATGAAAGATATTTTCTAAAATACAATATATTATTTCGCCTGGTTTGTGGAAGGCATTTATTGACGAAATATTACGAATTTTTCGATATGTAAACCTTTGCTATACATTTGAAGCCATTTTCGCAATTGTAACAATTTATGGATTCCTTTGTTTGACTCGAATATCAGTCTGGGGTTCACGTTCGTCATGTTTTCAACAAAATTTGGGGTTTGCATTGTGAAATATCGAGTTGTGAAATAAAGCACAGGCTGAATTTAGGTAATGAAATGACTTCCCCAACGATAATAAAACATCTTTAATAAAAATTTTAATAAATATAGTCCAGTGAAGAAACGATAACACTGCGTCCACTCGGACTGAAGGGCAGAAGAGAATTCATCTGAACTTCAATATATACTACACTTGAATATACAACACGTTGAAACACGAAACAAAATACAATACAAACGTTATACACGTTTTGTGTTTTTTTGGCAATTTTGAGAATTTACATACTGTTTTTCTGCAAGAAAGCAGAAGTTGGGGCATAAGTCAAAATTGCCAAAAAAATATGTAAATTCCAATCCAAAGCAAATTTCCAGAGAGAAGAAATCAAGCTTCGTCGGGTCAGGATAGGTTGAAAGAAATCCAAACAAGAAACTCACCACATGGCTGGTTGTAGCACGGTCGTGTGAAATTTGCAATTTCATCAATGCTTTTACAATCATTTGATGCCACGATGCTTCCATTTCCAAGTCGTTTCAGACAGTCAATTTTCTGATAACGAACACCATCTCCACAAACTCTCGAGCACTGGTGAAGAAAATACAAAAAGCCAATGATGAAAAGGAATAAACTCAAATTCGAGGTCGCGATGGCACCCATGTTGTCAAGATTTTTGTTCGCAGTTCTACTCAATTAAAGTCTGCTTATAATAATAATATCCGTATTTCGTATGTATCAAGCGGTAAATTGCAATTCTCAGATTATTTGTCGTGAACTCAAATTACGAGTTGTTGAAGGCCGGTAACCTCTTCTCCCTCCTCTCTTTAACTGCTGACACAATACAACACCGTGACAGCAAACACTTCAAAATCGATGAATGTTTGTTGCGTTCAAATCTTCCCAACCATCATATGAAATGGATCGATGTCAAATCAAATGCAATACTTCTGGCAACAACCAAAGTGTTCGCAGAAGAATTTATAGTAAATTGTAACAAACTGAAAATGGTCGAAATACCAGCCTGACCACAATAGCATTAGTATTTAAATCTCGAACTGTCTATGCGAAGAATTAGTGTGGTTCGGCGGCTATTGTAACCGGCAATTTATTCCAAGAAGTGTCTCACACACTATCATCCAAATATGTACACTTGATATAAACAAATGACCCGGTATATCAACTCTGCTATGTCCACAATGTATATTTCAGTCACTATTCTGTGTGCACATAGAATTGGTTGCCCTTCAGTTCAACCTGGACACAACCATTATAAAAGTATATTGAAACTAAAAAGATTTCAAACACGCTTTTGTAGTATGTTTTGGGATGATATATTCCAAAGTAGCGGGGGGTGCATGGGCATACCGCTGTTACGATATTCACTGCTCTCTTGTTCACAAGTGGGTCACGTGTTGGTTGCATGAATCAATCTCGGCTTGATTAAAACAGTCAGTCGTCTGATTAACTTAAAGCACCCTGCTAATTTGGTTGAAAGAACACGGAAGGTCGCTCGTTAAGAATATCACAAGCGTTGTCGTCTATATATATGATGAATTGTTATAAATATACAATCTGATGATTCGTTTCCTGGGTCGAAATCGGCATCTTCGTGGAAATATCATCAACTGTGATCAACTCAAAATACCAGTAACAAAAATAAATTTCGTGAACAGCTTTTCCAGGTCAAATTCTGGCATGAGAAAACGCTCATGGAGACTACAGTAAAAACCCGCATATAAGAACCTGAAAATTTCCATCCAGGCTATTGTTCCAAGACAATAGGCTATTGTTTCTTCTATTTTTTTTAACATAAATATCACCCTGAAGGTTCTTAATCCATTGGTTCTTATATGCGGGCTTTTACTGCATACCCCGTCTCTCTTTCGATACCCGATTAATATCCAGGTAAAACTGTGGACATTTTTTTCATGTTATAAACTTTTCCTCCCTTTCTGAACATCTCTCTTATCTCTAAAAACGTTTCTTCCGTTTCATGCAGCAAGGGATGAACCAGGAACGGGCCATACCGCCCACTTTTTGAGCAAAATATGCAAAAAAGCCCCTTCCAAACCCAAAAACGTCCTTTCTAAATCTAAAAGTCTCTGACCTGAAAGTCATCATGTGCCCTTCTGTGACCTGTCCCTCCCACTTTTTAGACACTTCCTGTGACTACGACCGTGGCATGCCAAATAGCAGACAATATCGATTCAAAATTTCTATGCAAACTTCATTGATTGGAATCATAACTTTAAAAAATGTGTCAATTTTCACAGGACTTTAAGACATTGTGGTGTGTGTGATATTTCCGAAACACGGGGAAAAATAATGAGTTTCAAGGATTTGGCAGAAAAACAAGGCCTAAGGAGACAGCCAAGTGCCAAATCCGATTTACAGTGATTAAGAAGCGGGGAATTTTAATCAAGCAAATGCCCGTCCTTTCCCACCAGCTTATCAATTTCTCCGCAAATCCTCCGTCTGTCAGAGCATGTCGATAAAAAACAATATAAAAGACAACTTTTTGTCAGGGGGGTCGGTTGGTGGAGAGACTACGCAAGCGTGAAAAATCCTTTTGAGCTTACGAGGTGTGAAACCTTAAATCCAATTAAACTTAAAGCAGCACAAACGCTTTATATTTGCAAAGAAACTCAAATTCCATAGAGTTGAATATAATTAATTAACTAGCTCGTTAACCGTTAAGTAGCAAATTAGAGTACAAATGGAAAACAACATCAAGAACCCAATTGTAATCCAATTTGACATTCCATATTTCGTGTGCACACCCTCCCTAATAGTCTGATTCAGCTTTGGTCACTGAAACAAATCAATTATTCGATTTGTAACAAATTGGGTTAATTTCGGAATGGGATAGGCCTAATAGATAACAATGGTTCTTTGAATATCGATCCATTGTCAGAGACAAGCTATGCAAAAAGATCAGCTTGGAGGTTCCACGGGTCGTCCACCAATCATGTACATTCATATACACAAATCAGCCAATCAAATTGCACACGGCAAAGCCCACAACCAATCACAATCAATGAATCATATATCACGTGCTCTTCCTTGCTAAGGATCATGGAACTGAAGACCTTGAAAGTCTGACATTCCAGGACCTCAAGACCGCGGACGATCGAATATGGCTGATGCATTGGCCTTAGGTTAGGGTTACGTCATGCGGATGCGAAAGATGGTAAGGATGCGCAGTGACATGGTTATAGTCACTGCGCAGGGTATGACATGGCCTGGCGTAAAGTGCCAAGTCTGAGATTCCAGGACCTCAAGACCACGGACGACCGATTATTCTTGGACCTTAAGACCCCAGAACAACGGAGAGAAATTGTTCAAAGAAAAGCTGTGTTATTGGGGGTAAAATGTAGAGAATCTTGGACACAACAATGAACTTGGCACGGTGGTGAACCAATCGGGCTATGTTGAAAAGGCATTGAATGTGTAGCAAAGGTCACATGGCCAGGTACGTGGGAAAGGTGGCTCTGACTAAAACTGACTCATGAACTTTGCCTTTTCAAACAGGATGACTTGGAGACAACTGACGTGGAGACATATTACAGCATCCGATAAGATAGGTGGGGGCAACACAAATAATACACGCCTGTGATGTGATGACTAAATATGACCAAGTGCACAAACATAAATCGACTGTCAAATGATGCAAAAAGTAATAAACAAAACATCGAAAACAGCGCAATCCAAAGTGTTTTTATTTATGTACAATATATGACTGGGTGGAATCCAAAAACAACAGTGTAACGTCAAGAAGCTCGAATTATCGAAGCCGAAACAGCACCATTTCCCTTTCACATATGTGGTCTTACTGAGCGACACGAGAAGAGTAAAATACATTTATATTACTATCCACGCTTTTTATAAGAAAGCTGTTTTATAAAAAAGTAGGGCTCGGCTCGTAAAAAAGCTAAGAAAAAGAAAGTTCAGTACTGGGTTTGTAAAACATAAAAAAGTTCAAAAATTTAAATTCTCGTGTTTTTCAAACGGACCCTACAGCAAGGCAAACGTGAGTTTGGGTGCGAAAAGGAAACTCTGGTTTGGTGAATATAAGCCTTCTCGTGCATGCACAGTAACACAAAACTGGTCAAATTATTCTAAGAAAGCCTTAAGAATGCAGAATATATTTCTGCTGCGCAGCATACATGCTGCTTCGCAGCAATACCACTTATATTCAAGGAGTTTTATACTTCTGGAAAACATGTTGTCATTGGGAGACCCACCCACTATTTAACCAAGGTCGAAAATTTCATGTCGTGTCTTTCCGAAAAGGAAAAACAAATTAGTTGTCTTGAATTTATTCTCCATTTGTGGGCCTTTTATTCTTGTTTCACACATAGTAAAATGCATGTGTTGGAGATCGATCTCGATTGATAACAACTTTAACTGAACAATAATCAATGATAACAAGATTAGGGCATTATAATCCTGAAAATACTATATAATGAAATACACGAATCATGCTTTGTTTATGGGATGACGCGTATTTTGAGCTCAAAAAATGTAAATAAGTACCCTCAATTATTAAAAACACGAATTTGAACTTGACAAACTTATTTGAATCAACAAGAATGGGCAGGCGCCTTCGCAGCACACTGCCCCGTATGATACGCCAAGTTATCGTTGTGTCTACGAAGAAAAAACTGTTCAAAGAGAGCTTCAAACAGCACATTTCGGCACATTTGTTAGTTGACTGATACAAATCGCTATTTGATAGCCGTGGAATCGAAAAGAAAAGAAAAGTCACCAGAGAGGCTGATACACGTGACCAATGGTAAAACGTAGACCACAGAATCTGAAACAATGAAACATGGACCGGCTGGAATATTTTGTCCTTCTCCAACATGTAATGTTTTGTCCTTCTTCGTGTGAGCAGCTTCAGCATAGCACAGAAGCTGTACACATGGTCTTCCTTTTATCATATGATAGAAAACTCTTTATAAACGATTACATAGGCGTAGACTTTGGGGGGGCTCGGGGGCTCAAGCCCCTCCTGGGTCCTCCTCAGGGGGGGGCTGCGCCCCCCCCCCCCTGAGAAATTAACGGTCCATTCAATCATTTAGCTGTTGCTATATCCGTTAGATGTTGCTTTGGGAAGTAGAAATTTCTCACTAACTTTCGCAACTCAGATCTTTGAGATAACAAACACCCTGTTGTTAGCCGACACCGGGTTGTTGCGATTATGAACGTTCACAAAGATGACGTTATGCATTTTTCGACCGATGAACTTGTGAATTCTTTTGTAAATAAAAATACTCTTAGAAAGAATACGTTTTGGTATCCAAGTAGAAAGGTTACTGCTTAAACTGATATTACTTGTTTTTTTTGTTTCCCGTATCATAAGAAACCCAGAATGAAGTTTCCAAAAAAATTCCACTTGAGCCCCCCCTGGAGAAAATATAACTCTACGCCTATGAACGATTACCTCCATTAAAAAGTAATTTCCGTATTTGTGTTTTCTATAGCGAGATTAATAAATCAACCTTGCAAAATTAATTCAAATTGCAGACTTATTCATGCAAGCAGCATTATTCGCAGTATAATATCACCATGTAAGCGGATTATCGTGGATTTTAAAAGGCTTTGCAGCCGAACATAGCCATATGAATGTGCCACACGCAGTACTAATCATATTATATGGGCTTGCATGGATAGAAGGAAATTTATTAGCTATTAATCTGGTAATTCATGTTGTAGTTACGATAAACCGCGAATTGATTTTAGCGTTTAGACAAAAGTTATTAACCTGTTCAAATTGTGAAATCGTCAGGATGTTTCAGACTGCAAAGCTGGGATCTTTCAATTCAAAGATTGTTAATGCTATGTAATTCCATTCCACTCAGCTTAGATTATAAAATATGTGCTAAAACAATGTTGCTTCTGTCTTTTGTTGCTGGAAAAGCTCCGAGAAAGCTTTAAGATCATAGAGCCCTTAGGAAACTGGTTTCCAACTACAGAACTAGAATGGCCAAAGATTTCAGAATCTCTAAGTCCTGGGCTCAAGTAAAATTAAGAAGCTCATGCGGAGGGTTGGTAGCTACTGAAAAGCCAAAATTTCCATGCCAAATCAATAAACCTTCTTATAAAATTCTTACAAGTATGTAAAAGAGCTGAACTTGAGCAATTTCCAGGAGATTTTAGTTCTGGTACTTGGTTCCTGGTGTGAACAGTTTAGCCTAAATGAAACACCAATGGTAACAAGAACATAACATAAACAGGATTAAAAGTCCAAATAAAAAAGATGTTTGAAACATCGAATCGAGACAGGATTCGGGATTTGGACTTCATTGTGCAATAAAGTTTTAAGAACTTCTCATCAACTTTATGACAAAGTGACTTGCTCATGCCAAGAAGTAAACAACTAACACAGTGTATCAATGCACGTCCACATTAGGTTCCAATTTATATCCGTGGTTATTTTTGAAAATTAAGAAAATATCGATTTCAAATTTTAAATGATCAGAATTAAAACAAACATCTTGCTGGGCGATAGAATTATCATTGAAATTTTCACGCTGAGTTATTTATTTACTTTCTGAACAGCAGCTAAAACGGCGACGTGTACAACAACAACGCGATTCATGTGAGTAATGACGAACCCAGAATAACAGGAAATTATCAACTGCGACCAAGTACCTTGCCCATTTGCACAGGCCTTGAGATTTTGTGGGTCAATACATGACGCAATGGGATACTAATCGCTGTGTGGCCAGGTTTGGAGAAGAAAACGAGTAATCATTCTTAATTATAAATGGCATCAATTATACCGAATTGTTTATTGTTTATTAGCAAATACAATAGCTACGTCGCTTTTCGTCATACTGAGAAGTGATGTAGGAAACTCTGAAAATTCGAAACGTCAGAGCTATGGAAGGAGCCAAAATGAACAAAAGACAAATGCTCTCCCAATATATTAGAAAACTATCCCCCAATTTCTTCGAGATGTACCCCTTTCCTCCTACAAAAGATGCTCCTTCTATCTCCGTGCTCCCAACATTAAAATGCTTTCGACGTCCCCAGAGAGAGTGCACAACAGCTTAAGAACACTTTAACCCCACCCATCGCTAGTTAAAGTGCACGGTGATATTCCAATATTTACACAAATTGAGGGGGCAGGTGTCCATATAATCCTCCCGTCCCCAAATTTCCACGTCCCCGCGTGGAGCATCATGGAGAATAAGGATCTGGGTCTGAGTGAATGGGGGTTCGAGTCATCGAGGATCAGATTGAAAATGGAAAAACAAACAAAAATAAAGGGATACGTTAGGAGCCTTAAGCTCATAACAACAATTAACTTATGAAAGTGTGTCGACTTTTCAGTCCCGGGTGGATGTGGAAATATTGTTGATTATTTACGAAATTTTTCTCGAACTGCCTTTACAATATGCCTGACCACAAACTCGACAAAACCAGCCCATATTGTGAGTACAAGGATGTGTGCTACATGCATTTATATACCCATAAAAGGAAATGTTACTGTACAAATACTGTAGGTTATCTGTGAGATTTGAAGTAGGACAGTAGGGCCAGATAGAGACCGCATATCAATTGAATTCTGTCCGGGTGGATGAGATAACAACATTCGACTCTCTCAAAAACACGAACAAATATTAGTAGCATTGCGTGAAAATATATAAAAACATTTTATTTGTGTGTCGTATTCACACAGACTAATAGACAAAGCAAAGTCTCGTGAACATTAAGACTTATCAAAGTCTCGTGAACATTAAGATATATCAAAAATCTCGTGAACATTAAGATATATGAAAATCTCGTGAACATTAAGACTTATCAAAGTATCGTGAATATTAAGACTTATAAAAGTCTCGTAAACATTAAAACTTATCAAAGTCTCGTGAACATTAAGACTTATCAAAGTCTCGTGAACATTAAGACTTATTAAAGTCTCGTGACATTAAGACTTATCAAAATCTCGTGAACATTAAGACTTATCAAAGTCTCGTAAACATTAAGACTTATCAAAATCTCGTGAACATTAAGACTTATTAAAGTCTCGTGAACATTAAGACTTATTAACGTCTCGCAAAACATTAAGACTTATCAAAATCTCGTGAACATTAAGACTTAATAAAGTCTCGTGAACATTAAGACTTATTAAAGTCTCGTGAACATTAAGATTTGATGACCAATATTGACACACCCAACTTTTCCATATTAATGGAAACCAAGCAAACAACATGATTTAAACTCGATAAGTCGTCTTAATAACAGTTTAAGTATTATTACTTGACACGCTAAACACTTTTGAGCCACAATACGCTGAAACAAAATATCGACAACTGGACATAGACACTAGTTCCATATTTGACACATAATATATCTTGGACAAAGAAATTTGGGATGAATTGTCACTTGAGACGCTTTTGGCTGCTTTTGGGTGGTTTTGGGTGGTTTTGGGTGGCTACAAAGGCTTTCCAGCCAATACGATTGCTTATCCGCCAAGTTCCCTCTGAAGAAAAGTCTGTATCTAATACTGGAACCTAGGCTAACTGCAACACTATATACACTTTTTCATTACAAGAGACAATGGTTTGTAAGAAACTCAGGAACTGTAAATTCTCCATTCTTAAAAATCCATCAACTTCAATTTGTGTGCGCGATAGACTCAGTGAAGATTAAGAATTTTGCTCATTTTTGTTTGGAAAAAACTGTCACTTTCGATTTCAAGTTTTGATTTTTCCTGACGATCTGGGTTTACAGCTAACCAAGAAAGCTCAGCTTCAAAACAGGTAGTTTTAGATCCCAAAAACGAGAAACCGATTTAAGGAAGTTTTAGTACTGCTAAAACGCCAAAGTTGTCATGCCAAATTAAGAAACTCTTAGTACTAAGGACTGACCCAAGTTTTTTTTATAAAAAAACGTACACTGTAACTCAAGTCTTTACCATACAACGTGACCATTGGGAAAATTGAATTGAACTGAAATTGAATTGAGTTGAAATTGAATTGTTTGACGAGTCTTCACTCGCCAGAAACTGACGCCATGGTTACCGATTACTACTTTTAGACACACGTGAAAGACCACAATCTAAAATAGACTCACCCGTGACCACCCAAGCGGAACTGTATACGTTTGACAATCAATCTCATTGCAAATTTCATTATCACTTGGCCTTTCAAGCAGCTCACATTTCGAGTTGTCTACAATCTTTGATTCACCTCGTAATGAGCAAGCTAATGATCTCGTTCTGGTGCCGCTGCCGCATGTTCTCGAGCAATTTTTCCACTCTGTGGTCTGCCATCTGCAGATTACAAACGAAGTGCAACATTATTTGTAACTTTGTATTGACAGCAAACAAAACTTAAGCAGAGTAAATTCTCAAGAGATAAAATTTTCAGTTCATCAAATCACAGAGCTACTGTACTGTACATACTGTATGAACTGAATATAATATAATATATATTATAAGCTGAGCATTTGGGCAGAGATGATAAATTTGTGACTCTTACTTGCTTAAGCAGGCTTGCTTGTCATTGCAGTTCTTTAATGAGATTGAAGGTTGCTGAATCTGTTTACAAAACAAATCAGCTGTAAAGCCTCCCTTCTCCTCATCAACACATCCAAGATTTACCTTTTCACCATCTAAAATAAACACAATATCTGTACACTAATGTTCTGATTATCAAACCAGCCATGTTTTAAGCTTTAAGATGTTTTAAGAGTGGATGGTAAGAGCAAACGTTTGTACCACAGTCAGTGGTGGAGCCACGGGAATAGGGAACCTGGAGCAGGGTTGGTAATGCCATGTTCCAAACATGGGGTGTGCAAAATAGGGGTTTTATAGGTACTTTAAAGGCATTTTAAAAGTTTGAATCAACAAGAATTCTCTCCACTCCAAACATGTCTTGATATATTGCGTTGGGTAATATTTTGGTGAGACCCATGACCACATTTTGAAAATACATTTAAATTTGAGCATGCAATTTTCACACAAAACACTATCATTGCATCAAATCAAACATCGCCCACAATTGCATGCAAATTCAATGTTATTAGGTGTTAGGGGTTCTGGAACAATTTTCTTATTTTTTTAAATCAAGCTTTTTTAATTAGTTTATTTTTTTATTTTTATAATTTCTTAGAAATTCCAGTTTATTTAGTGATATTTTATTTTATTAAATTTCAAGTTTTGACTTGATTGTAAAATATTTATGTTTGAGAATGAAAGAAAAAATTGCATGCAAATTTGTCAAAGTCTATTGAATTGAATAGCCCCACCCACCTAATTGGCACGTAGGTGACGTTACAAACCCAAGAGGAACCTTTGAAATATAAACCTATTCTTCATTTTTTGTGAAAATAAGGCGTCCCCTATTTTAAAACGGCGTCGTCGAAAGATTATACATGATCAACCTATAGACTACTATGTAGACTATACTTTCGGCTCACAATAAATCAGAGCCTTAGGCCGTCACGCCTTGTTTTCTACAAAGATTAAAGCATTCAACCCTTTAACTCCTTAAGCCCAAAAGTTCGATACCATCAAGGTTGAAAACTCAACTAACCTTTCGTGCAATGACAAGTGCCTGTATTTGCTCAACCTTTCTACTTCCAAACTCTGTTCTGCCTATATGAAAAAAGAGAGTTTTGATGATAAACTATCGTACTCCACTGATCTTTTTCATGCAATCCATGTGGAGCCTCGATTTAAAGCTAAGTGCAGCCTCGCCATGGGTCAGGGGTGGTACTGCTTTGTATGGCATTTATTTTCACCATTCTTGCAACGTCATGCGGATAAATAACTGACAATAATCCGAAATCGTTGATCAAACACAAAATATAATAATGAAATATACAAGGCTTACCGTGTCTGAAAAGCATTGGGTGGAAAGAATAAACAGGATGAAGAGGGCAATGTGGACATATTTTAACGTGAAAGCCATTTTGGCTTGAAATGGAAGCTGAAAGAGAAGCGATAGAAAAAGGAATGATATATTGATAATAACAAACAATATGATTTATTAACCCCCAAATAAAGTCAGAATTATATGTATGATAGTTGTCTATCTGGTCCCTTGCGTAGGAGCAGGGTCTAGGGCACATGTCCCCTACGTTTTGGCAAAACATGAAATATGCCCTTTTATAGGTAAAAATTGTCCCCGTTGAGATTAAACAATCACGTTTCGTGTCCCTTTTATTGTGGTACCCTCTACTTGTTAGTACGCTCCCACGCCCCTGCTCGCATAGTTTACCCTTTGTAACGAGCTCTGGATGTATCGATGCCTAGCTAGCTTACAATGGAACTTCATTTTACAATACGGGAGTGAACAAATCTTTTGTCCGCTACAGGAAAGTGTCTGTTGCCAGTTGTTCGGGGGTGTGCTGTGCGGTCCGGTGTATGAGGGTGTCCGTTAAATTGGGGGCTGCACTGCTGCAGTTCCCCTCGAGTTGGGTCGCAGCGAGTTTGTCACCGCACTAGGAATGGGGAGAATTGTAGTGCCTGGAGCAATTAATAAATATCAAAACTTTAGCGATTAGGAACAGCGTTTCAGGGCTACACAGACAATCCCATTGATTCAGCAAACTTCCCAATATAGTAACAATTCAATAATTTAATCCCACAAACAACCGTTTACTGTGAAATTCAGCTTCGTTTGTGAGTGAACGAGTTCTCGGTAATTCAGGATTCCAGAGTATATAGATACAAAAGTAAAAACACGTGAGTTGCACAAAATTCCGTACCTTCTTCAATCAACTTTAGCAGCTGTACGTTGCTCGTAAAGTGAAAACAACCAATTTCTTACTCTCTTTGCTATTCGGTTGCTTCTTTTGGTGTTCCTGGCACCGAATATCTGGAAATTTTAAATCATATTGATAAAGTAATCGTAATGCAACTCCATGCAACTTTAAGATAGACTTGACATGGTGTTTTGTAAAATGAGATATCCAAAATTTTTTGCAATAATAGTTAATTAAAGCTCAATAAGGTGGCTGGAAATTTAAAATTCAATAACAAAGATATAGATAAATCGTATATATAGATATGAGTGTATTGTCCGCTCGCGTGCTTGTCGTGGTCGTGAGACCAGGTAAATTAATTAATGTAAATTAATTAATATAATAAAATTCCAGAGAGAAACGCATACAGGATTTTTGTAAGAAATAACCTCTATAAAAAGTCAACAAAATGCAGTGCAAGTCGTCAAATTACACAATGGTGTGTGATTTGATTTCAATGTTAGTTTGCATATATTGCAAAGATTAAAGCTTAGCTTGTCGTGGAAAAGTTCTTTCACGAGTGGGTCGCTTCGAGGGATATTTCTCTCATCATCGGGCTACAAAAACGATTTGCAGCAAAACATAAACTGTCTCAGACACCCAATGGAATCGAATACTGACATGCGAGCAAGGTGGGGACTTGATTTGCTACAACCAGGTTCCCATCTTTCTTGCTACTGCTACTACAAACAGGTTCCCTATACTAGCATTCGACTATACTATCTTGCTCGTATGGAAATAGCATGAGTTTATAAAACAGAATAATTTCGAGCCTTCATATCCTCCACCGTCCTTATAAAAATTAGTGTTTCTACAACTCTAATGCTAATTTAACACCGACCTTCATGATTGATAATTTTCTCTCGTGCCGTCTCGTGCCATACGAATGAATATACATAGGAAGTGTTATATAATAAGCCACAGTAAATTATAGAATATAAATTAGTGGATAAAGTACACAGTACATGAAACACATATTGAATATTCCAAATGTTATGATAATTATTTGTATTACAGCTTACCAGGTAACAAGTAGCAAACGACTTCTTGAGGTGAGCCCAGATATCTCTGAGCAAATGTCCGATTAATTTACCGGATATTAAGCGAAGGGACTTCTATTTAAGTGATCGACCAGATTAGCCTCAGCTCAGAAATGGCTAGCTGCCAGTCAATATTATGCTTGAATAATCCAAAGCAAATCAATCGATGATTGAGTTTCTACAACACTTTAATGAGAGTTCGCTTGCGGTTTCAATGCATACCAAAGATCAGAGATCATTGCCCCTCCTATTTGTCTCTCTCAAAATCAATGCTCAAAATGCGTCATCGCCAGAACGAGGCATTGTCAAAATAGCCAGGTCAAGGGTGCAGCATTTCAATTCATTTCAATTCTTTTCATTTCAAAAGCATTCTCAATGCATTTCATTTCAAAAGCTTTTGCGTGACGCTATAACAAGATAAGTGACGGTTCTTGGATATTCTTATGATTCATTAAAAGCACTTTACAAGGCACCTACCTATACATAGAAATCGAAGCTATTGTTTTAAAGTCACAGATGAAATCATCAAGTATTTTCAATTTTGAATAATATCTTCACTTCATGTAATTGAGAATTGGAAAACCGGGTTAATCAATTTGCATTCAAAACTCTGAAATTCGTCTACATCGCATGGTATATACCCCGAAAGCTCCATTAGGCCCCGTTTCTCTATAAGTATAAATCTCCCCTTTAGACCTTCACAATCAAGTAAGCCCCCGGGGGTTTAATGGAGTTTTACGGTACATCTAACAAGTGTTTCATTAGAAAAATTACGACTTACGAGGTTTTGTGCTACTTTCAAAGCAATAAATGGTCAAATAAAGGAGTTATTCTTGAATCTTGACACTACGTACTACAATGTGATCAGAGGAAATCAAAACGAAGGGAACTCGGTTTCGAGCCAGGGTCTTAATCCAAATTAAACGTTTATACCGGAATATTTAATGGCATAAGTTTGCAGCATCAACACAGCACCAGCAAAAAGAGAAAAATAAAAGTTTGATTGATTTTACTGCTTCTATTTCTGCTTGAACGTTTACTGCTTCTATTTGAATGAACAAGTTAAATTAAACTGCTATATATTGAAAACATCCTATAAGTAGAATTAAAAATAGAAGTAGCACGACATAAAATTTTGGCAAACTTTTCAATAAACATCTCAAAATTCCAGTCCTCCTTTCGAAAATGGAAAAAAACTGAATTGCATGTCATGTAATATAAATTCTGAAATAAAGTATAGCAATATCAGTCTTTTATTATTTGCAAACTGTTGCTTGTCTGATATATTAGTTTTCATTTCATATTTTTCTTTTAGCATCATAAATGGAATGCATTGTACTATGTGGATTGCATTGGTAATAAACCAAGTCATGCGCCCTTGGCCTGCTAATAAACCACTATTGTATAATGCAGTTAATCAGAGTTTAGTCACCATTTAATCACATTAGAAGCAATTGTTGACGAGATCAACGTCACACTTAATGTCGTGCCTCTTAACATTGCTGTTAGCGTGTAAACAACTGCTAGAATAATAGAGCACTGTTATAAAGTAGCTGAATGATCACGTTGCTTTTCTTACATCGATATTGATATACCGTATACCGTAAATCCTCGAATAAGCCCTCGGGGATGTATTTGCAAAAACGAAATTTTAGTCTGATTATTGTTCAATATTAAGCAAAATAAAAGCTAATGCAGCCAATCAATAAAATTATTGGTTTAAACTTGCTGTAATTTGCAATACATTCACCAAACAACTTCAATATCTGGAAACTTTGGCTCAATATCCTTGCAAATGATTATCACGATGGGGGCTTATTCGAGGGGAGGGCTTATTTGAAGGTGGGGGCTTATTCGAGGATTTACGGTAGATACAGTATGATATACGCCCATGTTTTGATTCTCAATAACTCGAACTCTTGTTAACTCGTTAACTCGAACTAATTTCCAGTTCCCCTGGGTGCTCAACTTCCCAGGGTTCAACTGCGTTTGAAATGGAGATGACGACAACAAGTTGAGTTGAATAGATTCAGATAAATGTGTAGCGTTTCAAGGTTAACATTGAAAGGTTAAAATGAAAGCATAAATCACACCAGTGCCTCTATTTAAAGAGTTGAATGCATTGCTTGAGGCCACTTGACTATCATGGAACCAGATCGCCTTGATAATCTGGCTTGTCAAAGCGATTAAGCAGTTTAATCTTGAAATGTAGTCAAGTTAAAGCCGTAGTTTATCTGCCAAATTTTGGTAAATGTAGGTCAAAAATACTTTTTACGACTTCCGCCAAATATTTTTACGACAACGTATATGCCTAAAGAAACAGAAGGTGCTTCAAATCTGATAACATCCTTCCTGCAGATGTCAGTTTTAGACGGTGGTAAAAACTAGACGTTGGAACACGATAACTGAATAAAAAAACAACAGAGCAATCGTGGAAATGTCACGACCCAGGTTCAAATGCTTCTTATTTTTGTGAATAGAAAGCAGATATCTCTGAAAAATTTGAAGAGTGGAGAGTTTAAAGGGCTAGGGTTAGGGTTAGAGTTAGGGTTAGGGCTGTGTGTGCATTCCACTGTTCAGGGCAAAATAAATTTCAACTCTAATTCATTCAACATCGTTTTGCAACATTTTGCTTTTGGAATTTATTCATAAAATGACGTGTTATTGAAAATATCCTAGTATTTTCAAACTCGAATTAAGGACTTAAAACTCGCAGCCATTCCTGACCACATCATAATAGCTAGACCTAGCCGTATTACGTACGAAGATTAAGGTCTTCAATAGACAGATTTGAAACTGGGAACGATTGTTGTCTTTTTGGAAAGCTGTTGAGTTCGCGATGCCAACAACAAGCGTTTGTCAATAAGCAACAACCCTAATGCAAAACATTGCGTTGATATCCGAAATTCTTCTCAACAGTTCATTTAATATTTCATTCCTTCTGCATTTATTTAAGGAGGGTAGCCCTTCAATCTGGCGAGTGCTCTTAAGTACCTTGTATAAAGTAGCTACTCCGTTTGCAAACTAACGTTACCGTAAATCCTCGAATAAGCCCCCACCTCCGAATAAGCCATCCCCTCGAATAAGCCCCTATCCTAATAATCATTTGCAAGGATATTGAGCCCAAGTTTCCAGACATTGAAGTTGCTTAGTGAATGTATTGCAAATAGCAGCAAGTTTAAACCAATAATCTCATTGATTGGCTGCATCGTATAACTTGTATTTTGCTTAATATTGAACAATAATCAGACTAAAATTTCGTTTTTGCAAATAAGCCCCCAGGGAATTATTCGAGGATAAAGAATGAATATAAACTAAAAATAAGAATACTAGTAAACAATTGAGCCTTGATGTTCGACTACTATGGTTTAGTTTCAAATCCTCAGTGTATCAAATATTTTTCTGTTTGTAAATTTGTTTTCACCTGTACTGCAAATTTGACTTCAGATCACTTAACGTTGCTACCTCGAGCAAAATTCTAACTCCCTTAAATAGGTGGTGGCATTATCAAAGTTCATTACATTGTATCATTGCGCAGTGAGCTTTAAGGCTAGAACTAGTGAAACCCATATTTGAAAAGCCAGTTTTAAAGCCAGTTTTAAAAACTTCAACAAGGATCATGATTACATGTTCAACATGCGAGAATAAAATGCAATAAAGTCACGAACTTACTGTTATTTGTCGATTTGCTTTCTCTCAATTCGAAGTGTCTGGTCTTCTATCACTGCACGTTAATTTAACCTTGTGGTCGGACCTGCAGTAAAAATGAACAATGCATTGAACGTGTGCCAAGAAGTCCAAAATAATTACACGGAATAGTCATGTAAATGATAGCAGCTGGGAGAATAAAGAAAAATCGAGCTATTTTAGCTGCAATATTATATTGGGCATATACTCTTTTGTTGATCTAAGTGTATGCTGTTTTCACTATTAATATCGTAAAGAGGTTAAGGACAAAACATACTTACACTCATCAGACAACCTATATAATGGTATTTAGACTTGAAATGACATAATAATGTTTATTTTTAATCGCACCTCTGCTGTGCTGTGCCGGTTATATGTTTTTTGGCATGATAAAGCTGTGTCCAAATTTATGCGAGTTGAGGCAGTAATATGCAAAATGTGAAATTAATGAGATTTTTAGCATACCACTTGATAACGAAAGAAGATAATTTTGCAGTCTGGGATGGAATGAAAGGCGATACCTCATTGGGCAATACCAACTTCTCTAAATTACGAGATTGAATTGCATGAAATGATATTGTATTGTATGGCTTTATAGGCATGTAGCACAATTATATCTTTGCAAAACAGATGTTTAAGGATATCCACCAGAAATGTCCACCAGACAAAGTGTCATTGTTAAAACCGGTCCTTTCTCGTGCTGGAAAATAATTGGAATTTATTCTCCCTCTCTCCAACATGCGACGGAAGGGGATTCAGAAAAAGAAGGGTTGTTCAGATTTTCCATAATATTTCAAGAGAGATTCTCAAAAGCGTAGAGAGACAGACAAAAGAAGTGGAAATCTCATGCAATTACGTTCCTGAAGATCGTAATTTCGAGAAAACTTTCACACACCCACACCTTCACAGGCACACAGGTACACACACACACCACATAGAAATAATAGTCCAAAATGGTGTCAGTTAAATAGAGGCTCAACTGTATATATATTTGAGTATACGATAGCGATATGGGGTGAAAGAATTTCGATTATAAAGAGGAGACATATTTTTCGCATCTCCGAGTTTCTTGCTTGCTTGGGGATTTTTCGGACTGTAAAAAGTCTTCAACGCTTTGTGTTTTTGTGCATTGAGCACTTCATTTCAGAATAAACACCACCAGTAAATGGTATATATATTATACATATATGTATATATACATATACATATGTATAAAAGCACAATAAGCAACATCATCTCATTAATTGGTGTTAGTATAAGTATTAATTTAGGGGGTTGTGTGATATTACGGTACGCAACATGTGAGCATGTCCAAAAAACAATTTATTTATGCCAAAAAACAGGCTTTTGGAAAAAAACGTGGTTTGACTTTAAGATCATAATAATTCATAAATAAGCAACATCATCTATCCAGTTAATTGACGCGATGTCGGCTACTTTATCTTACATCTCGTGTAATTAATCTCGTTCTGGTGATGGATTAGTTTGAACAGTAGTGAGTGAAGTTTTTGAAGTATTTAAAACTTATTTACTTCAACATACACTTTGAAATAACAAGTATTTGGAAGAAAGTTTCAGGCAGAAAGCGCAGTGGGAATTTCCCGGCATCCCGTGGGCCAGTCCACCTCAGAAATAAGTCAGAAATTTACTGCAGACTTACTTTGTAAAGAGCCACCCACATGAATCATAGTTCCTAAAATTCCTCATTTTTGAACATCTTTGATCAAATTGTAGGTCGAAAACTGCGTGCGTTTAAGGATCCTCTTTTTAGACACTTTACGGTGTGGAAAACAGGTTCCATTCATTTGCAGGCAAACCTCGCACAAAATGTATGCTACATACAAGAATCGTTTGGCTTTGCTTATAGGAAAATAGTCAATGCTTCTGTAAAATTGTTACAATACTTTGATTGAGTATGCAAAGAATATTTTAAGGCACTAAATGTATGCAAGAAACTACTAAGAAACTTCTGGAACTCCAATTTGATGGGAGAGAGGTCCAAAAGTAAGAAAATCTATTTTAGGAACTAGATTGAGATAAAATTCCCCTCATGAAAAACAATGTAAACAAGTTCAACCGCAAACGCGCTTAACAAGCAACTAATTTGGGTGGGGCAACATAAAGGTGACTCTTCTTTGAAAAGGCTGCTATATTTTAGGAAATTTTTAAGATTTGGCATTCTTCTCTGTATTAGACCAGCCTGGTAATTATGGTAAACAAAAGAGGTAGAGCTGATAAGAATAACTCTGAATGTTCCATAGAATTCCGATATTCTTATATAACATTAGATTAAAGCAATAATGCTGTGGCAATACTGTCTTGATTGAACGCAGATGGATCTGTTAGAGGCTTTCTAGCGATACTTAATGAGTGTAGTGTGAAGTGTAGCATTTTATTTCCAGAACACTATAGTAGTGAAGCCACTGACGTAGGAGCTAGGTGAGCCGGTGCCCACGCACCCTCCTAGTTTTTGAAAAACATGAAGAATGCCCCTTTTACAGATAAAATTGCCCCTTCTAAGACTAGATGTGTCACGTGTCATGCCCGTCATATTAGGCTGCCCCCAACTTTTTAACAGTACCCTGGTGAACAGGATTCAGGTCAGGTCAGGTCAGGTCACTCCCGTGGCCTGTTGGCCGTTGGGGCACTTTGATGCGCGCACAATTTCCCGCCATCGTCCACGGTCCTTTGCGTTCCTTAGGCACTCCACCACACTCTTCTCTGTCCACTCCGCAATGTCCGCCAACCACGTTCTCCTCGGTCTTCCTCTTCCTCTGCTTCCCTCTACCCCTCCGTGCATGATGTCATATGCTAGCGTACCATCCTTCCGTGAGATGTGCCCGAACCATTGCAGCTTTCTCCTCCTTGCCGTCTCCAACAGTGGCTCGAATGTGCCGATCTCATTGGTGATTCTCCTTTTGATCTCCGCATTAGTGACTTTCTGCTTCCACGTGACGCCAAGTATTCTCCTGAAGCAGCGGAGCTCAAAAGCAGTTATTCGCTTCTCCAGTGCTTTGCTGTGGGTCCAAGTTTCACATCCATACAGGGCAATTGAAGTGATGAGTGATTTCATCAGCCGGATCTTGATTGCAGTGGATATAGCACTCGAGTTCCAGATTCTGGTCTGGAACTCGAGTGCTATATCCACTGCAATCAAGCTATATGCTATATCTGGATTATTGAGGGAATATTGAGGAACTTCAACATACACTTTGAAATAACAAATATTTGGTCCTCCTACGCCTCTGTCAAGCCATAGGTCAAGATGAATTGAGCCAAAAAGCAATGCAAGAGTCTCATCATATTTATACACATGATTCGTGTCATTGTTGATAGATAGAACAATGAGGAGATTGGGGGTCTGTAGTTGTGCGACCACAAAGAGTAAAAAACACACTTCTCTAACGCTTTCCGAAAAATCTTCCAAAAACCGCTGAGATCAGACCTTGTAAACAATTTTAAAACTTGCAACATTTGCAGTCGATACGTACGAGGTCTTATAAATGCATTGTATGCACGCTGTAAGTTAGGTTATATAATTTCGACATAAATTGCACATTATATTGATATTAAATTATATAATAGTAATATTAGATATGTAATCACACCAAATATTTTGAATAATAGACTTTTGTTCCTTATGGCGCCTTTCAAACTTCCACTCACTTTACATTGACTAGATTCTATGGCTTTCTTTAACAACCCTCGTTCTCTACGTCACATCTTCATTTAGTCCCGTTCAAATGCTAATTCTGGACGTCTCAATATCGTCTGAAGCCTCGGGTGAACTAGGATGAGCTCTGTGACGTCAAAGGCATTTTCATTTTGGCAGGCATTTTGGATTCGGATTTTAGATTTCATTCAGATTCTAATCAAAAGCCTAGTTCATGGTTTTAAATGTATACTTGGAACAGCTATTGATTAGTAAATAACAAAACAGAATAATGTGAACAACGATATGAAAAATAGAGAGGGCGCACAAAAGAGGCAATTTTAAGATGGTTCTTTGAGAAAGAAGCACGTAAAGCAATCGGGAAAACCTATCATACTGGTGTTAGCTGCGTAATTCTCTCGTGGTTGGTCGATCGCAGAATAGTTCAGAACGGATCACCTAAGCATTATCTGAATGTGATAGTAATCGTGGCACATTCTCATAAGCCTCTCCCATTATCGTAATGATCTTACTTGAATAATGAGTATTAGAAGACCAAAACTCCGAAAACCACGCCTAAATCCACCGCGCGGAAGATAGAAAATTTGCGGATTGCTAAACTCTTCAGCAACTTTAATACTTCCTGTAATCATTAGTTTGGAGATTTGTGTTTACATCAAAAACGTATTCTTACAATGGCACAAGAGCAGGGGGCTTAGTGGGGTACGTTCTTCCCCCCTCAATATGCGGCTTTTATGGGCAACAAATTGCCCCCTCTGAGACAATATGTGTCACCTGTCACGCCTTTAATTCTAATTAACCCCTTTAACCCCTCCCCTACTTTTTAGAATGATCTTACCCCTCTGGGTTTCTTAAGACTTCTATCTGAGCCTGATGAACTCAGAAGCGCTACAAACTGCTTCATAGTTTACGAAATATGTAACGAGCTTTCATTTGAAGTGACATTCTGCCCTCTTCAAGGGTTAGTATGAAGCCAGGACTCCATAAATTAAGTGTTGACAATACGAACTTCTCCTGTCAGGCGACAAGCATTAAAATCGTTTTAACACTAAAATGCAATGATTGATGGTAATGGAGAACTTTTATGGGCGTTACCGCAAAGACTTCGAATTTAAAAAGCCCAACCTTATACTGCAATTATTCTAGTTGTGAACTTGTTTTATAATAAGAAACATTCGATAAGAAAACCAAACCATATGACTGGGGTTAATTATCTACTCCTATTCAAACTCAGAAGAGCAACCAAGAAGTTCTGAATACTGGCTCATCAATTCCACAGCGAGCAGCGGGTCTGCGTTACTTTGGAAGCAGTCATACCAACGATTGAGGCCAATTTTTAAAGAAACGAGCATTCAATTCTATGAAGAGACTCTTACCATTGGATGCTATTATTTCTTATAAAGTCGATAGTTTTTACACAATGTGTAACTGAATGACCACTCTTTGGATAGTGGTTACAAAGTTAATGAGTCATATCCTAATGAAGTTAGAAATCTTTTATTCGAATAAAGTTGATCGATTCATCGATTCCACATAATCACCCAAGGGGCAACGGAAATTGCTCCAAGGTAAAAAGGCTTCGAGACTTGGAGAGGGTGTAACATTGAAGCATGGGCAAAAGGTGTTAGCATCAAGGGAGGTTAAAAATAGCAAGAACATTGGAATTAATAATGCTGAAAGATTTATTGAGTTTCGACTCTATGATACTGCTGCAAAGGACAAGATCTTGAAGCAGCTCTGAGAAATATACCATGAAAAGATTAACGAGTCTAAATGCATTTTATTTTAGCTTGAAACAATTCATAGCAAATCAAGCTCATACCCGTGCCCTAATTGATAACAGCATGTTATTGGAGAGGCGAAGCTGTTTAGATATTTTTGGAACAAAAAATAAAGAGTAGGTCCATAAGGTGCGAATGTGAATACGAAAAATAAATGACCTACACGCTTACCTCAATAGAATGAATGCTTTATGCCAATTACCGTGTAAATTATCAGCATTTAGCGTCTTTCGTCTTTGGCTTATAAAGTAGGGCCCCGTTTCTTCTTCTACGAAGCAACCAACACAAATGCAGTCCTGGAACAACAAAGCATCAATTTATGTTACAATGTGGATAATGTGACCTCTAACGTCTTATGTCTGAAAAAGCAATTATTACGTTACAGATTATAGCAATTCTTCTCGAATAATACACCAGACGGAGATCTGATTTCGCCTGCTCATCATGCTTCGGGGTAATTATGAGAGAGAAAGAGAGAACAGTTATATCGATATCGAAATACACTCATCATTTGGAGGTAACAAGTGTGTCAATAAAACATTTATGAGACCTGGTTCAGATAAAGTTGTATAAGGTCTCATTATTAAGATATAAAATTCATATGTTTACTTGTGTTGCCTTGTTTTTATTAACCAGTACCGTGAGGCGGGTATACTGTGAGTGTTGTACAATTTACCCTCGTTTTAACGAGCTGGGGAATTCGTTTCAGATTTGAGGCTCGCCTTATCACTGTATGCTATGCTTTTCTGGTCAAATTCACATGAATCTCTCCCCCAGTTAGTTAGCACCCAAACCCTATATTTTACTCTCAAAATATTGCGAAACGCTTGCATTGTACAAATGAATACAAACGCAACAAGACTGAACGAGCATGAGAAGAAAATGTATCAAAATAAAACGAAGATACCAAATTATTAAAGGGAGGAAAGAAGAATAGAAATTTGTTATTGCTTACCACTAAAATAAATGAAGGTTTCTCTTGCAAAAACTAATGCGAGCCGCAAAGGTAAGTCAGCGCCAACAGTTGTCCCGTATTGAATGGAAAAAGTGGATGTTTGCAAAGAAAGTTTCAACGTTGTGTGTGACTGTCGACTGAAAGGAGGTGAGGTCTCTTGTGTAAACACTATCGGGTAGAGAATTCTATCCCTGCATGGATTGGCTATTAAATTGTTTTATCTGAGCTTATCTGTCAACTGGAAACCTTTGAGAATTGAGCTGGCAAAGAATGTTTTTGTGAATGTTAGTCGCAAAGACAACAGCGCTCGGAATGGCAGTTCAATATCATTTTTCGAGCAACATGCTATCAAATAATGTGTCGCAAAAAAGACACAAATTAGGACACTGCCAAAAGCATGGAACACAAAGTGAAAATGTAACCAAGCATGAAACATTGAGAATAATTGAGGGAAACTTGTAACTGTGCTATGAGATTAGGGAATGAAAAGCGTGATCCGAAGAGAGGCTTTGCATAGTAATCCATATAACGCCGGGTTATTTATCAAAGCCCACACATTTAATTCATTCAAGGTAAATGGACTTTCAAAGCACGTGGTCTCTGCGGACCAAGATTTAATGTTCCAAAGGGTTCAAACAAATGTGAAATAATTTGGAAGTTTAACTGGACAAAGAAAACATTTGTGTCTGGTAGTCGAGATTAAATTGTCTGACTTTGAAACGTTGATGGTGGGAGGGAGACGGGACTAAAAAGGATGATAAAGGTAAAAAAGTAAAAGGTAAAAAGATGATAAACCTATTTTTCATGACAAGCCGTGTGTTAGAAACCAGTGCTCAAAATCAGAAAAGATGAAAAATTGTAGTAATAATAAACAACAGCTTGTTTTGTGTTGGTTATGACAATAGTAATAGGCACTAATTAATACTATCATGCAGTAACAAGGGATTACATTGATTTAGTCACTTTTTGCAAAAGAACATTCGCACTCATTTTCAAAAAACCAAATTTTAATACTAAGATTTTTAAACTTCTTACCAGTTTCCAAAGATTTTTCAACTATTTGGTATTTTTGGTATTTTTTATTTCATCAGTACCTGAGGCAAAAGAGGTAAGCGCTTATTTAATGTTGAAAGCATACAAATGTCCAAAATTCATATTTTCCATTGAAAATTTTGGTAGGGTCGTAAGAAACTTACGTCACGTCGTAAAAGATTTACGTCACTACTTTGGTCACGTGATGCTCTTGCTACTGTTTTGTTCAAGTGACACTCTTGAGAAAATGATAAAGAATCCTTAGAAACTCTTAGGACAACTCAAGCTGTGACATTTTCTGATGCCTTAATACGAAACTGGAGTACCTACTTTCGAAGTTGGTTTCCTATTTTTAAAAATGTGCGTTGATAAATGGAAGTAAATCGAAGTCAGAATTAAAATTAAATCTCAAGATGAAAACTATTTCTTGCACATAAGACCTCATGGCTTAGCGAACTAAGCACGTGGCGCCATTATATTATATTGCTTTACACCAGGATAATCTCCCAAGCAGATTACCAATTTAAAAATTCGACAAGCCATTGATAAGGACATCTAATGTGTCCATAGTAAATTAGCAAAAATGCCTGGAATCACATTGAGTAATTGGTTAAAGCCAGGTAATATTGATATATGACTTTGCATGGCGGAAATAGCTTAGCTTCAACTATAGCCTATACGTCATAACATTAGGCGTGGTTCAATCTCTTAAGTCTTTTCAAGTATCAAAAGTTACTTAAACCAAAGACAATGACAAAACCCAAAATGTTCCATGCTTTAAATGACGCAAGAAAAATGAGGACCTTTAACAATCTGAAAGAGACTTCTTCACATCAAACTTCTTCAAATATAGCTGCTTCACTTCATTGGGACAAAATGCGCTCCAAAGAATGAGGGCCTAATTCGATTGTAGACAATCTTCAATGGTTTTAACCCTGACCAAAAATGTGCATAATATCGATATTACATGGTACCATTTTACATTATCTGGACTGGATCTTATCGCATTAATTGAGCTTACCACATTATATATTACAAAGCAAGTCAAACAGATTGACATTAACAGAGTTGTTATTAATAATGCATTAACAGACAAAGCAACCGTGCCACAAACCACAGAAAAATGAGCAATATACAGCGCATGCGCTACTTAGAGCGAGACTCAAAGAGCTTTTGTCCTTTGTAGCATAGTATTACTGATGTGGAGTTAAGAAAGATGTTGCCAAAAAATAAGGATTTATTGAAATTAAAATTAAACGCTAACCCTGCAATGAATACAGTAAACAAGCTTAAAATGGATACCAAAAGGGGCCTTCAACTGGTGGAATGGTTCGGCATGAACCGACCAAAAACAACAATGAAAATGTTGGAAAAATTGGGGTTTTCAGGGTCATATCCAAATATACTTGAGTTTCAAAGTTTCAAAAAATTATTCAATGTCTGTAATTACGAGTTGCGAAAGTTTATCAGGAAAAATTACAGGCCAGGATGAGCCAAATTGGAGCCATGTGTCGTGGCACATCGTGTTACAGACGCGGGAAGGAGCAATGGCGACGCGGGATGACGTCACAACTTTACGGAGGTACCCATTTTCAAAATTAAATTGTGTCTCCAAATTTGAATTAAATGGCACAAAAATTTCTCAAAATGACGGCTAAAAGCCTTGTTCTTTCAGTGCCGGAAACACTGCTCAAATATTCCACCCTGACAAAAGTTATTAGATCAAATAAGAAATAAGCTTTCAAATAAGATCAGAAAATCGATATGCAATGTCATGATATGATTAACATTGCTATGTTCTGAGTAACATGTTGATGGATATTATATTATTATAGCCCAAAAATGAGTATTTTGGCCTTCACGGCAATTCATTCTTGAAATGTTGAGTACCGCAGGTCCTCGATTATGCCCCCACCCTTGAATAAGGCCCCCTCGAATAAGCCCCCACCTTAAAATATTTTTTGCAAAATAAGCACCTGGGGGCTTAATGGAGGACTATCTGCATTGTTCAACTTTCTTAGCTTTCAAAATCAAGTACTGAACTTGGGCGAGCCTGGATTATTTCGTAGTGGCGCTTAGACTTACTTCATTGCGTCCCTGTATCTCGCTCGCAACTCGCTCAACACAAAGGACGACATGACTCTCAACCGAGCGAGCAAAAACGAGTGAGGCACAGGGACGCAATGTAGTGAGTCTAAGTGACGCTTACACTACGAAAATCTAACCCAGGGTTAGCTCAACCTCTCAACCAAAAACGAACCCGGGTTAGTTTGTGGAGTGTATACAGGGCTTAAAGATTCGCGTTGTCTTTCAGATAGGTACGGTCCGATTGTAATAATTGACTTGCATGTTAGAGAAAATTACTGCACATTGTTATTGCGGATCCCACTCAATATCGATTGTTTAATGTTGTAATTCATAACGCATGCTTCCCATACACAGCAGCTCAACTTCTCTTAGCTTGCACAGTCTGGGGTTAATAGTACAAAGTCAACGACAATAAAAGGGGAGCAATTTTATGCGATATTTGTTGGTAATGATCCATTAAACTTTAGAAAGAGAAAGCATTCTAAACATCTCTCTTATCAACTAAGTCATCAATACCGCAATATCGGCAAATGTTTTTGCTGGAAATACACCAATGCACACATATCATTTTTTCGATTCTCAAGATGGTAAACTGGAAATTTCCGAAGCATGGAGAAAATTTAAAGTTACTCCAGTAGGATCTCACAACACGAATCTTCACCAAGTAGACCATCATAATGGTCCACGGTGAAGAGATTCTCGTGGTCCACCGAGTAGAACCGATCAATGGCCCCTCCCCCTAAGTAGAATTTACCCAAGGTTCAACGAGTTGAGCCTTCCACAGACCAGTTAGTCTGTGGAGATAACAGTAGAAGCCACTAGAGAAGAATGAATAAAATTTAAGGATTAAAGCATTGTTCAATTTAACTCATCCTGCGTGCAGTCTGCGCGCAATCTCGATTTAACAAGGCAAATTCTGAAAAACAAAACTAAACACAAAACTAAAACTAGCCTTGTTTGTAGTAATATCCTTTGTCGATTAAAAGTTCGTGTAATTTCCTTTGTGAGCCGTATGTTCCGGCCTTTGAATCGTAGCACATTGACAACTGTTTTGCAGACAGGTTTTTAGCGCAATTTACGTCATGATAAATATGAACTAAACCAGGGTCGATGGCCCTGAACACTTCGTAGCTGGGATTTGAAATATAACGCTCGTACAAATCCACATCTTCCAGGCCCCAGCCTTGGATGGTCGTATCGAAACCACCGATGGCATTCAAATCAGAGCGGTAAAGACAAGCGGTACCGAATGCATACATGCGCCAAAAGCCGGCGTCTTTGCTGTAGAAGAACGGCGTGTCTGGAGCTGATTCGTTTCTGAAAGCGATTTCTGGATTATATTGGCTGAAGACGATCGGGAAATAAACCTGTCTGCCACGAATCGCGTTCAATCTGCATCGATCTATAAAATCCGGATTGAAATCCAGATCGACGTCGCAGAAGAATAGCAGCGACTTTTTCGGAAATTGATTCGCGCCCATCGAAAGTGCGAGCGAGCGTGAGAACGCCCCTTTCACCTCAATCCACCGCAAATCCGCTTTCGGATAGCGATGACGGTAAGAATCGAAAATCCGCTTTGCTCGACGCCGGGTGAAACGTCGTTGAAGTAGATAATTAAAAGTTTCGCTTCGATGCCCCATCCCCCACGGAGGCAGACTTTCTCGAAGGTTTTTAGAAACCTCTTCATAGGCACCAAGCGCCCTGCAAGAGGCAACAGAAAGTGCACCGGGCTGGGGGTCGATTGTCTTTTTGGCGGTTCTACCATGTAAACGAGGTCACCGAACGGTTGTTGCAAATATGCATGATGGCGGACGTGGACAGTCATCCGTCGCCTGTTATACCCAATATGGCGATGGTATTTCATTAGCAAATCCAACATGTATTGCATGCCATAAACGGGGTGAAGTCTCTTGTAGCCGTGGTTGAGTCGCTTGAATTCCAGCGTACGATGCAATACTTTTTTCGCTTCGTTGTTGACAATCATCATTGTTTGACCCAAAACTTGATTTAGGCTCTCCCTCGTCGGGTTGATCATTCCAATCTCCGGCGAATTCTCTTTGTACGAGTAAGTCTTCCTTGCCGTAAACATATCCCAGTCAGGGGTATGATTCCTTTGCATCCGATGCCCGAAATCTTTCACATCGTTCAGCAGTGCAAGCTCTTCAATTGACATGCGCGAACCGTTGTTATTGTCATTCGATAGCAGCAATTTGTCCATATTTCTCAGATTACGTTGCTGTACCACTGTTTCGTAAAGCAGGTCTTGGATTTTCAGCTTCATGAAGTGCACGTGTAGTCGATACATGTAGGCCGCTTTCTTTACGGGGTGCAGCGTGATGGCATTTCGCACGGCCTTCGTGTTCAGGTTAAACATGTACGACTCGCGCGACCGGTTGTGATAGAACAAAGACTGCATCTAAAGAAAATTCAAATCCGCTATTAATCTTCAAATACGCCCCTTAAATAAGCCCCCAGCTTGAAAAGTCAATTTGAATTTCCCAATGTGACACACCGACAAGAACTTTCCCCTGATCTGCTCCATAGTAGAATGTCTTGATAAAAATCTAGTTTTTGTAACGCTGTTTATTCAAGTTTTATAGCAAAAAATCTGTTTCTAGTCTCTTTACTTGTAACAACACGGTGCCGAACGATTCAAATATTCAAATCTTCATAACAGTACATTATGCCCTTATTTTCATGAGTTTATTTCAACTGGGTAATTGTTTGGTCCCTGCAAAGTTTTTGTATCAGAATCCGACAAATTCAGTACCGTCGAGAGTGGGGTAGCCGGGTAAATTCCCGGGGCCCGGGTCTCAAGAAGGGCCCGAGCAAAGCAATTATAAAACAGCCTCTTGTTTGTTTATAGCCCCAGGGCCCGAGCTGGCTCTCGACGGGCCTGACCCAATTTATCAGAGTAAGGAGCAATGAATGGTAAAACATACATACGACATACCTCAAATGCCCACGTGCACGAAATGCCGACAAACATCTTGATGCATCGTCCGACTTCTACGTCTTCGTGAATTGTTACGAGATGTTTCAAACAGTATTCAAAATAAGGCACGACTTTCCTCAACGTACTCCGACTCATCACAATTCCCGAACCGCCCATGCAAAAGTTGTCCCCCCAGCCCAGACCAAGTTGTCCCTTTTCATCACGCCGACCCGTTCCGGCTTGGCCAATGTACAGGTCTTCGGAGCTGTTGAGCGTGCGCAAGAATCGCTCCAACTTTTCGGTCCTAACGTAAACATCGTCGTCGCATCGCATGAACCATTCGTAGTTGTCGATGTAATTATCGTGCATGTATTTCAGCATCATCATCGATTTTCGCTGAGGCGGGTAGGAGTCGTCAACGCCTTTCAAACTGACGACGGGCAGGCCGGACTGTTTCGATGAGCGGCGACTGCTCGCGAAAAACGCGAGACCTCCCGGCACCGTACCACCCCACGTCTCGTAAACGGCCTTGGCTCGGTTGTCGAGGAATTTCTCGGCCGTCATAACACCGACGAAAATGAACTGCTGTTTTCGATTTTCGGCGATATATGTCGTTGCTGTTTTCGAGTTTGCTTCTCTGGCCACATTTCTGCCAGGAGTCAAAGCGACACGACAATTTCCAGTTGAAAATGATAACAGACTCTTTCTTAGCACAAGTGGTATTATGAACCCAATAAAAAGCCAGAACACAGTAAAACAACTCCACGAAGGCTGAAATTTCTTGATTTCATTCTGACGAGTAGACGGAATAACGCTCACGTTATCATTATATAACAACTTATGTTATTTCGGTAGTTATGTTGTTCCTGTGAAAAATTTGGCAGACACGACACGATATGGGTTGCCCGCGATGCAAATGACAGCGGCAGTAGTGGCCAACGATGAACTGGAAAACGTTGAATAGACTAGTCGATAGAAAAACTTTTCACCATGGTAAAAATTTAACGGAACTCTTTCTTCCCAATAATATCACAGGAAAATTGACTTTGGCAAAAGAGAGTTACAAGTTCGTGACAGATTAAAAACACTTCAATGCATATCGCTGGATACACTTCGTAAACGTTCAACCAAACCACGAGGAGCCATTGTGTAAATGAGGTCTTGAAATCAGTCTTTGGCCACCTGGAACCAGCGACGGGTGGCCACCTCATTAATCAGAACCACCACCACACCAAATGATCAGACAACAAAGAATGAACCAGCAGTTGTTCAAATCCACGTTTCGTCAATATTTGCGAGCTCCCCAGATGAAAAAATAAGCGTAATTTAATCATATTTTACAACTAAATTACTGTTATTACTCTAGAGCCGCTCATATACTCGGTACATGAACAACTGCATACTTCCTTGATTCAAAACAAATTCTAAACAAAGTTCCAATTGAGTTGAAAGTTGCTTCTGATCTTATTATTGACAAACGCATTTGCATTTCAGCAACACCGAAAACCCCCGTTGAAAAACGAGCAAAACGATGCTCGATGCAGATCGCGGGCTGTTAAACGGGGTATGAATTACGTGTTTGTTGGCAGGCAATCAGAGTCATTGATCCCGTAAAGGCATAGTCAATTAAGTTAGTCAATCAAATAAGCAATGTGTCAGAATGTGATGCGTTATAATAAATGCATGCAATTGATACTGCTTTTATCAAACATCTTGTTACACGCCTATTTTTATAAAGATCTTAGTGCTACTAACTTAGTACTAGTAGGGTCAAAATTATAGTTCTAACAGTTTCTTTGATTGGTTCTTATTTTCAGAATCTAAAATTACCTTATTATTTTGATGTTGAGTATTCTCGGATGGAAACACCCAGATCGTCACGAAAATAAGCAAAACAAACTAACGAAAATCTTGGTATTCACCGTGCCCATGCCATGCACAAACTCAAGTCAATTGGCTCTTTTAAAGAATGGAAAATTTACAGCTTTTCAATTATTCTTGAACCTGGTTTAAAGGTTCTTGAATTTTTGGTCACCCTAGTTCTATAATTTCTTATAAACCAGTCTCTTATAAATAGACGTGTATCGCGGAAAATATCTTAAGAACAACACAATACAAGGTGGGGATGTCAAACTCTTTCTGACGAACAAATGTTCCGTTTCTTTTGGAGGTCGAGGTAGCGAGAAACAACTGTGGCATGCCATAACATACCTTTCTATATATTACCAGGCAACGTACATACTATAGAAGTGAGATCTTTATTCATTCTCAAGTGACATTCGCTCCACATTCAATGTTATTCTTTTATTGACTGTTGGTTGAGTGAGACGTCATTACTTTTCTTTGAGGACTCAGTTTTCATTTGAAATTAAAAAGCTGTCAGAAAACTATGTGTTGGCATGAATGAATTCAGTTGACCTCATCAGTGAACAATTTACTCTTTAATAATTGGAAGAGTTCCAAAATGGAACAAATTTTCGTCCTACTCCGACGATTGAAATTTACTTTTCTTAAATTCGCTCATTTAACTTCACAACAAATTCTCTCATAAGAAATGGATGGTATTGAGAACATTGTTAAACATTATTTTCTTTCATACCTTATTTTATACCCTGCTCATCATAATTTTCATGCTTCAGTCGCAGTGTTTCCATACAAACCGTAGACTTTGTTCTTACAAACAAAGAACTGCGAAGAAACTTCTTAGCGCTGTGTTCGAGCCCCGCATTATTCGAAATTCGAACGAATTCCTTACCGCACGTAAGCGAGGCAAATGTATAAGGATAGCTACGATGATGAACCAACCCCTTTAAGACCCCTGTCCATTGAATAGATGAACTGTGTGGTCCTGTTTGCCATGCGGAGTTTGGTCAGTGCGAGGTCACGAGCTAAATCCACTTAATCCATCAAATACGAAACGAGCTTTGTGTTTGTAACAACCTGTACAGTTCGGGCCAAATTTCAAGAAGAGGTTTTACGCACTTTTGCTTTCAATGGACAACCAGAGAGGCCTGTATTTCACAAAGGTTTTTCGTCACGATAGAGCTGACGTTGTTCCTTGGAGAAGTAAGGTAGCGTTTCTCCTTGAAGCGAGTCAAAATATACTTAGGAGCTCATTACTACGAGAGGATTTGTTTCTTATGCCTCGGTTCTAATTCGAGGCCAGAAATGTTTCCTTTGGCAATGAATCGTGCATACAGGTTCATTTTATAAAAGTACCAAAGTTGTCTCATTTAGCATGATAATTGTTGCGTTTTATTTTCTGGATGTAAAAATACATTGGTTTCAAAATGAGTATTTTTTAATGCATCCCGATCGTCACGAAAACATGGAAATATTTAACCATGGCCATCCTAGTTCAAGCTTCTCATAAAAAACGTGTATTATATAACACCGTAACAGCTACTTCAATCACGTGCCACTGACATGAATGCTTCGACTGCTTGATAGTAATCATGTCTGATCATCATTAAGATTCAGTGACAATCAGAATGAGATTATCGGGGTTGATTAAATCGAGAAAAACTTATCTTTATCATAGATCAAACAGATAGAGGTACGTCTCAATACAACAAGACGTTGGTCACACGGAGGGTTCGTTATGTATCAAATGCACTTCTATAACAGCCTGGTATTTAAGGCGCCGAGTTTGATCCTTTAGAGGCCATGCCTTCATTGGTTCAAATCCAAATATGGTCAAACCCTGCAAGCTGTCAGCCAACTCAGTTGTCCATCCTTCCGAGGTCGGTAAATGAGTACCCAGAATTTCTAGGGGTAAGGGTTTATACCAACTGGATCCACTGTGATAACAGCTATCAAAGCTGAAGTGGCTATCCAGTATAAATATTCGTACTTACCTATTTACACAGTACAACCCCGATAACCCTTAAAGGGGTCGATAAAAATTGCTCGAGTTGTCGAGGTTTCGAAGTACAAGTTGGGAGGACTTGCGGGGGAACTTTTCCTGCCAATAATTGATTCCCTATATGTTCTCATCAAACTTCGTCCGCCCACCATTTTACGGCTGGCGTCGCCAATAACAACTTGGTTCGAAGCATCGTAGTTTCATGTTATCGGGATTTCAATGTACCTATACTTCCAGCTGGAAGCCCCACAGATATCAGAAACGAGAAAAACAAAAACAATCATGGCATTGCATCCAGGCATTAAATATATAACGATATTGTTAGTGACAATAGTGAATTCAAATGATAAAGATTGGTACCTTTTATCTATACATTTGTCTGATACACAACAAAAAGCGGGAGGTCATTAATAAAAACAATGGAAATCAAGAAATGCAGAATGATTTGAAGAATATGGACAGAAAACATCTCTGATACATGTCGTTAACTACACTCTTATTATTATAACAATACTACTACTACTAATAATAATGACACTAATGATGACAATAAGCAGCAATATCAACGCAAAAAAGCAAAAAATTTGTTGACCTTGTTAAGACAGAAAGAGAAAACGTGGACAGTGACGAAAATCAAAAGACATCGATATCACGAAATACACACACTGCGTTGCATACACGTTACAAGCGACAGTGCATATAGCGATGCATAATGACACATAAATATATATATATATAAGTGAGTTATTGTGTGCCAGGCCAGTATGAAGAACCATAGCCTTGCGCTTTCAAATCTCGTTTCTGTTGTTGCTGCTGCTGCGTAGTGGCCATGATGTGATGAGGCTGCGCGCGGCTTGGAAGTGGTCCGGTGGTATCGAGCTGTTGTTGTTGTTGTTGTTGTTGTTGGTGACTGAGATGGCCGGGTGCGGTCTGGTGTAGCATTGAAGCGTGGTGCGGCACCATGTACGGGGCGTAGCTGGTCATGTGGTTTTGACCGTGTGGCAGTGGGATGTTCATTGACGGAGGCGTAGCATTGAGCTGGTAACTTTTCGTGTCTTGGTTGAACTGTTATATGAAGTTAAAATCGCGTTCGTCAAAAAAATCACACGTGACCTGAATTACTCTGCATGACGAAAACACTTATTTCGAATTTCGAATTTGAATTCCCCCCTAAGAACCGTTGCCATTGGAAAATAACAACCGTTTTACATTGAAAACGCGTATGCACTATTCAGGCATTCACAATAGAGCGGGTCACAATAAAAACTTAATCAATGTATCTGTATTGCGGCCTATGTATCTGTTTTAACAACAAATGATATGGGAGTGTTCTAGAGATTCATATATACAGCACTTAAACCTATATTACAGTACAGTGGACCTTTTGCAATTCGGTCAGTATTATAATAAAAGTATTTGTGCCGTGTACAGTAAAACGCCGTAAAATCATATTGTTAATTACAATAAGCATTGCTTGTTATATTAATTTGAGTAGAAATATCAGCATGTGAGGCTTTTATCGATTACTTTGCTTCATAATATGCGGAGCAGAATTTGCATTGTACACAATGTATCTATGATTTGGTCCGGTAAACGCAAGGCTTTGCAAAGTTTTCATTTTAAGAACGTAGAAAAAAGAAAACGAAAGATGGAAAATTCGATTTCGAGTTTTAATGCTTCCTGGGCAACGCTTTGGAAGCAAATTTACAAAAAGAATTTGAAACCATAATCAAAACAAATCGGCAATAGACGGGAAGGGAAAGCGTATTATTGTCACTATTAAAGCCGGTACATGCTTCATAAATGAGTGCGTGGTAGTTAATACACGCCGAAACGTGCATATTGCATGGAGGGTTCATTATGTCTATGCGTGTTTCGTGTACGTGTGAACGAAACTCGGCGTGCGGACTTATGCACGGTTTCGAAACGACGCAACACTCGATACTTGACAACACAGCACAGCATTGGCCGGTACAGTATGCCATATGCCATTAGTGCACTGAGGGGTATAAGCGATGCGGGAAATTATCATGATCAACTCAACATAAATACCTGTGACTTATAGCCAGAATGATGATCAGAGGAGGATGACCCAGCACTCAATGAACCTAAAACAAAAAATAGCTGTCAATTAGAAACTAGCATTATCCATCATTCTCGGACAACCTTTTGTACATTGAAAACCCAAAACCCAGAACGAGAGTTCGAGCAGCCAAGAGAACGAGAGTTCGAGCATCCAAGAGAACGAGAGTTCGAGCTAAAGAGGTGTTAAGGTATCAAAAGTCAAATCCAAAACATGAAATCAAAAATCATAGAAGATGCCTGAGCAATGTACAAGATAGAAAAAAGAAGATAAATGTGCCATAGAAGAAAAACAAAATTTAGAATTTTCTGGTCTGAATTAATCTTAATGGATAACTAAAGTTTTCACGAGCGTGTAACATTTCTTAGAGAGTATTTTGATTATCAATGAAAGTATTTATTGAAGTAGAGTACTACCAGTCTACAAATATACTGATTGCCTTCCAAGGAGAAGCCAAGCATAAATGTGTATTGTTAATCAAATTAAAATAATAAACTAAATTGAAATAAAGAGAATCTAGGCATATAATTTGTTGTTTAATTACTCACCGGTTGTTTGGCCATTCTTTCCATGAGACTGACTACCAGCTCTTTGGAATGAGCCCTTGTCAAACTCTTGATTGGCACCTTTGAAAAAGAGATGGAGTTGGAGTTGCAACAAAACACAACGACAATAGCAAGGCCCACATCAGCTGTATAGCTGCCAGAACCCTCAGCCTGCGTTAACAAATAAATATTGCTTGCTTGCTACCTCACAAGGTTAATCGGGCAATTTGCAAGCTCAAAAGGAGAAGAGACTGGAGAATGCGGTCACCTGAGCTGTACACGTGTGATCCGTGCTGCGTATTGTAAGCAGCTGATTGGTATTGCATGCCACCCATGTGACCTTTACCACCAGGCATCTGTCAATCAAAGTCGTGAGAGAAAATTGAATAATGGTTGACAAAGTTTGTAACAAAACGCTCTGCACTGCACTGCAAAGTTATGTGTATGTATGCATAATATCTTTAATGCACATAACAGGTCTAAGTAAATACACCTGACAATGAAGCTATAGCTATACACATGACAATGAAGATTGCACCATAAGGAGGTGAATATTACCTGATAGAGTGGCGCAGTTGTGAAAACTGGGAATGTACCGGGTATCATACCAGGGTAGTAAGCATAGCCGTATTGCATTGGTGTAGCAGCGGCATTCAAAAAGGCAGCTTGTTGTTGGGCATGAGGATTGCCTGCAAAATAAAAACGCAAAATTGAAATTGAATGAGGAGATTCTGAAACCTGTTCTACACAAAGAACACACACATCTCTTGGCAATCAGCATGGAGATTAGTCTGACATAAATCCAACTTTATTGCATGATTTTGCTTTAGAAATTCAGAAAGCTCGTAAGCTCCGTAAACATAAAGTGTTGTGATGAATACTCGCACTTTACAAGAGTTTAGAAAATGTTCAAACTTTAGAGAACGGAGGTTAGGTCATTTGTTAACAAATCACAATTTAAAGTTCATTAACAAACACCTATAGAGACACATGAGAACTAACTTGGTCCTAACATTTCTCAAAATGGCCGTTTACTTGTAAAACCTACTTCAATAAGACAATAAGAGACACCTCATTACAAAAGACAATAGCATTGGACGTTGTAGAGAGTTGAGCGTCCGGAGTATGGATATGAGACAATTGGTACACAACCTCACCATAAGAACAAAGACAGAATTAAAAATATCGATTTGGGCAACCAATTTAATAATGAATAGTATAACCAGAATCTTCATTTTGATTAGAAAAAAGATGTTAATATTTTCCTACAATCCATATATTAGGTCGTACAAACAAATGACCATCCTCAGAGTGAAGTAAATTCCATCAAAATGAAGCTTCTGGTTATACTATTCATTATTAAAGACAGAATTAATTAAGAAATTATAATAGGAATAAATGGTGCATGGGAATTAATAACAAACCTGTGTTTATTGTTGAAGAAACAGGAGAGGAGGCATCTCTGGCGAATTTGTTATCTCCTGTTAATAATAAAGTAAGTAGGCAAATATTACAGGTCAATTGATGGTTGAGCTTAAGCTGCAGATGTGTATTTAGAATATAATGAGAAAGAGCGAGCTACGATGAAGGTGTTTCTTGTGGATTTAGATTGGGTCAGATCGGATAAATGAAAGGAAGAAGTAGATGGAAAGAAGATAAAGAAGAAGCGGGGAATAGAAATGACTTCAATAAGGAAAAAATTGAGATTGGATATATGGAGAAAATTCATTTCAATAAATGAGACCAGGGGGAAAGGGAGGAAAAAATACAATAAGAAGCTGATGGATGAAAGAATAATAATAATTTTGTTTATATCTTACCTTGATAGTTAGATCCCATGATGTCATAATATGAATGCTGGAAAGGAAGAATCGATACCAGTTACTTAAAAAGCATCCATGACAACAATCAGTAGTATTCACAAATGGTTTAGTTCGGTACTACCGAACTCAGTTAGTTTGGCAGTACCAAACTCAGTTAGTTTGGTAGTACAAAACTCAATCAGTTTGGTAGTACCAACCTCACTTAGTTTGGTAGTAGTTAGTTCGGTAACTAGTTCAGCACTAACTTAGTTTCGCACTACCAAATTAGTTCGATAGTTAGTTCAGTACTAAACTAGCTTTGTACTAAACTTAGTTCGATAGCTAGTTCAGTACAAAGCTAGTTTCGTGGGTTAATTAAAATCGAATTACGCATGCTTAATTAAAACAAAATTATGCTCGATATTAAGATTATGTTCGGGTAATATCAAAGATATCAAAAAACGTAGTTCGAACCATTGGCATTCTTTGCAACACTTGCTGCATGTCTTCGAATGAATATGCCTAAAAAACATAAAGCAATAAGTTGGGCTTTGCATTTAAATGTTCAAATAAAAAATTAGACTTATTTGAACATTTACATTTGAATACAAAAGTAGAAAATTATTAGAATAATCAAAGGGGATTCACAGAAAAAGGAGACAAAGAAAAAGGTAGACAGAGATAAATGATAGAAAAAGCTTAAAATAGAAAATAGAAGAAAGTAGACAGGTATAAAAAGATTTATACAATTAATTAATATATACAAAGATTTACGAGATAAGGTTGACAGGCTAAAGGTCAAAAATAAATAAAGGTAGATAAAGGTCGAAAGATATGGAGTATAGTTAGGAAAGGTATAGGGTATATAGGTAGGGTAGTTGGGGTATGTCATGCAGAGAGCTCTTACCGGGTAGCCAGTGGGTATTTGTTGCATGCCGGGATACATGTTCATGGGTAGCATTCCTGGTGGTCCAGAACTTGACGATCGACCTAAAACGAGAAAAGAATCAATTCTAGCACAATGATAATCGAATCTAAACAGCATGACTGCATCAATAACACTGATGAGAACTATAATTTTGACAATGTCCGTGATTTATCTATGCAATTTTTATTGCACCTTTCAAAGTCCTTCACATAAAATCCTCGAATTAAGGCCCTTGCTCCAAGGAGACAAAATCTAAAATTTGCGGTATGCATACAACTTTTTAAGAACCTTCATTCTTGCCGCGGCTCAATAATCTTAGAAACTGTATCTCTATAAACTATAAAGCGCATGAATTCTATTGTTTTGGACCTCAATAAACATGTCAATTGTTCGCCGCATCGGGCAGACCGTACAATTGGGGACAAAGTCCTGGGACACCCAGAATTTTAGCACGTTTTACACGCATACTTCACCCCCTCCCCCCAAAACAATGTTGTCTGTCGAGAGGGTTATTTTCAATATCGCCGAAATTCTTTTGGCCCGGTGACGAGAAAGGACTGGTGCGCAAGACAGCATTGTTTTGGGGGAGTGGGGGGGGGGGGGGTCGGATTCTGCTCACAGGGAACAAAGTGTGCAGAAGCACAGCATTATCCAATGAAATTTTCAGGTGTTCCAAGGACTTTTGTCCCTTATTGTAGCTACGACCAAGCATGCTTACTTGTATTAGGCAGTGTTTTTGGCGCGGTGTGCGTCGCTGTACTCGGCGTCTGCGTTGACGAGAAACCGAGGACTTGTGACGCAAGCGTAGAGGAACTGTAAGTGACGAGACCAGTCGAAGGCAACACACCAGGTGGAGGCACGATGTTTGTTTTTGTAAACGAGGCTACTGTCGTCTGGGCTGTTGGTGTCTTGTTGATGTTGGCCGAAGCATAGGCATCGCCAGCAAAAGCATTCGATCCCTGGTGAATACAAGATGAGAATGGTAAAAGCAGTGATCAGAGTCTTATGCATGTTAAAAATGTGTAATGAAGGCACTCGATCCCTGGTGAATGCAAAATGACAATCGTAAAAGCAGTGATCAGAGTCTCATGCATGTTAAAAATGTGCAATGAAGGCACTCGATCCCTGGTGAATACAAAATGAAAATCATAAGACCAGTGATCAGAGTCTCATGCATGTTTAAAATGTGTAATGAAGGCACTCGACCCATGGTGAATACAAAATGACAATCATAAGACCAGTGATCAGAGTCTCATGCTCATGTTAAACGGTTTTATCGTAATTACCTGTTTTTGCTGCTGCATATGATTCCCCAATGGCAATTCGCCGAGATCAATAACCGGCTGGCCAGAAAGACTACCGCGTGAGTCGTTGGTCATGTTGACTGAGCTGTTATCCTGCACCACAGATGTCATGATTGACAGCGCACTTCTCGCCGCCGTGCTGGAGAACGGACCGCCATCCATTGACGACGACTGCAAATCGTCGCCAGTTGATTGGCTTAGAGGCGCTGCTGACGTGGCCATATTCTGAGATGCTGATCGTGAATTCGGTGGGAATGGTATTGGATTTGGAACCTAGTTAGTCAACAGAAATGGATTATTAGCGAGTAACAAGTAACATCGAAAATTAAACTTTCTAAGTTCATGGCTTAGAAAGTTGGACTGGTGAACTGGTGAACTGCTCTATCGGACTGCTGAATGGGATAATTTACTATTGGCTCGGCGGGCTCCCGTTGTATAGACGTAGTTTTTAGTTCCCTCAAAGACTGGTAAAGCAAATGGTTAATGTCTAAAAATCGGGGGGCAAGGCAGGAGGGGGAGCAGGGATATGATTAAAGGGAGGGAGGGAAGCGGGGCAGCGAGATGATTAGAGGGAGGGAGGGAGGGGGAGCAAGGAGATGATTAAAAAAAGGGAGGGAGCAGGGAAATGATTAACACGTCTAATACCTGTACGAGTCTGGTAATATCACGCGGAGATGAAGGCGCAAACTGGAGACGTGTGGCCGATTGATGTTCTTGCAATGAGCTCAATCCAGGCGGCGTCTTCGGTCGGTCACTCTTCGGCATTGGCGATACGGCGGCTGCGGGGGCGCTTGTCGATGATTTCAACAACGATACGGTGGCCATCTTAGTTGATGATACTTCAGGTATGGCCACACTGTGTCTGACGGCTTCTTGGTGAATGGTACTCGTCATATTTACAGGGCTGTGTTGGAAAAGAGAAGTTTCTTAGTACGGTGCACCCCTGCCTCACTATCATCTCGTTAATAAGGTTGCCTCGTTATCACGGACACACACACATAGTCCCATAAAAAATCAATGCGGCCATTCCTTAATACGATCAAATTTTTTGCCCAGTTGGTGGTGGTCGCATTAACAAAGTTCCACGGTAAATAAAAACTTAAACATGTTTGTATATTACAATAAAACCTGTACTCCTTTTTGTCCTTCGCTTGTTGCAATAAACCACGAGTAACGAAAGCTCCAGCATCAAATTAAAACCGAACTTTTTGGGAAATTATTTCTTAGGAAACAACGTACACGCATGCAATTCAATCTCGATTGGTTGAGCAAGCAGTGTAAAAAAAACTTTGGCGATTCGATTAAGTCCCAATTGGACGCACGAGAATCAAGAGAATCAAAACAAATAAACGAAGCTGATCAGCGATTGAATAAGTGAACTAAAAGAAATTTCATCATACCTTTGTTGAAAGACAGTTGACGTCACAGGCGAATTCGATGAAAAAGATGGCTTAGCATCCTGAAGTAAAGAGTAAAAGCATTAAAATGTGAAGAAATAGTGGGATATACAGCGAAGAAGAAGCCCGGTATATATCGATATATTTATTATCAAGGGAAAGGAAGGGAAGGCAGATTTTAGAAAACTCACACTTCCAAATTCTGGACTGGGACCACTTCCGAACTCCAAGCCACCGAGCTGAATAAAACAAAACAAAAAGGAAATTTACAAAAACAAATCTCTATTTACTAAATATACATCACCTTTTTTAATCTTCCAGATACTAATAATTGCAATATGGACAATTCTATTGAGGAATAAAATCGAACTTCCAATTCAGAGCAACAAAATGATACAGTAAAAGCCCGCATATAAGAACCAATCGGTTAAAATCTTCCATGATGATACTTCTGCTCAAAACAATAGAAGAAACAATAGCATATTGTCTTTTAACAATAGGTTTGAGGCAAAACTTGCAGGTTTTTATATGGGTGTCTTCACTGTGTCACTGTGTAGTTTCACTCATTTCCAACGATGTTACCCTCCACACGTGTTCTCCCTTCTGGAAATCGGGTAATGAAAAGGGTAAGATCAGATGGAGTTGGGTGAGGGAGTTAAAAGGTTCATGCTTCTTAGTTTTACCTGATGTTCAAGCTCCTCCACAGTGGATTTTGGCATTTGAACAGGCTGCGCAGGTGTCTAAAAATAAAATTATTTGATACCTCATTAACTTGCAGGCAATTGAAAGAAGTAGCTACAGTTGAACACTGAAATGCCAAGCATCATCATTAGCAAAATAAACAGTTTGTTCAAGTTAACAAAGCTTAGCGTCACCGAGGTGAATACCTGACACAAGCATGAAAATCGGTGGAAACAACGAGGTCTTCAAAATATCGTACAAGTAAATCTTCATGTATACAGTGAATCTTCAAATAAGCCCCCCTCCCTATTCAAACAAACCCCCCAACCTAAAAATCCACTTTCGCAAATACCGTATTCCTCTAATAAGCGCCCGGGCGCTTACATAACATTTTGCAAAATTAGAAAAATATTTGGCAAAATGATTTGAACGAAACAGTGAAAATTTAAGAATTAGTTGACACTTTTTGAGTTTAGGATGGGCGCTTATTGGAGGGGGCGGTAAAAAGAGGGTGGGCGCTAATTAAAGGAAATACGGTAAGTCCAGTATATGCAGTTGACTAATCAATGTTCAACTGACCAAATTTAAAACACAAACAACACGAGAAAATATTATTCGTGGACAATTTCATATTGTACATTGTGGACGAGAAGTAGAGTTGGGAAAAATAAGATGGAAACTAACTTGAGTTTTTTGTGCTCTTTTTGGTTTTTGTTGCCTTTGAGATTTGGGCGGTTGCTGTAGCTGTTCCTGCTCAAGCTTATGACTGTCGTGCACACCGCTGATCATGGTAGCCGGAGGCGACGGGGCACTCTTACCATCCTCGCTGTCCCTATCTTTCATCGTCACCTTGGCAAGGTCGTCAGCGTGCAAGTAATTGCGGCCGAGTAAAGTAGAGCCGAGGTTGGACGTCGCCGTCGCATCCTGGTGATGACTCGAAGACGACGACGTTGAGGATGGGAATTTGTTGTGATGAAGCGATGAGGCGTACGTCGTGCGTCGTGAGTGCTGGTCGTTGCCAGCTGATTCTGAAGACGACGTTGCGGCCGATGCTTGAGGAGCACGTTGAGACATTATAACTGCCGTGTCAACACTAAATAAAATTAGAACAAAATAAACAATTATTGTTATGTGTTAGGCTCAACATGAACAAAACATATGTACAGTCAACTGTGTCTGATTCGAACACCCTGAGGAAGCGTGAAAATGATCGAATTACAAAAAGTTCGAATTATAGAGATTTGTTTTATAAGAATTGGTTCATTAGTGATCCTT